>JAKWJC010000369.1:47687228-48287228 GCA_027704865.1 Solanum neorickii | reverse complement strand
GAGTGGAGGTTTTCTCCCAAGGGGGAGATGGTGTACTTCGCTACCAAGGTAGATTATGTGTTTCTAATGTGGGAGAGTTGAGGCAACATATTCTTGTAGAAGCTCATAACTCCAGGTATTCTATTCATCCAGGTTCCACTAAGATGTACCATGATCTACGGGAAGTCTATTGGTGGAATGACATGAAGAGAGATATAGAAGACTTTGTGTGTAAGTGCTCCAATTGCCAGATAGTCAAGGTAGAATATCAGAAACAAAGAGGTATGACTCAGAGATTGATTTTCCTACTTGGAAGTGGATGTGATCAATATGGATTTCATCATAGGGTTACCTCCTACTCGCAGATAGCATGACTCAATTTGGGTGATAGTTGATAGGATGACTAAGTCTTGTAACTTTTTGGTTGTCAAGACTACATATTCGGCAGAGGATTATGCCATGCTTTACCTTACTAAAATTGTGAGGTTGCACGGGGTTCCTTTGTCTATCATCTCAGATAGAGGTCCTATGTTTACCTTTTATTTCTATAAGTCATTTCAAAAAGGTGTTGGTACTCAAGTTAACCTTAGTAAAACATTTCATCCACACACGGATGGGCAGGCAGAGCGTACCATTCAGACCTTAGAGGATAGGTTGAGAGCTTATGTGATCGATTTCAAAGGTAGTTTGGATGATCACTTTCCTCTTATTGAGTTTGCCTACAATAACTAATACCATTCCAGCATTAAGATATCCCCTTATGAGGCTTTATATGGGCGTAGATGTAGATTTCCTGATGGTTTGTTTAAATTAGGTGAAGCAGCTTTGATAGGGCCAGATTCAGTCCTTTTTGTTATGGAGAAAGTGCAACTCATTAGAGATAGATTTACGACAGCCCAAAGTCGTTAGAATTCTTACGCTGATGTAAGGAGAAGGAACCAGAGTTCCAATTTGATGATTGGGTTTTTCTGAAAGTTTCACCTATGAAAGGGGTGTGAAATTTGGAAACAAAGGGAAGCTCATTCCTAGATATGTTGTCTCTTACAAGATCTTTAAAAGGATTAGCAAGGTGTCATATGAGTTAGAGTTTCGATCAAAATTAGTCGCATTTCATCTGGTCTTCCACATCTCACTCTTGAAGAAGTGCGTGGGTGATCCTGCCTCTATAGTGCCTTTAGAGAGTGTGGCGGTGAAAGATAGTCTTTCTTATGAGGATATACCAGTTGACATTCTTGACCGTCAAGTTAGAAGGTTGAGAAACAAAGATGTCGCTTCAGTCAAGGTTTTGTTGAGGAGTCAGTCCGTAGAGGGAGCTACTTGGGGAGCAGAAGCAGCCATTAAAGCCGCGTATCCTGACCTTTTTCCTTCTGATTCTACTTCTGCTTGAGGCAATAGTTCCTCTTCAGTTTTACAGTCATTAATGCGTAAATTCAGTTTATAATCATGTTCCCTCAGTTTATACTTTTATATTTAGCTTAAGTGCATGTACTCAGAACTCAATTCAATCAGAACACAGTTCTCAGTGTTAAGTAGTGGGGTTTGCATCTCTCTCCCTTTATTTCAGCTAGTTTAGTCTTCATTCGAGGATGAATGTTCCCAAGGGGATATAATGTAATGCCCCGTAGCCAAAACAAACCAAAAATTAGTTTTTTCAGAAAAATCTGCAGGTGCTACCAACGGTGGCATCGACAGACCGTAGCCTTAACCACGGTGTGTCCTGCACAACCGTCAATGGCATCAGAAACTTCCAAAAATTTCAGCCTAGAAAAATTGGTTAAGTCTTGGACGACGGACGGACTTATGGTCCGTAGGTCAAACGACGGTCCGTAGTCCATGACCGTCGATCAAGACTCCCTTCAACCACTCTCTTACAAGATCTATGGATGAACAACATGGTTCGTAGGTGGACCTATGGTCCGTAGGTGGAAAATTTGTAGCCAGTTAAAGGGAAATGCAAATGGGTCAACATAAAATGATCATTACTCATAGCACAAAACGAATTAGGTCTCACATGACCTTCCCATAGATAGATAATTGAATTATCTTTCCACATCCACTGACCTTGCTAAGATCAAACCTTTGAGTAAAACGTTATGCCCATTTTAGTAAAGTCCTATCGAACAGGCCCTCACGACGGACCCAATGACGGGGCATCGGGAGAACGACGGACTGTCTGTCCTAGCCGTCGTGAGGCCCGACAGAAACTTTCCCAGGGGTCTTTTTGACCTTTCCCACTCCGTGTAAACCCTAAGTTACGTCGCTTTGTCACTAAATCATCAGATTGTAGTCACTTTAAGGCTAGAAACATAATTAAGACATGTCCAAGTAAAATCATTAAATCAAAACATAGAAAATTAGAAGCAAGAGAGGAGAAAAAAAGCTCAAGAATCTTAGTTCAAGAATGCCACATGCTCCAGCATTATCAGCCCCGAAACATAAGTATTTTTCCGTGGATGTTATCACTAGGTATGTGAGATTTCACTAGTGGGTTCCTTTCACCCATTGGGTCCTTAGTTTCAATTAGTTCTTGGTTTTGTTATCATGATTAAACCTAGGGTTTCTAGAACTTTGATATAACTTCATGAATATATTAAATATATGTTCCAAATAAGATTATCCTGTTATTACTAAGATTATCGCATGAATTTCAAAACCCTAGCTTTGTATTTCTTTAGTTCTTGATTTAGACCATGCTAGGTCATATATTTCAGACACTTCAGATATACATGCCTTACTTATAGATGCATAATTACCACATTAATTTATGCATTTTAAATTTTCATGTTCAGTTTGGAGCTATCTTGGATTTATAGAAATTCAGATATAATAAGTTAATTAATAGAATTCATTGGGAGAAGCACAATACGAAGTTGTAATAGGGTTTATCGTACCCAATAGTCCCAGAAGTACTAGCCAAGTAGGTTGTAAGTCCCCTCTGTGGGCAATCAGATTAGTGATCACGCCAGCATGCCTTTATACCTTTGGCCGGGTATATTGGGTCCTCTCGATGGGGCGTATAGATCGGACTCCATATTTAGCTCATGTGGTTTTATTATCGGTTATTTGTAGCTCCCACAATTCAGTCAAACTCTTTGCATTAACCATTTATTAGTATATTCATTATTCTCTTTCAACATGTTTTAAATTGGTCATTGCATCCAGTTAGCTCAGAAATAAGTACATCATGTTCAGATTATTATACTTGTTTTTGTGCTTGTTAAGTTATGTTTTATTACAGCTTTACTCTATCCTACATGCTCAGTACCTTTCAAGTACTGACGCATACGTGCGCTACATCTTCTCGTGATGTAGGTTCATGTTCTCAGCATCCAGATCACACATAGATCTATTTCCCGATCTCCAGTTCAGCATATTCAGTGGTGAGTCCTCATTCTCCGAGGACAACAGTCATGAGTTTTATTTCAGTCTTTAGTCATTTAGTTTCAGTTTTTGGTAGATTTAGTTGGGACTTGTCCCAGTATTTCTGGTTTAGTTTAGAAGCTATTTTTAGATATAGTTAGATTCAGCTTAGTATTGAGTTAATATTTCTTTTTGTATTAAACTCATTGTTTTCAAATATCTCAACTATAGAATATGAGTATTTCCCAATCTTTTAATTTTAAGTGTGATTTAGCTTCTGCAACAATTTATTATCTTAAGTATGCTTATGATCATGCCAACAGGGTTAGGTTAGAATCACTTTTTGTTCTAGGTGTCGTGTCCGAGTCTCGGAGGTAGCTCGGGTCGTGACAATAACCATGTGCAATCATATTCCAAATTTAACAGAAACATAACTATCATAAATAATGATATGATCATATAAAATATCCAATTTTAATCCAACAAACTACTTAAACTTTTCTAAATGAAACTTTTTAGAATCATTCAATTTAAAGTCAATCAAAGATCAAAAAGTTCATAACGAACTAAACTATGACAAAATTTTAAAACAATTAATCGTTTTAGGCGTAGTTTAAGATAAAAATAGCATGATTGAAATTTTCACGATCTTTTAGTATTAATCTCACAAGTACAAAACATACTTGTGTCCTGTCTTTTGGCTAATACACACAACCAACCTCTTTATAGTATACTGATCTCTCAATTAACACACTTGAGAATTAAATATGTTATAATTCTCCCTTTAAGCCGGTAAAAATCTTTAATATCTCTTCCCATGAATTAATTTAAGTGTTACTAATATCCAAAGGAAAATCTCCTTTCGAGTAGACGAACCTTTATTAGAATACATTTATGAAGAACAATCCATACATAATACATTGAGGATATTCTAATGAATAAAACTTAATAGACCATTTTGATAGATCATATTGATTTATCATAATTCTTAATTCATATATTGACACAATATATTATCTTACATGTATAAATTCTTAAGAATTTTCAATGATTCCAAATAAGTTATTATCATTCGTAGTAACTACTATCAATCATAAATTCATACATTATGACGTACTGAGAAAGAAAAAGTTCATGTAATAAACAATTATTACGTCACAATTGTTTGCTTAAACCAAAAAATTATTTCTCAACATGCAATTACAATTTATTCCAATTGTTAATTGAAACAAAATTGCTTTCCTCCATATTAATCATGCAAACAATACAAGGGGCCATAAAAAACATATGGTTTTGAATTTAAAAGAATGGTCAAAATAAATTAGCAATGTTTCACTGCTAGAAATTTGACTTACTCCAATGCTTATGTAGCAACGTTTAGACTATCATAGCAGTAGCTCACCTATTACAACGGTTCTAACCGTGGGCAAATATCCTTGAATCTAATAGAACAATTATTAAAATGAACTACTGCGTCATCCCTATAATTGTCTCGATATCTAAAGCTATAAATTTTTGAATAATCGTTATAGATGACTCTCTGGCAACGTTTCTAAAACTAGAAAGTGTTTCCATTGTCCAAAAACACAACCAAAACATTTATTTTAAATCTTTTTAGATCAAAACTTCAATATTATATATTGTCACCACTTTAATTTATTAATGGAATTAATCCAAATTACCTGCACTAAATTTTTCAAGGTTATCGTGTTAATTGGAATATGCGAATAAATTCCAGTACAAATCAAGACCAACTCTTGAAGCAAACAATGATTGTCACCCCAATAAAGGAAAAAATCATAGCAAATACATTTTCTTATTATACGTTAAAACGATCACAAAATGAAAACATAACGAAAAGCCAAAAATCAAGGTGCATATAAGTTAATAATGTTATCTATTTTGATGCAAGCATGGATGTTGATGCGAATTTTTGGAAAACATATATGCACAACAGAAACATATAAGACTCGTTACTGCTTACATGAATAATAGATAATCGTTTATTCTAGAAAGTATCATCATAATAGAACACATAAACTTATTCAAATTTAATTTGATAGATACCTCTTGAAGCGTAAGCAGACACCTTCAAGCAAATTTTAAGATTACACAGACTTTCAAGAGAATCTACAAGATAGACAATAGTAATGACCTTCTATGGTGATCCAAAGTTCACATCTGAACTCTCTCAACACTTGGATGGACAAGCATCATATATAAAATTAATCAGTCTATCTAGGGTTGGAAACATCCCTACCTATAGATATTTCTTCCTAGTACAAAGAGGAGAAGGAAAAACAAATGTTACTTTTTTGCCACTAGAAAATTACATCCTTGTTTTCTTTTTATGAGAAAACTCGTGCCCGTATCCCCTTTTCCTTTTAGAAATAGGGTTCCGAGTTCTAGTTAAATATGAGCACTGGAGGAAGCATAAAATTATTATTGAGACTTCCTATTATATAAATAATTCTAAATAATTAATTTGAATTGTTCTTAGAAAAATAAATTAGAAATTATTGCACAAGATATTTGTATTTGCACTCCTCTATTTATATTTCGTAATTCCCTATTAAATACTTGTGTAATTCCCCATGTTAAGATTTCAGATACTAATTAATAAATTATATGACTGGCGAATTTAACTTAATGATTAATTTTTTTTGGAGAATCGGTTAACTTATTTCATGTGTGAAATTCACAAATCCTCTTGTAAGGTTTGACACGATGAAAACTTATAAGTTTTTCAAAAAGGCATGTCAATCAATCTCTGTAACGAGACATGAATTCCATCAACAAACTTATTATTTCACCAATATATATTATTATCATCCAACTTACCAGCTAGCATATTGACCCATCTCAGAATCTCACCTTTTGCTATATCAAAATGATAATTACATATAGATCATAATAGTAATATAATGATTAAGAATATAAGTACATTTAATAGTTTAGAGAAAGTGTTTTTTTCAGTACGTTTAAAACAATTATCTCTACTCAGTCCCATTCAATACATGCAAATGTACTAGCACAAGAAGTTGGAACTATATCATTCCCATAATCAAGATAAATTATATATAATCTTGTGCTAATTGTACCGATGACATGTCTAATTCCCATCCTAGATTGTGAATTTTTTTTATACTTATAAGAACCAATGATTTAATTCTCTACGTATAAGCTGAAACATTTTACACACTAAATGATCTACTATATAAGTTAATAGACACCATAAATATATGTTTGATCTATTAAAACTGGGCAAATATTTATTCTACAATTAATATTATATCTTAACATATGGATAATAGTACATATCCCAACAACCTCCCAATTAGACTTTTAACTATCACAATTGTTATAATGTACTATATCTGAATGCATGGTTAATAGTATATTCCCTCACAACCTTCCACTTAGAAACTTAATCTTAAAAATTGTGAGAATACTATGTCTAAACTCTTTATTAATAGTATATACCTCAACAATAGTGATGCACCCATAGCAAATAAAAAAGAAAAAGAAAAAGTAGTTTAATAAAGTAAAAGCAAAAGCAAAAGCAAAAGCATAAATATTGATTGCTGACTTTCAATAAGTAGTTAATTAAAATGCTACTATGAGAATCTGAATTCACAAGTGTATATATAACTTAACATGTTTCTTCGTCCAACTTATCATGATTCAAGAATACATTATTAATTCAATTTACTCTATTATAGGTGGTTATTATTCAATTTTCAATGTTACCTCACAAGCTTTATATGATAGATTATAATGTTCCATCCGAAGGACTAACAAGTCCATAATTTGAGTGGATTCGGTAATTAAAAAATAAATGATGTATCCAACATTGTACAATTTGGTGAAGAACGATAGGAAATGGATTTTAAATAAATAAGGACCTTCCCTCAAGATTCAATTTTAGGGTATTGAATTGCTCTTATTAACTATAATGAGATATAGCGATGAGTACAATACTAAAAAAAATACTCTAACTCACTTTTAATCTAAATGCTTTGTGATAACATTGTTTATTCTCTTTATTTTTCCTCACCGACTCTTTTTTCTTATGCACCGACCTCTCACTTCTTTCCACACTTGAGTCTTATAGTTTTCCTTGTATACTTTCTTGTATATATATATATATATATATATATATATAATGTTTCTTCCATTGAAAATAAAGAACAATCATAAATTTTGATATATAATAGCTTAAATATGGATAACCTCTTCCATGATGAGTGCCCAATCATCACCAAGATGATGTTATTTGCAGTCTTGCCCATGATAAAAGGATGATGGTGGTGGTACCTGAATGGACGGAATTGGAGGGTACTCATGACGACAGAGCTAGGCGAGATGAATGAATCGTCAAAAACATTATGAATGCAGCTCAAATGCATATAGTTGTGGCAAGTCTAATTAATGACAACTACATGCCTTAACATTGCCAGGAAGTACTGAAAGCGATACTAATAACCCTAACAAAGGGATGGAAATTATATGAAGGAGACCAACATCTGTGCATTTTTCGTTTAAGATGTCATATCCTTAACATTCTCAGCCGCTTATAGCTATATTCGTCTACTTTTACATTGCAATAATAACAATTGTATCATTAGTAATGTAGTTACAAGTTATTAATGCTTGGTATATTTTGTAAGTATGGTCTAACAATCTGCCAGCATAGTCTATAATCCTACGGATTTGAGCATCTCTTTTTCACCCTTTGATGGCACTACTGAAATATTTGGAGTTAGTTTCACCTTTGTCTTCCCACTTGCCACTAGCTTTTTGCCTCGGAATGGAATCTTGAAGCTTCAACCATTTAATGTAATCTCCCTGAGATATATGAAAAAGGATTCTATTGTTATCAGGGTTAGTCTTTTCATATATTACTTCTTCATTAACCTGTTATGTTCCTCCTTTGGTTTGATAACTTCAAAAACGTCTCCAATGCATTCGTTTGACCATTTGCTAAGAGCTTTAGAAAGGTTTTTGAGTGTAGTTTGTAATCTCTACATTGGGTTTCCTGTGATCTGATCGTCTTAAAATTCCTTGCCCACAATTACAAAACCTTCTTGTTCTGTCCAAAAATTCAAGAACTTCAAATATTTAATGTTCCTTGATCTACTCCAAATTCCTCATGTGATTCTTCGACTATGTTGTCCATATACATATCATTGATGGGTTTTTGTGCAAGCCGTTGAATGTAAACTATTCTCAGAGGTCCCAAATCTTTGAAATTATTAGTCGCAGATAGAGGTAACATGTAATCCTGAGTCAAACACATCTTCCACTAGGTTTATGCTTCTTTGAGAACTGGTTTGCATCTCCCTATTGCTATGTTGTATTCTTTAATTCTTTTGGTATTGTGTAAAGCCTTGACTGTCGGAAATGTGATGCATTTATGGAATCTTAGCAGTGCCTTTTTCAATGTTAAATAATTTTGTATCATTCATTGCCTGAATGGATTTTGATACAGTAGAAGTCTTCTTCTTCTTCTTCTTCTTCGTGTTCTTCTTCTTCTTGTTCTTCTTCTTCTTCTCTTTTTTTCTTTCTTCTTATAACTTGAAATCTTCTGTATAAAACCTTGAGAACTTTCTGAAGGCAGTTGTCTGTTGCATTCCGGTTCCCATTTATTCATCCTCAAGTATGCTAATTCTTCTCCACTTCATGCACCTTTCTATCTCTATTTTGTTCCTGGTCCTTTGTTTGGAGCCATTCCGCTTATTCACCAGCTTCATCTAGAGAGATACACCCATATTCTATTATATATATAGAGAGTGATACACATGTATTAGGAAGGTGCCAAAAAAACTGCTCCTCCAGTAAGAGTAATTTTTTTCTGCAAATTTATCACTAGATATTGTCTAGTGGCCTTTGATTAAAAATAAAAAAATATCAATAGCGATAAGTGCAACAAAGGGGGATAGGTCTTACCTTACTAATATTAATGAACTACAAAACATCTACTACCTAACAAGCATGAATAAAAGTAAGATATAGAGAGAACTAAGTATTTTCTGACCACCACAAAATTTATAATAGACTTCATGATGATAATATAAATGAGGATGCTAAAATAATGTAAAAGTATGTCAATAAAGAATAAATTTGAGTTATTAGCCTCAAAATTTCCATTACAAACACATGATTTAAAAAATATTGCTTGTGTATCAAAAGTAACATGAAGTATTTTTCTCTTGTCTTCTTAAAACCTATCCAACAACACTTGATACTTCATACTTTGTTTGTGGATTTATTGGATCTTTTTGAACCCATTGATTCTGTCAATGGTTTTGTTTTTCCTGTTGCATTGGTAGGTGCCTTGGAGCAAACTCTTTAGTCATTTTACCATCTCAACCATGTTTCCTTCTATGTGTCTTCTTTTTTCTTTTGTTGTTTCCACTTATTTGTTTCCTTGATGATATAATTCTTAGCTACACACTATCAAAACATATGTCCAACATATATTCCTAATCTTCATCAAATGAATTTTCACCCAAAACAAGCATATTGTCTTCCTCATTGTCAAGCCCCGAGCTACCCCTGAGACGCCGACACAGAACCTAGGACCACAAGTGATCCCAAGCTAACCCTACTGGCCTGATCATGAGCATACTAAAGATAATAAACTGTTGCGGAATCTAAATCTTACTTAAAATGAAAAGATGGGGAATACCCATATTCTATAAATGAGATATTTGAAAACAATGAGTTTAATATAAAAAAATATTAAGTCAATACTAAGCTGAATCTAACTATGTCTGAAAATAGCCTCTAAACCAGATTACCAATACTGGGACCAGCCCCAGCTAAATCTTGCAAAAACACAAAAACTAAATGACTAAAGACTGAAATGAAACTCATGACTGTTGTCCTAAGAGAATGAGGAATCACCACTAAATCTGCTGAACTGGAGATCGGAAATCGATCTATGCGTGATCTGGATGCTGAGAACCTGAACCTACATCACGAGAAGATGTAGCGCACATATGCGTCAGTACTTGAAAGGTACTGAGCATGTATGATAGAGTAACGCTGAAATAAAACATGTCTGAACAAACACAAAAACAAGTATAATAATCTAACGTGATGTACTGATTTCTGAGCTAACTGAATGCAATCACTAATTTAAAACATATTGAAAGAGAATAATGAAAATACTAATAAATGGTTAATGTATAGAGTTTGAGTGAATTGTGGGACCTACTAATAACCGATAATAAAACCACATGAGCTAAATATGGAGTCCGATGTATATGCCCCATCTAGAGGACCCAATATACCCGGCCAAAGGTATAAATTCATGCTGGAGTGATCACTAAACTGATTGCCCGCAGAGGGGACTTAAAACCTACTTGGCTAGTAGTTCTGGGACTATTGGGCATGCTTTACCCTAGTCCTACTCGGTATTATGCTACTCCCATGAATTTTTTAAATTTACTGATTATGTATGAGTTTTTGTAAATACTGGATAGCTCAAAACTTAACATGAAACTGAGAATGCAACAATTAATCTTGTAATTATGCATTTATAACTGAGGCATGTATATCTGAAGTGTCTAAAATGTATGACCTAGCATGTGTGATTTAAGAACAACAGAAATACAAATCTAGGGTTCATAAATTTGTGTGATAATCTGCGTAATAACATGATAACCTGATTTGGAACATATATTTAATAAATTAATGAAGTTATATCAGAGTTCTAGAAACCCTAGGTTTATTCATGATAACAGAATCAACATAGGACTGAAACTAAGGACCCAATGATTAAAAGGAACCCACTAGTGAAATCCCACATACCTGGTATGAAATCTACAGAAAAATACTTATGTTTCGGGCTGGAACTGCTGGGGCTTGTGGCGTTCTTGAACTAGGGTTCTTGAGTTTTTTTCTCTCTTTTGCTTCTAAATTTCTAAGTTTTGATTTAACGATTCGACTTGGATATTTTTTAATTATGTTTCTACGAATAAACTGACTAAAATATGATGATTTAAGGTCAAAACGACGTAACTTCGGTTTTAAAGGAAGTGTGAAAGGTCAAAAAGACCCCTAGGAAGGTTTATGTCGGGCCTCACGACGGCCAGGACTTATCCGTCGTGCACCCGACGCCCCGTCATAGGGTCCATCGTGAGGGCCTGTTAAGGTGGACATTACTAAAATGGTCATAACTTTTTAGTAAGAGATCTGATTTTATCAAGGTCGGTAAATGTGGAAAGATAATTCAATTATCTATCTGTGGGTAGGTCATGGGAGACACGATTCTTTTTGCGTTAAGAGTAATGATCATTTTAAGTTGACCCAATTGCATTTCCCATTAACTGGCTTCAAATTTTCAACCTACGGTCAGACGTATGAACAATGTTGTTAATCCATAGCTCTTGTCACAGAGTCGTTGAAGGGAATCTTGATCGACGGTCACAGACTATGGTCCGTCGTTTGACCTAAGGATCGTAAGTCCATCTGTCATCAATGACTTAACAAATTTTATAGGCTGAAATTTTTGGGAGTTTCTGATGTCATCGACGGTTGTGCAGAGACCCTGGTTCAGGCTACGGTCTGTCGTTGCAACCGTTAGTAGCACCTGCAGATTTTTTCGTTAAAACTAATTTTTGGTCTGTTTTGGCTACGGGGTGTTACACTCATCTTCATCAAAAGAATCCTCGTACAAATCAATTGTATTTGACACTAAGGCATTTGACTCATTCTTCTTTGCAACCACACATTTAGGGACAGATGTGGGAGTTTATGGACTTAATTTGCTATTAAAAATAGGTGGCGAGACTTATTTTTCTTGCATCAAATCATTATCATTCATTGTTAACTTTAGTTGTTTACCCGTAGTATTCGATAATGAATCAAAGTTATTCGAACATAATATGTCTCTTCAGGTATTACTAGTATCTTTCATCTCCTCATAAATTGTCATGAAAATTTCCAGTCACACCCTTTTCACTACATGGATATTATTTTTACTAGTCGGCTAAAGGCTTCGATCACTAGCTTAATTTTTGTGTACAACTAGTGTCCAATTTATAGTTACATGCTTGGTTTCAACTTGAAAAACATGCTGCCCTAAGATTTCATTATCTTCAACATTAGATGTATCCATTTGTTTTTTTCCCAAATCCATTATTTTTTGGCTTTAACAATCTTGCGGCGCATCAACCCCATCTCTTGGCATTTCCTCTTTCTTTTAGGTTATTTTTGGGACACCAATATTACTTGTAAAAACATCCATTGAGTGTGAACGGTTATGGTGTGAAGTGATAAATAAAAATTGTCAATCTAAAGAAGTAGGTTTACTTTGATGAACATCTACACCCTTTGACAGCTCGAAAACTAGACTAAGAAAAATTATAGAAAGAATGAACCACGATAGGGTTCACGGACCTTGACAGGGACTACAATTCCTTAACCTACCAGTGGTGGTGATTTAAGATCATCGAACCCTTGTCACCAGACCATGAGGCCCTTCACAGGATGTTTTATTTATGATGGGCCGTGGGGACGCCTGTGTTTAGTAGGTAGTAGACCCTCTCCTTTAGTGATCCTCAGATCCCCTAACCAAAGTCAAGACTACGAGGGACTTCACGTCCATTGTATTGATGATGTGTCATAGTCGAGTCTGTGAAGACTATTTAGTAGGCCCCCAGACATGAGCCTCCAGCCCTCATCGCAGCTGAGGACCACGAGGACCTTCTCAGTCTGTGGTCCCTCACATGGGCCGTGGTAATGCTCGTGAGGATGAACCCCAAAACCAGTAGGCACTAGACCATATAACATTATCCCGTTCACGGTCCATGGCACCTTTCACGGTCCATTATAGTGGTCGTGGTTGGTCCCTCCTGCAGTTTACGTTTTGGGTCTTTTTGTCATTTCCTTTTCCCTTGGACCCCTAAACTACATCATTTTAACCCTATATTATGTGGGTTTATTTAATTTTACCCTAGCACCTTAACTGGAACTTACCTAAGTAAGATATTTCATAAAAAAAAACATAGAATATTAGAGTGTGAAAAAAAGCAAAAGGTTGAACAATCCTAGATTAAGAATGCAACAAGTTTTCATCAATTTAAGGCCCGAAATCGAAATATTTCTCCATTAAATTCGTTACTAGATTTCACTAGTAGGTTCATTTATCCAATTAGGCCGCTAGAATTTAGTCAGACTCATGATTTCCAACTATGTCACATCCAGGCTGACCCCCCCTTAACGTAACCGGCATTGTCGTCCTCTTTAAGGACTAAAACTAGCCTCTGTGTTTCATGTCATTACATTCATAAGTTGAAATTGCGGAAAAATTTAAAACTTTTTATTACATCTAGATTGGAGGTTTACATAGACCTGTACACACACACAATTATATATTGACTGTACGTAGACCGTTTATATAGGAAGGTTACATAGCCTACTACTTTTATTACACATTTAAATATAAATAAGATAGGAGTTAGTCTCAAATATTGTCTCGTCGCATAACCATCTAACTAGATTAGCAAATCTTGTTACATAACTCCTACGTCAATGTAAAGAGATCCACATATAGGCTTTATATAATCCATACTCAACTGAAGATAGATAGAATGGAATGGTCGTATAACTTAAATGACAATATAAGCTCTATTGTGGCATCACCCTCAGAGAAAAAATGAAGACCTACCCTACTTGGATGAATAAGGGACCAAAGACTTGTTCAATGTCGCCTTCCAAACCACTTCAACGACCGAAACCTAAAATTTTGGGAAAAGGGAAGAAAATGGGGTTAGTACTCGACCTGTAACAAGTACGAGAGCATATGCACACATAAAGACAAAATATGCTATAAATGGGACTTTTTAGTCAAAACAAGTCATTTTACAAGTTTACAGCCTCATGCATAATCAAGTAAGTCATACGAATCAACCAATCATTCTTACTAGCTCAAATAAGTAATATCTGTACTATCATAATTGATCCATGATCTATTACAACCTTATCATCAAGGAAGAAAATCACAAGCATGATTAACAGTACATCATATCATAATAATGCAAGACAACTACTCATGAATCCTTATCAAGTCTATAAGTTCAATGACCAAGAAAAGGCCCACAACCCTACTCAATCAAGTGATCACAACAAGAAACTATAACCAATGTCCACCTTTACATAATATAACATTTAGATATACATTTCACCTTATCTTTACAATATAACCCAATGCATACTTATAAGTGAACTATTCAACATATTGTATTAACAATGTGCAAGTCCATCATGTACATATCATATATTATCAAAACATAAACATATATAGATACATCCTCCTAAGACTACCGTCAATGCTAACTAGTGCAATGCTTAGGTAGAGTCCCATACCTCTACCTAGACTAATCTAGACCCCTAAGGCTATGCTATGTAGAGTTCAATCCTTTAATGCATTTTACCATTTGTGAAAATCTTGCTCTAACCGACATAGACCACATGAGCTAGTGTGGAAACGACGTGATGAAACCCTACACCGAAAGAAGGCGGATAACTTGCCAAAGTAGCAACAAAACATGAAACATAGCAACTACGTGGATCCACTAGCTAGTATTTTTATTGGGACAACGTAGTTAAAGAACTAGGAGATATAGTTTGGACCCTCTTTATGCACCATGCATTATAGTCTCCAATCTCAAGAGTAAATTTAGTACTCCTACCTTCCCTATGTGGGAAGGGACACTTCTCAATCTAGTTCACACGGCGCTAAGCTAGATTCCCTTTTTGAAATGTCTTTAAGCCTTTAATTATTAATCATAGCTTAGTTTAAGTCATAGGGTCTACCACTTGTATAATCATAAAAATCAATAGATCAATAATAATTGTATGAGTAGAAGTCATTTAATCACAATTCATATAAGTGCAGTTAACACATTACATATCATTTCATAATAAGGCACATTGGTATACATCACCACCCTTATAACCTTTAAAACTTAATAACCTCACAACCATACTCAATACATTTCAATTCAACATCATACCACCCTGTCAACCCTAATACAAGGTATACTCAAATATGACATCATGACTTAACCACAATTAATAACAACTGGAAGTAAAGATAGAGATTCTAAGAATAATCAAGTCTTCATCATAGTTCATCATTAAGGCCTTACCATAAACCCTCAATTCAACCCAATGTAGACGTTCAATATAATAATTCAATATTCAACATGAAAACAAAACTAGAATAAACAGTATAGCATAATTCAATACTAGATCATAACTTAAAGTAAGAAGCCTAGGTCAACTCACTTTCTAACCTAGATCTTCTTCTCAAGACTAGCATGAAAGACTACAATTCACACCAGATTGTTAATAATTATTATAACAACATCATCTAATAGTGATTTAACCCATAAGCAAGACCATTGAATCAATTACAACCCAATTTACTTTAAGATTATATATGGGGTTAAGGGTTGAAGATCATATTCTTTAATTTGAATCAAGTCATTACAATTAATCATAATCATATTCAATTATATGTTATTCTATCCATTATATACTATAGAAACCATAAACAACTCAGTTCACAACTTTAATTTCGTAATTGGATGAAACCCACAAGAAAACTCAACTTTTGAAATCCATTTTCAATGAACCCTTTGAGGAAAGAGTCTCAAAGGTGAATTAGATCCCATACCTTAAAGTTTGATGAAGAAGTGATGGTGAATTTGTCACTTTCCATCCCCCAAACCCTATTTTTTTTGCTAGTCTTCAATGGTTGTTTCAAGTAGAAAGAGAAAGAAGAGAGAAGGAAGAGAGTTTGTGTTTGAGAGTTAAAATTAAATTAATTGGGGTTGGGGCCTTTAAATGGGAGTTAAGTTACTTAATTAGTCTGCCCTTAATTCCTACATAATTACAAAACAAGTTAATTAATTAAATTAATTAACATTAAAATGTGCAGGATAGTCCATACCTTCATAAACAGAACCCCGAAGCTGGGTCGTTTATGAGTCAGTGGACTACCCCCCCCCTCCGTCCGGCACTCTATATGTAAGTTCAGAGACTGTTCAGGCGGGGGTCATCCTCAAATTTTTTTAGTGTGGGAATCAGTGGCACCAACTCTCCTCAGTCCACACACTGAGCGTAGCCTGCGTCGTCAATGCACACATCTAAGGCATTGTTGCCTCATCCTACACGGGTCCTTCTCAAGGTCCCTTGAGGAGTCGAACCCGCAGATTTCGACCATGAAAAAACTTAAACACCTATTGGCTACCTTTTAAAAAAACATTCATACCTTTTCGACTCCTAAAATCTAGTCAAATAGACTAAGGCACACTACTACCCCTTTGAACCAACTTTTAAACGTCATGGATGTTCTTGGACGTTTTGGTTCTTAAACTTCCTACATTACCTATTTTTGATTAAATTAGGTCTTAAAGCAGTGTTTAAGCCCCATGGCACCTATTTTAGTCTCCAAGACTCGTCTTGGATTTTCAAAGTGCTACATTATCCTCCCCCCCCCCACCAAATATTCATCCCCGAATGACACTTAAAATCATTTGAAGGAAGGAATAGACTCAAAATTAGCCGCCCAACCAATAAACAATATTAAATAAACATTATTCATATCATTTTAAAGAGGCAAATTCAATAACTCCAATTACCACAAATAAGGCTCAAATCTTTCATCATGAGGTCTATTCTTCTCACAACATACACTACATGAGTCCATTAGCACAAATTTCTACTTATCAACTAGTTACATATAATTTCATAAAGATTCACCACATAAAAATGCACAACACAAATCAAAACAAGCAAAAGGCAAAATTTAAAGCTCAAAGGCATTTTTTACTGAAACTTCACTGTGAAGTATTCAAAAATGCATTTTTCGCAAAACTTCACCGAAAAATCAAGAAATTTCATTTCGTAGTCACATTTATATAATAAAAAAGAATGAATAACCTTAATTTTCAAAAATATGAGGGTAATGGGACTTCAAATCGGCCTCTGCCTCCCATGTGCACCCTGAACTAGGTGATTTTTTCATAAAACTTTTACAGAAACCACCTCTTTGTTCTGTAACTTCTTAAATAGCTTATCAAGAATTTAATCCGGAATTTCCTCATAAGAGAGTTTATTCTTGACACCAAGAAACTCAATAGGAAGAATTGAATCGGGGTCACCGATACACTTATTTAACGTAGAAACATGAAAAACTGGATAAACCGAAGTCAATTCACTAGGGAGTTCCAATTCATAGGCCACCTTACCAACCCTTTGCAAAATTTCATAGGGACCCATATAACGAGGACTCAATTTCCCCTTCTTTACAAATCTAACCACTTCTTTAATTTTTGAAATTTTCAAATATACTTTATCACCGTTTTCAAATTCCAAATACCTTTTCCTATGATCGGCATATGACTTTTGCCGACTATAGGCCATTTGCAACCGGTTCTTTATGATATGAACTTTGTCTTAAGTCTTGTAAATCAAATTGGTAACAAGAAGCGAAGGCTCACCCACTTCAAACCACCCTATACGAGACCTACACCTCCTACCATACAAAGATTGGTAGGGAGCCATGGTGATGGACGAATGAAAGCTATTATTACATGAAATCTCCACCAAAGGAAAGTGTTTATCAAAATTCTATTTAAAACATATAGTGCAAGCTCTAATAATATCCTCAAGGGTTTGAATAGTGCATTCTGCTTGACCATCCATTTGGAGATAAAAATCGGTACTCATTTTCACCTTAGTACCCAACCCTTGTTAGTAATACCTCAAAAACCTAGATGTAAATTGTGCACCACAATCAAATATGGTGGATAACAAAATACCATGGCGACACACATTATCATCTATGAAGGTCCTATCATAATCTTTTGCCGAATAAGTAGACTTCACGGGAATAAAGTGAGCGTACTTACTAAACCTATCCACAACCACCCATATAGAATCATATGATTTTTGGGTCCGAGGTACACCCACTACAAAGTCCATATTGATATCTTCCAACTTCCAAGTAGGAATTTGGATTCTTGTAGTAAGCCACCCGACTTTTGATGTTCGTCCTTTACTTATTGTAAATTTGGACACTTAGCGATAAACTCCGCTATGTCCCTTTTCAAACCTTCCCACCAATATATCTACCTTATGTCATGGTACATTTTTGTCGAACCTGGATGAATGGAGTAGCAGGACCCATGAGCTTCTTTAAGGATCCGGTCCCTTAACCCATCTACATCTGGAACACGCAATCTCCCTTGGCACCATAAATTACCATCCACTGTAGGGAGAATATCTAATAAAGTTTCAAAAGACCGATCCTTTGAACTCCATCAATGATTTGTCGAGGTGTTGTTTGGACTTCACCTCAACTACCAATGATGACTCGTAGTTGTTACCAACCATGAAACCACCATCCAAAAAATCTTCCGACAACACTTTAACGTAGCAAACCTACGTACTTCCTTTGATAGGTCTTTCTTGGTCTCATAAACGTGGGATACACTACTCACAGTCATACGACTTAGGGCATCCACCACCATATTAGCCTGGTCGGGGTGATAGAGGACACTCATATCATAATATTTCAACAACTCTAACCACCTCCTTTGCCGGAGGTTCAAATCATTTTGGGTAAACACATATTGGAGACTTTTATGATTGGTAAACTCATTGACATGTACACCATACAGTAATGCCTCCAAATTTTCAAAGCAAACACCACGACCACTAATTCAAGGTCCTGAGTGGGATAGTTTTTATCATGTACCTTAAGTTGCCTAGAAGCATAGTCTATCACCTTCCAATGTTGCATAATCACACACCCTAAACCCACACAGGATGTATCACAATAAAAAAAGAACTCCTATGTACCCTCCAGTATGGTCAACACTAGAGCAGAAGTAAGCCTATCTTTCAACGAATGGAAACTTTTCTCAGATGCCACTCAAATTTCTTACACTTTTGGGTCAAAGTAGTCAAGGGAGATGCAATGGACACAAAACCATCCACGAACCTCCGATAATAACCCGCCGAACCCAAGAATCTACTAATGTCGGTTGGACTAAATGGTATAGGCCTATTTTTCACTACCTCCGTTTCCTTGGGTCTACCTCAACTCCATCACTAGAGATTATGTGCCCATGAAATGCCACCGACCTCAACAAAAACTCACACTTGAAATATTTGGCAAACAATAGATGTTCTTTAAAGGTCTGCAATACTACCCTCAAATGACCCATATGATCACTCTCATTCTTCGAATATACCAAGATGTCGTCAATGATGAAAATAACAAATGCATCTAGGTAATTTTCAAACACCATATTCTTTAGGTCCATAAATACCTACGGAGCATTTGTGAGACCGAAACACATTACCAAAAAGTCATAGTGCTATACCTAGTCCAAAGGCCGTCTTTGTTATATCCTCACCTCTCATCCTATGTTGGTGATACACTGACCTGAAAGCTATTTTTAAAAGTAGCTCACCCCTTGGAGTTGATCAAACAAGTCGTCAATCCGAGAAAGAGGGTTCTTATTCTTAATGGTGACCTTGTTTAGTTGATGGTAATTAATACACATTCTTTATGACCCATCTTTCTTCTTTACAAATAACATCGGAGCACCCTACGGCGAAATGCTAGGACTTAAAAAGCCCTTGTCTAGCAAATCCTTGAGTTGAGCCTTCAACTTCTTCAATTCGGCCGTAGCTATCCGATAAGGAGGAATTGAAATGAGATTCATTTCCTGTAGCAAATTTATACGAAAATTAATTTCCTGTTCGAGAGGAATATCAGGAAGGTCATTAGGAAAGACCTTCGAAAACTCACTCACTATGGGTACCGACTCAATGAGATGAATTTTGGAGTCCAAATGTTGGACTCTTACTATGTGATATAGAAAACCCTTTGAAATTATTTTTCATGCTTTTAGACAAGATATGATACGACTCTACGAATAGAATTTCCCCCCATTCACTCAACAACAGGTTCATTTGGGAAGTTAAACCTCACTACTCTTGTCCTACAATCAATAGAGACAAAAGAAGCATGCAACAAATCAATAAAAATATAATATCCAAATCAAACATATCAAGTTCTACTAGATCAACATAACTCTATTGGAAAACATTATAGGAAAATTTTTGTACACTCTTTTTGCCACAACCGACTCCCCCACAAGAGTAGACACTATAAAAGGTTCATGAAAAATGTCGGGAAAAATTTTAAACTTTTTAGCTATAAGAGGTATAACAAATGATAATGTAGCATCGGGATCAAGTAAGACATAAGCATCAATAGATAAATATTTAAAAATACCGGTCACCACGTCGGGAAAAGTCTCTTGCTCACCCCTAGAGAAGAGAGCATAGAAGCGATTCTTGTTTGGAGCATCGCTAAAACTACTTGCTTGAGCATGACCACTACCCTTGTCTTTACCACTCACATTTGGGAATCCCTAACTTTATGCCCTCTTTTACCACAACCAAATCAATTGTTTGACCCCTTAAGGCAATCACCATAGTGTTTATTCCTACACTTTCCACAAGTTGGCTTCTCGGGTTGTAAATTGGTACCTCTTCCCATCTTGAACTTAGGGTTAGACACCCTATCACTACTAGCCTTTGGGAACTTTTGGGGTTAGAGCCTTTATATGGGGGCTAAGTTAGGAAATTAGTCTCCCCTTAATCCGCAAATATCCCCTTACCCAGATGTTTTTACCATGAAACAACTTAAACACCTATTATCTACCTTTTCACCAATTTTAATACAATTTCGACTCCTAAAAGCTAGTAAAAAAGGCTAAGACACACTAGTACCCCTTTGAACTAACTTGCAGACGTCATGGACATTCTTGGATGTTTTGGTTCTTAAACTTCCTAAATGACCTATATAGTTAAATTAGTTCTTAAAACAGTGTTTAGACCTCATGGAACCTATGTTAGTCTCTAAGACTCGTCTTGGATTTTCAAAGTGTTACATACTATTAACTAGACATAGGGTTTGTAAAACTTCCACATGTTTTCATGAATAAGTTATTTAAATGTTCCGAATCAAATTATCATGTTATTACTATATTTCTTTCATAATTTTCAGATTCTTAGTTATGTCGTTTTTTAGTTTTGGAATTATACTTGCTAGGCTAGATATTTTAGTTATTTTAGATATAGATGCCTTATTTTTTTAATGTGTCGTTATAAGTATAATGATATTGCATCTCAGTTTGAATGTAAATTTTGAGTTATCCAGTATATTACAGGAATTTAGTATTAATGTGTTAATCCTTTAATATATTTGGAGTAGCATAATACAGAGTTGCATTAGGGAAAGTCACCCATATAGTCTATAAAATACAATCCACGAAGGTTGTAAGCCCCTTCTATGGGCATCAATTTAGTGGTCACGCCAACATTCCTCTATACCTTTGGTCGGGTATATTAGGTCATCTCCATAGGTTGTATACATAGGACTTCATATTTAGCTCATGTGGTTTAGTTGTTAGTTATTTATAGCTCTCATAGTTTAGTCAAACTCTATTGCATTGACCACATTTTTGGTACAATCAGTACTAAGTCTGAATATGCTATCATTTTGACATTGAATTTAGTTAGCATTAGTATTCAGTATTTATATTATGTTCATAATATAATCTTTATTTATTTCTTGTTCACTTATTTGATAATTTCAGTTTTACTCTATCATTGATGCTCAGTACCTTCAAGTAGTGACACATACTCTGCGCTACATCTTCTTCTAATGTAGGTTGAAGTACTCAACTGTCAGATAACGCTTTGATCAGTTCTCAATCTCCAGTTAAGCAGCATCAGTGGTGAGTCCTCATTATTCGAGGGCAGTAGTCATGATATCTTCATGTTTTTTTAATATTTTAGTTTTTGTTATTGCTACACTTAGGTGGGGCATGTCACAACACTTCTAGTTAGTTTAGAGGCTTACTTCAGATATAGTCTAGTTTCAGTTTACTATTTGAGTTTGATACCTCCATTGCATTAAAAATCTTAGATTTTATTTTTTCATTTTACTATATGGGTATACCCCATAATTTAAAATTTACATCATATTTTAAGATTTCATATCGATTTATTATCTCTAGTATTCTTATGATTATGCTAACATATTTACATTAGGGTCACTTATGATCCTAGGCACTGTGTCTGTATCTCAGGGTTAGCTCGCGGCGTGACAAGCTTGGTATCACAACCTTAAGCTTAAGATTGCTAGAATGTCTGAAAAGCCACACTAAGTAGAGTCATTTTCATACCTATAAAGTGCACCAAATCTAGTGAGAGGGAGTCTATGAAGTATTTAAATAAAGCTTCAATTTCTTTGTGTCTCTTATCATGCGTAAGGTATGATTAAATTCCTTATGCTAATATTTCATTATTAGATTTTAGATCATGTATTCTCGTAGAGCCAATTCCAGGAACACAAATGCAACTCCTCAAGTCCCAAAACATCAAGTCTTGAAGCCAGAGATTCGGAACGCCATTCAGATATTGGCTCAAAATGTGGACAACCAGAACAATAGATGGGTTCCAATTTAGGAAAATTCTAATGTTGGATCAGTTGTACTTAGAGTGCGAGATTTTGTTAGGATGAATCGGCCTGAGTCTTAGGTTTTCACATTGGTGGGATCCCAAAATTTCATAAAATATGTCATGAAGATCATTGAAGTGATGTGCGTAACTTAGAATGATTGGGTTGAGTTAGAATCTTGCAAACTTAAGGATGTGACTCATATATGGTATACTTAATGAAAAGAGAACATGGCTAAGATGGAACTCCCATCACTTGGGATTGCTTTAGTGAGATCTTTCTATACAGGTTCTTCCGAAAAGATCTAAGGGAGCCAAAAGCTAAAGAATTTATGAATTTACGGCTAGGTAGCATGAACATATGTGCTCAAGATTACCCAACTCCATAGATATACTCCTCACATAGTTGCTAATACCAGGGTCAAGATGAATAAGTTTCTTTATGAAGTGCTAGACTTGGTAAAAATAGAGTGCAGGAATGTAATGTTATTGGAAAACATAAACAATCTAGGCTTATGACTCATACTCTATAGGTTGAGGGAGATAAGCTTAGGGAACATTCTACGTAAAAGAGAAATATAGGATAGGCAACTATGTCTATTTTCAACATAAATCCGGTGGTGGAAATCGCTCGCAGTTTCAACAAAAAATTTCAAATCCAGCACCCTCATTACCTACTATGTAATCTTCAAAGATCTGAAATAACCTGAAAGTTAGGGCATCAGGATCTATGACAAAAATTAGTGTGTGAGGCACTAAAACCTTCCCAACTTCCCAATGTGTGGTAGAAATCATCCAGGAGAGTGCCTTGCAGGAGGAAGGATGCTTTGTATGTGGTTAGTGTGGTCGCAGGTTGAGGGATTGTCCTTCTAAATAAGGTCAAGGAGGTAACAATGGTAATGCTCAGTCCATAACTTCAGCAGCACCAAGAAAGTACCTAACTCAGTAAGGTAACTTATCTAGTACGGGTAGCGGTGTGCGCCAAAACGTGTTGTATGCTCTGTAGTTACGACAAGATCATGATAATTCTCCTGATGTAGTAACTAGTATGTTCGAGTCTTTGACATCAATTTTTATACTTCGTTAGATACAAGGGCTGCTCTCTCATTTATAACCTCTTATATAGAAGTCAAGTTGTATGTTAGTCCAGAAACTCTCTCAGAACCTTTGTCCGTCTCTCCTCAAGTCGGTGACCTAGTTATAGTTAGAAGGGCATACTGAAGTTTCCCCTTCATAGCCTCCAAGAAATTGACCTTAGAAAATTTGTAGAGTTACAAATGATAGTGTTTGATATCATTCTACGAATGAATTAGTTAGATTTTTGTTATGCCTCGATCGATTGTCGAAAAAGGATTGTTCATTTTTAGTTTCTAAATGAACAAATCATAGAATAGAAGGGTAGTAGTGTAGCGCCTATGGGTCGATTTATCACTAACCTTAAGGCCAGAAAAATTATCTCTTAGGTTGTCTCTATCATCTATTTTGGTTTAAGGGCTCTAGCTCCTAAACCCCAACTCTTGAGTAAGTTGTAGTGTTAGTGTGTTTCTAGAAAATCATCTAGGAGCTCCACTTAAAAGGGAAATTTAAATTGGAATCGATGAAATACCATGACTGTTTCTATTCTTCCATACAAAATGTCTCCCGTTGAGCTTAATGAATTGAAATAGTAGTTGAAAGACCTTTTGGATAAGGTTTTATTAGACTTAATATTTCTCCATGGGGTGCACTAGTGTTGTTCGTGAAAAAGAAAGATGGTTAATGTGTATTGACTATCGGTAATTAAAAAAGGTAACAATAAATAATAATTATCCCATATCCAGGATTTATGACTTATTTGACCAAGTTCAAGGAACTATTCATTTCTCAGAGATAAAACTCATATCAGGTTATCATAAGGTTAAAGTCAGAGATAGTGCGATTCCGAAGAAAACCTTAAGAATTCGATATGTTCATAATGAATTCATACTTATGTCATTTAGACTAACCAATGCTCCTACACCTTTCATGGATTTGATGAACAAAGTGTTCAAGAAGTACTTAAATTTGTTTGTTCTTGTCATTATTGATGATTTCCTTATTTACTCAAGGATTAAAGAGGAACATGCTAATCATTTTAAGATTTTTCTACAAACTCTCAAAGGTCGTCAGTTATGCCCAAATTTTAGTAGTTGTGAGTTTTGGTTGTAAATCTGTAGCTTTCCTTAGTCATATTGTGTCTAGCGAAAGGATCTGAATGATTCTAAAAAAATAGAAGTAGTGAAACCATGGCCCAAATATACATGTCCTACAGATATCACAAGTTTCTTCCATCTAGATGGTTATTACAAAATGTTCGTGGAAGGATTTTTATCCATACCTCTTCATAGACTAAGTTGACTAAGAAAAAGGTAAATTTTTAGTGGTCAGATGATTGTTAGAAGTGCTTCACAGAAATAAAGACAAGTTGACTAGAACTCTTTTTTATACTTTACCAGAGTGTTAAAATAGTTACGTGATTTAGTGTGATGCTTCGAGATTCGGCCTAATTTATGTGGTTATGAAGCGAGTTAAAGTTATAGCTTATGCTTATAGACAACTTAAGGTGCATCAGATGAACTATCCAATTTATAAGCTCGAGTTTGCAAAAATGGTGTTTGAACATAAGATTTTGAGGCAATACTTATATGGTGTTCACAAAGATGTGTTCATAGATCATAAGAGCCTTCAATATCTATTCACCCAAAAATAGTTGAATATCCCCAAAGAAGACCGCTTGAGTTCCTTAAAGACTATGATATAGTGTGCATTACCATCCTGGTAATGCTAATGTAGTAGCAGTGACTCTTAGCAGACTATCTATGGGCAGTGCATCACATGTTCATGAAGAAATGAAGGAACTAGCAAAAGAGGTTCAAAGACTTATTATCTTTCAAGTTCGTCTTATGAGCATATTAAACAGTGTTGTAACGGTTAAGAATGGGACAAAATCGTTATTGGTATTGGAGGTTAAGGAAAATCGAGGTACTCATCCGCAATTGTTTGAAATAAGGAGAGCAATCCACCAGCATAGATTTGAGGTATTCTACAAAGGGGGAGATGTCATGCTTCGCTATAAGGTTCGATTATGTGATCCTAAGGTGGGTTATTTGAGACTACAGATTCTTGCAGAAGCCATAAATCCAGCTATTCTATTAATCTAGGGACACTAAGACGTATCTTGATATGCAGAAAGTCTATTAATTGAATGATTTGAAAAGAGATATTATAGAGGGTTATATATGTGTGTGTGTATACATATATATATATATATATATATATATATATATATATATATATATATATATATATATAACTTGGAAGTTTATACTAGTCATACAAGATATTAGTAAAAGAGAAACTCAATGACAACTATATCAAAGAAGAGTTTTGTGGGGTCAAACATAATAAAAGAATGTTATTAAATCTAGTTTTATATTTATCAATATATTTTTTAAGTATTTAAAAATAAATTTGCACATATTTTTTCTCCATACTATCAAATTGTCATTGAAAGCATAAAACCAATTTTGGAAATATCATTTTATAAATGGATTACAGTGTTTGAATTCTCTTTGACAATCATTACACAATATCAGAGTTCATTCTATAGAGGCACCTAACGTAGACACAAAATCATTGACTTTAAGCCACAAGTCCTTTTTGTTTTCTTGCTGTCACAATTAGATATACCACTTAGTATTTAGAATACTAACAATGAAGACAAATTTTTTGTAATATTTAATTCTATTTAGCAATAAAACTTATATTCATCAAATAACCAATCGTAAGAAATTAACATGTGTATGAAGTTTTTGTAACTTCAAATCAGTTCCAAATTCAAAAGAGTACAAAACAGAAAGTACAACACTCACTTAATAGGTGAAGTTTTCATATTCTTCAAACCAATTGCACAGTAATTTATACAGAGTGAAAAAAAACAAAAGTTTTTAGTCTCCTAAAATTAGAATAAAATTTACTACGAAGTATAAACCTAAAAACGTTTTAGTTTTTAAATCCTCCAAACAAAATAAAACATATTCTTAGATTATCACATAGACATTCTTTTCCGTTCAAAAATCCTTCCAACTTAAACTTTTTTACATAGTATCTTATCTAACAAAAATATGCCTATCTCATTCTGCAAACAAAATTTTTTTAGGACAACGCTATTTGCTAAGAAAAATTCATTCGAAAAACATTTTGTTACGTACGATATTTATCATGTAAACTTTAAGAAACTATTTTACTTCTTAAATAAATTATAAAAAGGTTACTAGGTGTAATATTTAACAAAAATACCACCAATTCTACTCGTATATTATAACTTCGATCTTGCTAAATAAGACACCAAATTCAAGAAAAGAAGTGCAGTAATCTTGTATTTGATTAATCAATTTCCCTGAATTAGTAGACTACAAAATATAAAAGCAATATATTAATTTCCTTAAGATATTGAGCGTAAAAACATTGAAGAACTTGATAAGAAACAACAAAGTTTAAAGAGTATTTTCCAATCTAGATAATCAAATCGTTAGAGAAAATATAATTAGAAACATACTAGAAATAATATTTGAAATATTTTTATCAAAGAAGAAAAATGAGCCTACTGAAGGCAAAGTTTTACCTTAAGGAAATTATTTCCCTCAACTAGCCAAGGTTAACTGGAATTATACTCTCATGATAGAAAAATCTTATTCACAGGTGCATCGATACCTATATCCATAGTCTAAGGAAACCACTTAACAGTAGTAGAGTATACTTAAAATGCTACATTTTATAGTATAAGAAGTCATGAAAATTTGTTGTCATAAAATTAGAGGAGAATATTTATAGACAAGAAAGGGTGATAAATAAATGTTTATTGTTCCTTATCGGAAAGGTTACAACCATCATGAAAGTTCACAAGTTTTCATAAAAGTTACAACCATTCATGAAACTTGCAACTTAAATTGAAGTCACAATTCTTCATGAAAGTCGCAACTCTTCACTTTCCATTCAATCATTTTTAAACGCAACAAACATATTGTTAAGTGGTAGAAGAACTTTGTAGAGACAAAGCACACTTTACATTACTTTATATGTTTTTCTATAATTGATTCATTTTTATGATTTGTATTTGTTTAACTACACATTGATTGTAATTAATTAACTTAAGGCCTCTTGATTAATGATGCCATTTTATTTTGTTGTTCTTCAGGAAATTGTGATATTAAATTTTAGCAACATTACTTCAAAGCATTATGATATTTATGACAAAAATTTTAAAGTGAAGGTTAAAATAACAAAACTTTGATGCAATCTAATTTAATAAATTAATTGGTTAGTTAAACAGGTTTATTCAAGGGAAAACATTAAAATTTACTCTATTTGAGTTAAGATATGATCCATTTCTTTAAAATATTATTTATTTATCATTTTTGCTCCTACTGATGAAATCAAATGATAAAATTTAAGATTTACCTTTCGAGGTCCTGACTCATACTCACTAAATTATATATTCGGGAAAATATAACTAAAATTAAAATTCAAAATTTGCCTTCTTAACTCCCACTCATAAAATTCAATCAAATAAAATCCCAAATTTACTCTCCTTTAGTCCTACTTATCAAATTAAATGCTTAAGGAAATAAAGAACTAAAATTAAAAATTTACCTTCTTGTTTCCTATTCATCAAAGTAAATAAAGTAATACTTCAGTCTTACTTTCTTATATCATACTCATAATATGAAATGCTTATGAAAGTATCAAAAGAACTAAAATTTGAAAATTTACATTTTCACTCCTACTCATTAAACTAAATCCTCTTAAGTTTAAAGTTTATGCTTGTCCCACTCTCTCCCATGTCATAAGTCGAAATAACTAAGAATAACCTAAGAAATTAAAAACAATCACTTTTTGAAATAAAGAGACAAATATGCAATTTTTTCAAGTTTAAGAATTGAGTTTTGGTCATATTCAAACGGTCATAACTTCTAGCTCAGAATGACTTAGAGATAGTTCTTGATATAGTTAGAAAACCCATGAAAAGGTCTTTACAACGTTGCCAAGTTGTATATTTTTGATATAATATTAGGGATATATTTCTATCGGATGTTGGGTTGTTGGAGTGAGGGAAGTTCAAATTCCGGATTTAAGAAAAGGCAAACTAGTCTTTTCACCCATTTATTTACTATTTAGTTTTAGGAATTTTTTTGGGATTAAAAAAAAGTTTATGTTAGAATAGAAAAATTAACTTTACACTTAGGACTTGAAGAATAGAGAAGAGAATAAGGAAAACGGAGAAAGATCAAGGTTAAGCCAAGAACGCCAAAGAATTTCGAGTGGAATTCGTCGGGGGTGATTCTTATCATGTTATGTTATATCTTTTGTGTTGGGTTAGTTCACCCACACACCAATTTGTTTCAGTCCAACGATTTATTAGTTTTTTACATGCTAATAGTTGAAGTTCTTAAAGAAACATGTCGAATTCTCGTTGATTGAAGTGTTGGCTGCCTATTGTTATTTGATTATTTTTTGCTGGATTGTTTCCGAGTTGGATCCAGTGGGTATTGTGCTGCGGGTACTAATAGTAACAAGTATTTGGTTAAAGAACTAGGGATTTTTGGAGGGTTTGGAGATGAAAAAGGATTTAAAAAATCCGTGAGACGCACTTAGGAAAGGCAAGGTGCGTCGCGCCTGCAGTACTCAGGAAATTGGCCTCAGTCACTTAGGGCCTGGCGCAGGCCGCAACCGCTATGACAGAACCAAGCCTCAGTCAATTAAGGCGGGCACGACACACTGAATGTGCCCGGATCGGCGTTGTTTTGCCCAATTTTTGTAATTTAGAATTTTTAAGTCCTTCAAAGGTACTCTAAAACATTCCTATAATTCTAATTACTTCAAATGATTTCTTAATACCTAGAAATCATCAAGGAAAACATATCATAACCTTGAATCCATAATCAATTTTAAAGAAAGCTAATATAAAAGTCAAGGAATTTAAGAGTCAAGTTTAAAGTTTAGAAATAATTCAAAGCTTAGTTCATAAAGGTTTTCAAGAGTCTCTATTAAATGTTTTTAACCTCGTTTTAAGGCTTACGTTTCAAGTTTCAGTGAAGAGTAAAATTTGAAGTCTTTTCTTAAAATAAATTTAAGGGAACTAAGTATTTCCTAAACTATTAGAAATGTTTTTACATTTAAGTTTAAACGAAAACCAAGACATCCAAAAGAATTTTAAATAAGAAAGAGGGAACGTTGATTCCAAGAGAGCTTTTTAAAGATTAAGGGTTGAAGAAATTATCTTAACCCAAGGAAAATAAGTAGGTTCTAAACTCATGGGCAATAGTATATTTTGGGAGTAGTATTGATCACCGATGAAAGGATGAGTGTTCATATTAACTAATGTCTCGATGTAAACCATTTAGCCATCATGAGTATTAACGGGTCATACTTTTTAGATGATCATGTAAGCTAAGATTGTGGATCCACAAAGTTATAGGAGTTTTATGCAAGAAAAAGTATATGATAGTTCTGGCAGCATGGACAAGATATTATATCACCACTAAGGCTCATAGTAGTGGTTGTCGGTTAGAGAATCTCCCACAGAAAGTTTATTACTTTCATATATAAGTAGAGTTGAGCTTGTTATTGCTTTTTCTTTAAAGAACTAAATATTTTACACTATTTTACAAGATTTATATATCTTGCATGTGTTATCACTACTTTATATTAAGTTCAGTATTTCATGAGTCGAGAAAAGTCAAGGTAAGTGTTCCATATTACTTATTTCAATGTTAAGTGTTTTTAGCATTCCAATTAACATACTCGTACATTCTATGTACTTATGCATATTGGCCTGCATCATACCATGAAAAAGACACAGATAACTTGGATCGTCATCTTCCAATTCCTCGTTGATCCAACAGAGCACTCGGAGTCAGTGGTGAGCCTTCTAGCATTCTAGAGGACACATATTTACTGATAAAGAAGGTTTTTGATGTGATCCATGGCATTGATTCTCAAAGGATTGAACTAGCTTCATACAAACTAAAGAATGTGACTAGGACTTGGTTCGATTAGTGGAACAAGGGAAGAGATGAGAATGCACCAAGTCTGAGTTTTTCTTGCTTTGAAAAAGATTTCTAAGGGTGTTTTCTTTCCTCGAGAACTGAAAGTTCCTATGGTACAAGCGTTCCTTACAATGAAACATATATCTTTGAGTGTGCATGATTATGGGTCTAAGTTCACCTAGTTATCCCTTTATGCTCAAAAAATGGTTAACGATATGAGAAGCAGAATGAGCTTGTTTTTTGCTGGATTGGGTCGTGCTTCAAGTAAAGATGGAAGAGCTGCAATACTGATAGGCGACATAGACATATCTAGGTTGATGGTTTATCTGTATCAGGTTGAAGAGGAGTAGCTAAAGGACGTAGAAAAATATAGGAATAAGAAAGCTTAGACTAGAATGAGTTTTGGAAGAAAAAGGGTGATTCGAGTCAACCTCAATAATAGAAACAAATGCATGTGCTAAGTGTGTTAGAACCCACCCAGGTAATTGTCGTGATTGACAGACAAATTGCTTCAAGTTTGGTCAGGAGGGTCACTTTATAAGAGAGTTCCCAAAGAATAGACAGGTTTGTGAAAATTCGGGCTACAGAGCGCAGTCTTCATAAGTTGCTCCACCAAGCAGGGTGCACCCAGAGGAGCCATTTCTGGTACTAGTGGAGGGAAAAATGCCTTTGTGCAATAACTAGCCGACAAGAAAAAGAGAACTCCATAGATGTTGTCACTGTTATGATCAAATTTTTTACTTTTGATGTTTATGTTTTTCTAGACACATGAGAAAGTTTATCCTTTATAATCCCTTATGTTGCAAATCATTTTGAGATTCTTCATGACTGGTGAACCTTTCTGTGCTTCTATCACTGTTGGAGAGTCTAATCTAGCGGAAATAGTCTACATTAATTTTCCTATTTCTATAAATTATTAGAACACCATGGCTGACTTAGTGGATGTAGACATGGTAGATTTTGATGTCATTCTGGGTATGGATTGGCATCATGACTTTTATGCATCAATATATTATAGAAGTCGAGTTATCAAGTTTAAGATTCCTAATGAATCAGTCATAGAGTGGAGTATTAGTTACAGACTGCCTAAGGATCATTTCATTTCATACCTTAAGGCAAAAAAATTTATTTCAAAGGGGTGTTTCTATCACTTATTCCGAGTTAATGACTAAAGTACTAAGGTACCTTCCCTTCAGTTAGTTTCTATAGTAAAGGAGTTTCCAGAAGTTTTTCTTGATGATCTACCAGAGTCTCTCTTGAGAGAGAAATAGACTTAGGCATAGACATTATTCCATAAATAGGTCCTATCTCTATTCTACCATATAGAATGACACCGGTAGTGTTAATGGAGTTGAAAGAACTGCTGAAAGATTTGTTAGTCAAACGTTTCATTCTACCACCTATCTTACCCTACATTTCTCCAGTCTTGTTTGTAATAAAGAAAGATGGTTCCCTTAGGATGTGTATAGACTACCACCAAATGAATAACGTTACTATCTAGAATAAGTATCGTCTTCCAAGAATAGATGATATGTTCGATTAGCTTCAGGGTGCCACTTGTTTCTCAAAAATTGATCTCACATCTAGCTATCATCAGTTAAGAGTTTGGGAATCTGACAATACTTAGAGCCACTACCCAGGCATACTCTCTCGGTGATAGTCTTTGTTCTCATAGAGTGCTTCAATCTATGGGCATATGAATAGGTACCATGTTGAAGTCACAACCACATCAGAATACACCTCATCAAAGGGGGTCCGCTAGGGCTGCCACAAAAATGTAAAATAGGATAGCTCAATGACTTTCCTAAGGATCGTTTAATGTCGTTCCAGCAAACCTACCCCTAAGTCCATCATTCACACAAGAAGGATACAGTTACTACTTTAAACTTTAAGGATATCATAACCTATTTTGAGAAAGTTCCTAGTTAATCACTCTCTTAAATATGTTCAAGGTCACATTTCAATCATACACACACATTCATGACAAAGGTGATTTAGCCTGCTAAGTCAAGAATTAATATTCACATTCTTTTTGTATAACGTAAGGGACATAAGTCTACCCAAACAAGACACACTTTATTTTCATGTTATCACATGTAAAATATCATTCAAGTAGATCTACAAGTCACCCAAGTATTTAATAGAAAGAAAACTAAGCATACATCCTCGTCCTCGAACATATGAGGACGTACCAAGAGACTTGAGAGAACTCTACTACTCAAACTTCAACATCTAGATATCTTCACTTCTTCCACTTATACTTATTAGAAATACGGAAGAATATGGAATGGGTACAATTAATTTATTAAGTATGACAATATGAAAAAACATGCTTTAAAGAGTATTAAGTGTACGAAACATCATATAAGTAAACATTAGTATACAAGGTAATACTTTCATAATTCTCAAAATATAGACACATTCATCAAGTAATAATTAATCACTTAAACCCTCTATCAAAAGTTATCCTAAGAATCACCTAGGTAAGACATGAAAAAACCGCTCATACAACCTCTTCAATACACACCTACTTGACCCTTAAGATTACCAAGGATAAATATACTTCATCTAAACTCAACAAGTCAACATCCATTACTGAGAAGAAACATGCATGTATTTAAGAACTTCACATAAAGACCATCCTCTAAGACAACCCCTAAGTTAACCTAGTGCAATGTGAATGTAGCATCCCATTCAAATACTCCCACTTAATACTCTTTAGGAATCATCATAGACTAGGAACACCACACTTAATTAATTATATAGCCTTTATCAATATTAGACATAACATCAACAGGCTTCATTAACATAACATAGTAACCTGTTCATTCATTTCAATTACAAAAACACACCAAGACTCCCTCCAAATATAGATTTGTGCAACGAATAGACGGTGTCCCGTTCCACCATCCACCCTCAGTAGTGCACCTTTACGAAGACCTATTTCATTACACTCATTTGTGGTGGCTAGCTTCAATAGTAAAAGACCATTAATTTTTTACATGGAATCTCGGTATTAATCCCTACCGCAAGGGGGATACCCACTTGCGTAAGGTAAGGTCACAAATTTTAGCCTTTACATGGATCTTCAATAAATAGTCTTATGCGGGCGCATTGTTAAGGGATAATTTGATTGCTTCTAAGTACTACATTTGAACTCATAAATAGTACTCATATCAAGATGTTCATTGGATGCAACATATCTACTTACGAAGAATATCCAACCCTTCTTCAATTTTTCTCAGTGCTTAGCATAAGTCCCCACGGGGTTGTGGACATTCATTACATTCACTAGCTATAGTTTAAGAGATTTCTACCAATTACTAAATCTCAACTCAAAAAAGTACTTTTTTCTAAGGATTACTTTTGATACTACATCTCTACTCCCAAAAAGTATATAACCCCAAACCTATCATTCATTCTTTGGACAGATCATAGGAATAGTGAGGTTGCTACTAGACAAACTACATCTCAGCTCACGAATAGTATCTACCACGAATCACCCCTTTTAATTTATTATAATTCTATTGAGAAAAAACCTTAATACACTCTTATTCTTTACCTTTTCATTAGCTCCATTCATTCATTGTGTATCTCAGTACATCTGAGAGAAACTTCCTGATAATCACCATCATTCATAACATTGTCTCTGAATCATGATCATTCTATATTTATCATAATTTACACACAATGATACTTCACATTCACATCATACTTCAATTAGACATAGTATATTCAAGACACAAATTCATAACATCATAAAACAATCTCTATACATATAGTACATCACTTCACTTTACTTCACATTCAATGCCTTCACCGGCGTAATCACAATTCACATATACATTCATATACATCAAGTAGACACCGACACCATAAATGGATCATACCACTCAAAATTAGCTTGGTAAGACAAACAATTGAGATCAACTTACCTTCATCAAAGCCTTATTTACCTTTACTCAAATCTCCAACAATTTTCATAATTAAGCATAACTGACAGTATATTAGCATTATACATCATAGTATATACATAATTCCAACAATATCTAATCACATTCATAAAACCCACTTCATAAGACAAAATTAGAGAAAATTGCATGGCAAACGATGGCCACCAAATGACGGGGCGTCGATGGAACCACGGTCCATCCTGCTAGGCATGTGGAGACACTTCCCCATTTGATGGGGACATCAACCAGTGGGCGTAGACTTGTGCATCGATTAAATTTTTTTTGGGAGGTTTAAGGCCAATGTTTGGGTCCTCGTCCAAGACCATAAGGGTGGTCCTACGGGAATCGTACCCGGACGTTTCTTCCCTAAACATGCTCATAAATATTATAGGGTCCCTTCCACTCATTTTAGACACCAAAAATACAAATCAAATATGCAAAGTCACACTAATACACACAAGAATAGTTTCCAAACGTTATGTTCGTTCTTTCACATTCGACGTCTAATTTATTCAACACTGCCCCTTGATATATTCTTCATAATTTTAACAGATTATTAAGTTGATATTAACTCTTTAAACATACGAGAGGCTCTCGTTAAACCTAGTTCATTTTAAGGGTTGTTACACCTCAAAGACTAATAAAGTGTTCCAATATTAGACTCTTTATATTCCAATTTTGTAAAAAACTTTTATACATGTTTCCATTGGTCTATTATGTTGTTAAATTAAAAATATAATATATGTTCTTTTTTTATTATATGTATCACGCTTAAGTTGAAAACATCATAAGTATTTGTGGCTTATTAAGGAAAATACATAGAATTAAAGGAGATTATATATATTTTTTGTGGTTCAGTTAACTACCTAAAAGATATGGCAACACACACAAAAAAGAGTTTCAATATTTAAATTGATATTGTCTAATTGAAACACTTAATTGATGTCACACTGTTCAATTAAAACAATGGTCAGTTCGAGTGTCTAAATGAAATAACATGACAATTTTAAGGGGCCAAATATGTATAAAGTTTTGTTCTAAAATATCTCGAAATACACGTCATACTGGTCCATGAATTCGTAGAAGTGTGTATGTTAATGTAGTCTTTGTTAAGCTTTTATGTTTAGAATATCTTAAGCTTTCAGGCTGCTCAATTTTTGTATTGAATGGTCAGCTAATATCATTGGTATCAAGGGGCAGATACAAACATCGGAGGATGGTCAATTGACCCTCATTCATCGAATGATTATACTCTATTTATTACAATTTTGAACACAAAATTGATTTTTCCACTGCTTAGAAATTGAGTTGACATATACTGAATATATTGAAAAAGAGTAGAATCATTTCTTTTTCTGAGTACTAATACACCGCAACATGGACACTAAGGTTACTTTCCATAGGAATAATCGGCGACCTCATTCTTTCATTCTAACAACTCATTGTCCTATTTTCTCTAGATCTAGTCTATATAATGATAATGTCCGAGACTCTATCAGTTATCGGTGGACGAAATCAGTGACCTATGACTATATGTGCACTAATTTAGGTAAGATAGATGGCCATTAGTTTTTGACCTTAAATAATATACTATATTATTAGCCCTTTCTTAGCCTTCCTCACTGGAACAACGGATCCTCTGGTAGTTAACTCAAATTATCCAGATCAAACTTGAGCAAAACCTTAATGGTGCTTATTGACTCTTATTTTACCATATGAGTGGCTGATGTTGTTGCTATTTCCCTTCATAAAGGTATACTACTTTGTGATCTACAAAATCAAAACCGGCAAATCAGAAGCACATTTCCAAAATATTGAAACATATGTTCTAAATATGATGAAGGAACATGTTTGATGTTGGACATAATTTCTAGCTATGATCAATTGTATGTTTTTGCTATCTTAAGTCTCTACTTTTATGATGTACTTATCAGTCTGATAACCTTAATGAATATTGGGCCTTGTATTGCATTCCTTCCATAAATCTTATATTGAAAGTTGGGCCTACTTTACAAGTTATTACATGTAGTGATAGAAATTGGGGCGGGTTAGGTAGGTCAATACAGGGTGAAGCAATCCTTGACATGCCCTGCCCTTTCTCGTTTAGTATTTCTAGAAAATTAGCCCTATCCCACGCATCCCTATAAAGACTCGACATGCTCAAAATAAATCAAATATCTAAAATACAGTTATATTCCTAAATTATAAGACATTATTAAAGGTAGTTTGAGTATAAATGTTGATAAAAGGATAATCTCATAAGGAAATAAAAGGGATGCGACTTACATAGAGATTTCTATAGATTCACTATTCCATTTTCTTTATTTTCACCTTAGTTTTGGTTTTTATCACATAACTGACTATATATTCCTCAAATTTCTTTGTCGTTTTTTTAAACTACCAAAAATCGGTTGATAAAATATGGTATGGATCCCACATAAACACACAAGTAGTGTCTACAAGAGTGCGTCAGCGAAAGTGAAGAGTTTGAGCAACTAAGATAGCCTCAACTTAAATAATGAGATTGTAGTCTAAAAGAGAAATGAAGACCTCATGAACTTATTTAAATTTCTGATGATCACCATTATTTTGGTAAGTTTCAACAATAACTAACTTGGATTTATGTAAGTCCCATACAAACTTAAAGATTAAGGGGTCTCTTAATATGTGGGAGGAGATAGACGAGGATGTGCATCAGACTTTACATTGCTAAAAGAAGTCCCCTCCAACAAGAACTTTCAGGACAGACTTGTTTGAAAACATATATGCACAATGGAAGTGTATAAATATCTTTACTCCCTACATTAATAATAGATAAGCAATACTGTTTATACTAGAACATATCATCATGCTATACCACTTATGCTTTTTCAAATGTAATTCGATGAATGCCTCTTGAAGCGTGAGCAGATGCCTTCAAGAAAATTTCCAAGTTAGATATACTTTCATGCAAATCTTCAAGATAGACAATAGTTATGACATTCTACAGTGATCCCAAGTTCACATCTGAACTCTCTCAATACTTGGGTGGGCAAGCATCGAATAGAAAACTAATCAATCTATCTAGGGTTAGAAGAATACCTAATAACAGAGATGTCTTCCCAGTCCAAAGAGGAGAACAAACTCACATGCTATTTTTCTTCCACTAGAAAATTACACATTTGTTTTCATTTTATAAGAAAACCGCGCTCCTCTCCCTTTTTTCCTTTAGAAATAGGATTCTGAGTTCTAGCTAAATATGGGCACTGGAGGGACTAAAAAATTAATTATTGAGGCTTCCTATTATGGAAATAATTCTAACTAATTATTTTGAATTACTCTAACCATAAAAAATTGCAAATCATTAAACTAGAAATTCGTAATTGAACTCCTCTCTTTATATTTCATATTTCGCCGTTAAACATTTATATAATTATCCATGATAAAACCTTAGATACTAATCAATGAATTAAATTAATGAAGAATATAACTTAATGATTTATGTCCTTTAGAGAATTGCTTAACTTATTTCATGTGTTGGATTCATAAACTCATTTGGAATGTTTGACATGATGAAAACTTTATAAGTTTCTCAAAAAGGAATATTAATCAATATTTATAATGAGAAATGAATTTCATCAACTAAATTATTATTTCACCAATGTATGTTATTATAATCCAACTTACCAGACATGTTGACCCATCTTAGAATCTTACCTTTTAATTAATTACAACGATAATTAATGCATACAAATCATAATAATTATATAAGAATTCAGAATATAAGTAGCTTTAATAGTTTAGAGAATATTTTTTTGTCAGCTTGTCTAAAACAAATATTTCTACTTGGTCCCGTTCAATACATACAAAAACACTACCATAAGAAGTTTGAACTATACCGTTTCCATACTAAAATAAATTACATATAATCATTTGCTACAATTATACCGATGACACATACAATTTCAATCCTAGATTGTGAACAAAAACTTAATACGTATAAGAACAAATTATTTAATCCTCTGTGTATAAGCTAAAACTCTACGCATTATATCATCTACTATATAAGTAAATAGACACCATAAACGAGTATATGATCTATTAAAACTATACAAATATTTATTCTAATATAAATATTATATCTTAACATATAATTTATAGTACATATCCCAACAATCTCCGACTTAGACTTTTAACCATCACTATTGCTATAATGTATTATATCTAAATGCTTGTTAATAGTATATACCCTAACAATCTGCCACTTAGATATTTATTTAATCTTATAAATTATCAGCATACTATGTCTTTACCTATAATTAATATTATATACTCTAAAAATCTCTGACTAGACTTTTAACTACACCTTTATAACTTTTACAGGCATTCCTTTATTTCTTATAAAAAAATCTTATTTTTTTCCCATGCAATTTTGTCTAAAAGTGCTTCGTTGTAACAATTAAGTGTTGTACTAGATCTTGAGAGATATTCTAATGAAACATTCCATGAGTGTACTTCTTTTCAGAAATCTATCATAAAAGTTCTCTCAAACATACAAAATAATTGAATCTTTGCTACGATTATCCCAGTATGACTAAGCACTACTATATCATAACACTTTCATAATCACGAGTCTTAATATTTTCTTAAAAATCTTTTGATATTTGAATATTATCAACATTTCATGTATTTTCATTAAATTTTCTCAATATCACACCCATAACTTGAAGAAGTAGTTTTCTTATGTCTAGTAACGTTTCTCCTACTACTTAAATGAAATGAAGTGTCATTTTTGACATACCGAATAAGTTTTTTGAGCGTTTGGATTTTCAATTTGACTTATTTTTTATGTATTTATTTATTTCCTATAAAACTAGTTCACTTCTAGGAATTTGGTTTACTAAATGATCCTAATCTAGAAATCAGATACTTGTGTTAAAAATTGCCTTGTTTTCTTTAGGATACTATAATAACCTTCTTTCATTCTTTAGGATATAAAATTAACACACATTTGATTCTTAATTTCCATTTTCTTATTATCTCACTAAGCAAATATGTCAGACAATCCTATATCTGAACATGTTACATATTAGACTTATGTCAAATCCAACAAGTTCTATAGTTGTTCAAGCTGCTGATTTAAAAACATGAATTCAGTATGTGATATGTAGTTATTAGAACCTATCAGAAAAGTGTCACTACCCGAGCTACCCTCGAGACGCGGACCCATAACCTATGACCACAAGTGATACTAAGCTAACCTTGCTGGCATTATCATGAGCATACTAAAGAGTATAATTGATGCGCAAGCTAAATAAGAGTTTAAACTGAAAATATGAGGAATACCCATATTCTATAACAGAGATAAATGAAATACTAATGAGACTAATACAAAGAAGTTATTAACTCAATACTACACTCAAACTAACTATGTCTGAAATAAGTTTAGAACTGGCTAGAAATACTGGGACAAGCCCCAACTATGTCTAGCAAAACTTAAACTAAACGACTTCAAGACTGAATAAAATCCCGAAAAGATGTAATGCACGTATGTGTCAGTTATTGAAGGTACTGAGCATGTAGGATAGAATCAAGCTAAAATAAAACATAACTGAATAAGCACAAAAGAAAGTATAAAAATATGAACATGATATGCTAAATTTCTTAGCTAACTGAATAAAATGTCAAATTTTTAACATGCTGAAAATGAAGACTAAATATACTGATAAATGGTCAATATAAGAAAGTTTGACTGAACTGTGGGACATCTAATAACCGAATACCACATGTGTGGAGTCCGATGTATACGCCCCATCGAGAGGACCCAATATACCTTGCAAGAGGTATAAAGGCATGCTGGCGTGATCACTAATCTAATTGCCCACAGATGGGACTTACAACGTACTTGGTTAGTAGTTCTGGGACTATCTAAACCCTAGTCTAACTCGTTATTACGCTACTCCCATGAATTATGTTATTTACTAATACTCATTGAGTTTCTGTAAATACAAGATAACTCAAAATTGAACAGACAAACAGGGAATGCAATATTTAATCTAATTATGATGCATTAATAACTGAGGCATGTATAAATGAATAACTGAAAATATTTGACCTAGCATATGTAATTCAAAAACTAAAGAAAAATACAAAGCTAGATTTCTGATATTCATGATATAAACTGAATAATAACTTGGTAATCAGATTTGGAGCATACATTTAATAAATTCATGAAGTTCTATCAAAATTCTAGAAACCTTAGGTTTTATCATGATAAGAGTCAAGAATTGACTAAAAACTAGGGATCAATGGATGAAATGAACCCACTAGTGAAATTTCACATACCTGGTGATGAAATCCACAGAGAAATATTTAGATTTCACGGCTAGAACTAAAGGAACCTTGTTGGATTCTTGAACTAGGGTTCTTGACCTTTTTCTCCTTTCTTGCATCTCATTATCTAAGTTTTGATTCTATGATTTGAATTAGGTAAATTTTAGTTATGCGCTTAAACTGACTAAAATCTGATGATTTAGGGTTAAAATTACATATCTTAGGGTTTAAACAAAGTGGGAAAAGTCCAAAAGATCCCTGAGTTAGTTAATGTCGGACCAAACAACGACCTGGACTGACTGTCCGTTGTTCAATCAACGGTCCGTCGTTTGGGTTCGTAGGTTTGGTCTGTTCGACAGACCTTTACTAAAATGGGCATAACTTTTTACTCAGAGATCTAATTTTAGAAAGGTTGGTGGCTATGAAAAGCTAATTCAACTACATATCTGAGGGTATCTTGTGGGACACCTAATTCATTTTTTGCTAAGATTTTTGATCAATTTCAGTTGACCCAACTGTATTTTCCCCATAACTTTTTGCTGATTTCCACCAACGGTTATACCTACCGTCTGTATGTCCATATACGGATCGTGTTGGTCAACCGTGGTTCTTATCAGAGAGTTATTAATGGGGTCTTGAGCTACAGAAACAAACTGAGGACCAAAGGTCCGTCTCTCGTTTGACACTTGGTCAAATTTTTCTAGGCTGAGGTTTTGCGGGTTTCTGACTTAACCGATGGTTGTGCTGGACAAACTGTTGGTCAGGCTACGGTCCGTCGATGGCCACCGATAAATGCACCTTCAGATTTTTGGAAAAACTAATGTTTGGTCTGTTTTTTTATCACATCCCACTTCCAAGTAGGAATATCGATCTTTTGAGTCATACCACCTGGTTTCTGATGTTCTAACTTGACTTGCTGGCAATTGGGGAACTTACTCACAAAATCTACTATACCAATCTTCAAGTCATTCAGCCAATAGACTTCCTGCAGGTCGCGGTACCTCTTAGTGGCATCTGGATGAAGAGAATATATAGAGAGGATATGCTTCTCGACTCACCCACATCAGGAACACACATTCTACTCTGGTAGCGAAGTACACCATCTCCCCCTTGCGAGAAAACCTCAACTCTCTTATTATGTCCTACACCCTAAAGTTCAAGCAACATTGGATCACTTTTATTTTCATTAACCTCCACTACCAAATAAGATTCTACCCCATTATGAACTTTTATACCACTGTTTGATATGCTCATAAGCCGAACTCCTAATCGAGCAAGCCTGTGAATATCCTTCACTAGCTCCTTCCTTTCTTCCTTGACATGGGTTATACTACCCATAGATAATCTACTAAGATCATCTGCTATTACATTCGCCTTAACAGGATAGTAATGCACACTCATATCATAATCTCTAAGGAACTCAAGTCATCTCATCTGACGAAGATTTAACTCTATCTAGGTGAACACATACTGAAGGCTATTATGATCAGTGAAAACATCTACATGAACACCATCCAAGTAGTGTCTCCATATCTTAAGCGCAAATACTACTACTGCAAGCTCAAGGTCATTGGTTGGATAGTTCTTCTCATAAACCTTAAGTTTTGTAGATATATAAGCTATAACCTTACCTCGCTACATAAACACACAACCTAGGCCAACTCTGGATGCATCAAAATAGATCACATAACCATCTGAACCCTCTGGTAGAGTCAAGAAAGGAGTTGTAGTCAATCTAGTTTTCAATTCCGCAAAGCTTTTCTCACAATCATCTGACAATTGAAACTTGACAATCCTTTGAGTCAACCTAGTTAATGGTGAGGTTATGGATGCGAATCCTTATACGAATCTTCTATAATAACCCGCTAGACCAAAGAAAATTATGATATCTCTAGCAAAGGGAGGTCTAGGCTAATGTTTCAATGTTTCTATCTTCTGTGAATGCACTCGGATCCCTTCGCTAGATACAATGTGACCAAGGAAAGTAATGGATTGCAACTAGAACTCATATTTGCTAAACTTAGAGAATAACTGGTGATCCTTGAGTGTTCGTAGAACATTTCTCAAATGACTAGCATGTTCTTATTTATTCCTAGCGTAAATGAGGATCTCATCAATGAAGACGATAACGAATAATTCAAATTATTGTTTGAACACTCTTTTCATAAAATTCATGAAAGCTGTAGGAGCATTAGTTAATCCAAATGACATAACTACAAATTTATAATGATTATACCGAGTTCTGAAGGCTTTTTTTTAATGTCACTATCTCTGACTCTCAGCTGATGATAAGTCGATCTGAGGTCTATCTTTGAGAAATTGCTAGTGCCCTGAAGTTGGTCAAACAAGCCATCAATCATGTCGATGAGATACTTATTATTGATTGTGACCTTGTTCAACAGTCCCTAGTCAATGCACATTCTGAGATAACCATCTTTCTTGTTTACGAACAACATAGGTGCACTCCATGATGAAATACTAGGTCTAATGAAGTTCTTATCTAGAAGGTCTTAAAACTGCCTTTTCAATTTCTCAAGCTCTGTTGGAGCCATTCTGTAAGAAGGAAAAGAAATAGGTTGGGTATCTAGATGGAGATCAATTCCAAAGTCGATCTTTGGAAACTCACAAACTACTGTAACTTACTCAAGAGTTGAAGTTTCAGAGCTAGAATCCTTAACACGAACTAGATAATAAAGATAACCTTAAAGACCATCTATCTCGACATTAGGTAAGAAATGAATCGACCCATAGGCGCTAACCTATTACCCTTCTATTCTAATAATGGTTCATCTTGAAACAGAAAACACACAATCATAGTTCTACGATTGACTGAGGCATAATAGGAATGTAACCAATCAATGCCTAGAATGACATCGAAGTCTACCATTTGTAATTCTACAAGATCTGCTGAGGTGACTGTCTAAGATACTGTGACAGGGCAATTTCAGTATACCTGTCTAGCTATAAGTGGATAACTTATTGGAGTAGATACTAAGAAAGGTTTTGACAGAGTTTATGGACTAACACTGAATTGGACTGTTATGTAAGGCGTTACAAAAGAAAGAGCAGCCAATGGATCTAATAATCTATAAACATCAAGGTCAAAGACTCGTAAAATACCACAGACTAGATCAGGAGAAGCTTCTTAATCCTGGCGAGCCTGAAGAGCATAAAACCTATTCTGGTGTTGACCGCCACCTATAATAGATGAGTTACCTTGTTGAGTTAGAAGACTTGACGGTGTTGCTGATGTCGTATACTGAGCTCTACAATTTCCACTTCCTTGACCCTGTCTTGAAGAACAATCCCTCAACCTGTGACCAGACTGACCACACCCAAAACATCCTTCTTTTCCTATGAGACACTCGCCCGGATGGTTCTTACCACACTTAGGGAAAGTGGTGGTAATTCTTGGTTCCTGAAACACTTCCCTGAGACTTAGAGTCTGGTGCTCTACCCTTTTGGTCATATCTTTTCTTGGAGAATGGAATATTAATGAACACGTCACATTATTAATGCAAGATACTGCGAATTGAGTGTTTTTAAAAAATGTAGAAGTAAATTATCATACATTCAAGTGGCTACATAAAAATTACCGATAAACTTAAAAGTCTGACTATGTTTATCTTAATTATTCTAACGTCTCAATTATGTGATGTTACTTTATAGGTAACTTCTTTTCAAAATAATATATTAATGATTTTAAAATAAATCATAAAAATTTAAAAATTTATATTTAAAAAAAGTACATGAATTAATTCGGAATAAATTTTTTTTACCTTTTACCATAAATTTCTAATTCAATTGTGAAAGAAGTGTCCTCCTAAATAAGCGGTTCAACCTAAATTTAATTGGGGCTTCGATTTAGACATGAATAATTTTGAATGTTAATTTCAGTAATCTATAATTTCATCGTGTTTTAGTAGTGTCTATGACGATTTTGATATTATAATTGAATTATTAATTGAGTGAGGTTTAGTTAGTAATGAGTGTATAGTGGGTTGGTTTATAAATTATATTTACAAATTATAATTATAATTAATAGTTGAACGCCTAGTATATAAAAAAATATTTAAAGAATTTAATTTTAAAACAATTAAAAAATTGTCAATTTTGAACCAAAAGGTGGATGACAAGGGTATTTTGGAGCCAATAGGTGGATGAAAAGGGCATTTTGGAGCCAATAGGTAGATGAAGGGTAATTTTGTAGCATTTTCAATACTTTAAGGGTATTTTAAGCCCTTGTCCGCAATAACTAAGGAATGTATAAATGAAGAACTGAAATATTTGACCTAATATGTGTAATTCGAGAACTAATGAAATACAAAGATAGGGTTCTGAAAGCTAAGTATAATTTGAAATATATACTTAATAAATTCATGAAATTCTATAGAAATTCTAGAAACCCTAGGTTTTATCATAATAAGAGAATTAAAAAGTGACTGAAAATTAGGGACCCAATGGTTGAAAGGAACCCACTAGTAAAATCCATGTTTATGAAATCCACGGAGAAATATTTAGATTTCGGGGTTGGAACTGAAGGAACCTTGTTGCGTTCTTAAACAAGGGTCTTGACCTTTTTTTCCTTTCTTGCTTCTAATTTTCTATGTTTTCATTAAATAATTTTACTTAGGTTAGTTTTAGTTACATTTCTAGGGTTAAACTTACTAAAATTTGATGATTTAGGGTTAAAATTACATATATTAGAGTTTGAATGAGGGTGGAAAAGACAAAAATACCCCTAATTTAGTTGGTGTCGGACCAAATGACGACCTGGACTGACGGTTTGTCGTTCTGTTCGCAAGAGCTTTACTAAAACGGGCATAACATTTTACTCGGAGGTCTGATTTTAGAAAGATCGGTGGCTATGGAAAGATAATTCAATTATCTATTTGAGGGTATGTCGTGTGACACCTAATTCATTTTTCTCAAAGAGTTATTATCAATTGACGTTGACCAAACTGCATTTTCCCTTAACTATTTGCTAATTTCCACCAACGGTCATACCTATGGTCAGTCGGTCCATCTACAGACCGTGCTGGTCAATCGTGGTTCTTGTCAAAGAGTGGCTTATGGGTTCTTTATCGACAAACACAGGCTACAGACCGTAGTCTGCCTATTGATCATAGGCATGTCCATCCTTCGACACTTAGTCAAATTTTCCCAGGGCTGAGTTTTTGGGGATTTCTGACACCACTGGAAGATGTGCAGAATAGACCGTGGGTAAGGATACGGTTCGTTGATGGCCACCGTCAATTGCACAAGCATACTTTCTAAAAAAAATTGGTTTTTGGTTTGTTTTGGATACAGGGTGTTACAAAAAGGAACAAAATATTTAATTATAAGTCAACTATTTATCTTATAATCTTTATAAAAGTCTACCTTTTTTCTCTTTTAAACCAATCTATTATCGAGTGTCTGGTGTAGACAATTGAAATGCAATTATTCAATAAGATAAGTGACTAATGGGCTCTGCATAAAGGTTTATGTCTCTTTCAATCAGACTACATGACTTTATACATTTTTGATGATGTTATTTTCATGCGTCTTAAATATTTTAAGTTTAGCAAAACAAATAGAATTACGAAACATAAAAAATATATTCATATCATGAGTAACCTTCTTGAAAACTCAGAAAACTAACTTCACCTCAAGCCCAAATGCTCATTTATTACTCAAATCAGAATAGATTCATTATAACTTATCACTACCTCTCTTTTTTCATTTAAGAGAAATATCTCTTAGTTATTTTTCATTCTAAAAAAGACTCAAATGTTTGTGGTCACCTTACTTTCAATGAACCTTAATGTTCATCAATTTATAAACCTCGAATCTATTCAGAATAAATAACTTAGACACTAATGTACAAATAAATTTTATTCAATTCAATAGGTATTTTTCCTTATGAGACATTAAAAAAAATTAAGTTCATAAGAGATAATACTAATAAACAAATCATGCATCAATATACCACAAGAAAAAAAATGTTCATCACTTTTTTTAGTTAGAAATAGAAAATAATTTCTTCTAACATAAGGTACATGTATAATGCGTTGTTTGATTTAAGATCATATCTCTGCAAAAAGAAAATTTTAAGTAGTACTAAGTGGGTGTGTAAAGCTTATTGAGAATATGAGGCATAATACATTAAATATATCCAATATTTCATATAATCCCAAATAACAAAATTCAGGGCTCATTTATACTTATATATCTAAGCATCTCGAATATCCAATTGTTGTGATTGGAGAAGTACTCATGCAATACACATGTACAATGACCGATTATTCACTCCACAAAATTATACACACCTAACTTATTTGGAGACTCTATTTTTAGTTCATGTCAAGTAAAAATCCTCTAGCTACATTTATCCAATCTAATGTACTCAGTTTAGGAGATCTAATATATATTACAAAAACTAGATGATTAAGTACATAGTGACTTGTATCTATTTCATCCGATGGAGAGGATGGCGTACGCCAAAACATAAAACAAATACTTCACTACTATTTAGTCAAATATGACCAAAAACTAATACAACGATCTAAAAAAAGTCAATGTCTTACTAAGTCGTTCTTATGAATCTACACAAATTTCAGATCAATCAGATTTCTTTTCTTTTTTTTCGAATTCCAAAACTATGATCAATTTGCTTGAAAACGTGATTTGGCCAAAATAGAATTTAATATTTTTCCGCTAAGTAATTCTTATCATATATAATCATTTTTTGAAATAGAAACAGGAATCAAGAATAAAGAAGGAAATTTTGAAATTCCAAAAGAAAAAGCATGTTTATGTGTACATTGAATAAATTCAAAACACACCTCATTGATATCCATGTAGCTTAAACAATAAATTTTGATGAAATGACTACTCATGCAACATACATATGTGGTGTCAAGTATTCATTTCAACAAATATAAGACAAAAGCCAACTCAGATAGAGTGTATATGTTTATTTAAGTCAAGTAAATATCATTATCACTAGATGCGTTGATCCAATCAAATATTACTATGTTTAGGGAGAGTCAATATAGATAATCAAAACTATAGTTTAAACTTTAATGACTTGTATTAGTTTTTCATCTTATAGGGAGGAATATATAAGCCAACACATGAACTTAATAATTAATTAAAATTAAGTCATGAAGACCACAGAAAATAATCTCTATCACCACTATATATTTGTCGAGTAATTTTTCACTCAATCTAATTTAAAATACAAAGAAAAATTTAAAATCATTATCTAAATAACCTCAAATTGAAAAATCACTTCATAACGATGGGTATTTAAAATTTGATAGTTTGTGATGATCCTACCGAATTTAAGATCAAACAGAGTTCTAAAATAATGTTTATCTCCAAAGATATGATCAAATTCACATTCAAATTCAAATAATTTGAGGAAAAGTGAACAGATATACATCCTTGTAATATATCAATTTATGTTAACTTAACACGTGTAATCATGTACTGACCACATGTAACGTAAATAAAATCAATATAATGGATTTGATTTGTCACGACCCAATGTACAACCTAGAAGTTAGGGCATCCTTAATACGCCACAGACGTACTCGACCTCTCAGAGGTCTTGCGTAAGCTCTTGCACATTATTTATCACATATCTATGAAAATTAGTACGGAATTAAAACTTTTCACAACAATAGAACAATAGTTCAAATTTCTTTTATGGTGTCAAAAGGAAGACTAAGTCTCTTCATAGCCATCATAAACACATGACAAATTTAAGTTCACAACCCATACATCAATAAAATGGAAATACTAAAGTCTAGTACAATATCTTTTGAAAAGGAAAGCTAATCATAACTATGTCCTCGAATCATATGAGGACATACCTATTTTACTTTAGAGAATGTTATTCCCAAGCTTCATTTCCAAGAGACTCCTCACTTGACACCTACACCATTAGAGATAAAACAACATATAGAACTAGAACATTGAATGCACTAAGTATGGTTACATGCAATAAAACCATGCAAAAACGGACATTTACTTTATAACATTCTTTTTATGCTCTTTTTATGAAAACCTCATAAAACAAGCATAAGAACAATAGTCACATAAATTTTCACATATCAAACACGTTCAAGTAATCTACAATATGAAATTATCATCAATTGCAAACTATATGAACACATATACCTCCTACCAAAGGTCATCCTAAGACCCACATAAGAGAGAGATAAAGAGGCCGCCCATACAACCCATTCACACACACCTAAGTGATCCTCAAGAATTCCTAAAGTAAAATGATTCCTTTTTCATCATCAGACTCCCTATCTAAGGTTATGCTAAGACTCACCTAAGTAAGACATGCACAGACAACCCATACACCCTCTTCAAGCCTACCTAAGTAATCCTAAAAGTTACCCTAAATAAGAACATTTTCATTAACATGCATTAATTTAAGTCATCATTATTCATTAAGTCAATTAAGGCACAATTAAGCATTTAGAGGGCTCTACATAATGGTTTTGGAGGAGCTAGGGAACCCTCATCCTAGCATCTTTAGAGCCTACTCTTGTCATGTATAGATAGTGTCCCATTCCACTACCTACACATGTAGAACTTCTCAAACACTATAATGCATCCCACATGATGAGAATAGGCCTTAACTGACATAGACCATACTAGCTAGGTATGGAATCCGGAGTCTACCCTACTCCGTGGGAGGGTGTTCTACTTGCCAAGGGTAGAACTAGGAAACATCCCATGTTGTCACACGACTAAGGAATATCAAGGGTTTCTTTGTACTCTAGTCTAATCCTAAGTAGAGTTACAACCACAAGCATATTCACTCGGTGGTAGCCTTGTTCTAATAGAGTAAGCTCATTCACATAAAGCCATATAAGAAGGTATCATATTTTATTCTTATCAAGTCATAATACCTTTTACCAAGAATGGGTCAACTAGGGCTGCCACTCAATGGTTATAAGGATAGGTCAATGACCTCCTTAGAGATGGTTTTATGTCGTTCCATCCAACCTATCTCTAACTCCATAATTCACACAAGAAGGATCTTATTACGGCATTCAACTTCAAGGATATCAAAACGTTCATTCTATATTGAAGGTTCCACGTTATTGAACTTTCTTACTTATTTAAATGTCATATATTAATCATGCTCAAAAGGTTACGATCTTAGGTATACCGAACCTAGACTTTCATTCAACATTCTTTCATTAAACGTCAATAACTAGTCGCCAAAATACCGTATATACCCTTGCACTTATATGACCTCTTTCCAAATTCTAATTTGACTTAAAAACGACATGACCAAATTCGGAAAGTCACTGCGCGTTGTGGGGTCACCTCCACATCTTGGTTCTTATATTTTATTTCATACTCTTTGGCATTGCTTCGCATGGAAAAATATGCCCTTTAAGTGTTGCAAGCGCGACGCTAGCTACTGCAAAATCTTGGCGCCTCAGCATCTTCCTTTGCCCATGTTTGGGTCCTCCTCAAGGACCCTTTGGCTGGTCCTTGGGGCATCGTTCTCGGATTTTTTGACGGTACATATGTCACTCTATATGTAGGAATAATTGATACTCAATTCCACCCTCATACCATACCCCAAAACTCTACTACAAACCCTTCTTAAAAAACACACTAGTTCAACTTAGACTAGTTTGCGGACGTAGTGGATGTTCTTTGATGTTTCACTTCAAAACTCTACAAACTAACTTCTAATAACATAATATATCATTTTTAGATCTTACCTACTCATGACACACATCTTAGGATCCAGTTTAACCTAGTTCTTTTTTAAGGGTGTTAAATCATTCACACGAAATCACATTTTAATTCAAAAGAATAACTTTAAAATCATTTCAACGACCTCAAAAAAATATAACTACATAACAAATGAGTACTTCTAACTAGGCCGTTATCAATGAACTTATCAAAATTGAGCTCAATTGGAGTATACAAAATATTTATTTCTAAATCTATGACAAAATTCAAATTCATGTGATTTTAACATCTGTAGAAATTAAAAAAATATGACTTACATTCTTATCGCATATCAATTCATGTCAAATAACCATGTGCAATCTTGTTCCAAATTTAACATAGACATAACTACCATAAAGAATGATCTGATCATATAAAAAATCCAATTTTAATCCAACAAACTACTTAAACCCATCTAAATGAAATTTTTTTGGAATCATCAAATTTCAAGACAATAATCATAGATCAAAAATTCATGATGACCTAAACTATGGCCAAATTTGAAAAAAATCAATCGATTTAGGTGTAGTTAAAGATATAAATAGCATTATTAAAATTTTAATTATCTTTTAATAATAATCTCATGAGCACAAAACATACTTATGTCCTGTCTTTTTGCTAAGACACACAACTAAGCTCTTTACAACATATTGTTCTCTCAATTAACACACTTGAGAATTCACGATATTATATTTCTCCCTTTAAGTAGGTGAAAATCTTTAATATCTCTTCTCGTGAATTAATGTAAATGTTACAAATATCTAAAGGTAAATCTTCTTTCGATTAGACAAACCGTTACTAGCATACGTTTATGAAAAACAATGCATGCATGATACATTGAGGATATTCTAATGAATCAAATAAATAGACCACTTTCTTAGATCCTATTTATTTATCATAATTCTTAATTCATATAATGACACAGTATTATCTTACATATATAAATTCTTAAGAATTTACAATGATTCCAACTTAGTAATGAACTTTCGTAGTAACTATTATCAATCATAAATTCATACATTATAATATACTGAGAAAAAAATGTTGATGTAATAAACAATTATTACGTCACAATTGTTTCCTTAACCCTAAAAAATATCTCTCAACATGCAATTACAATTCATTCCAATTGTTGATTGAATTTTTTTTGTCACATCTGGGGAGCACCCCCTAGACGTAACCGGCAGTGTCATACTCTTTCAGGAATAAGACTAGCTTTTTAGCTTACATCATTACATTCATAGGTAAAATGCGGAACTTTTAAAAAAAAATTCATTACTTATACCTTGAGGTTTACGTAGACCTCTACATACACATAGTATTTGTATCGAGTATACATAGACCCTTCGTATAGGAAGATTACTTAGTCTTCTACTTTTATTTCTCATAGATATATAAAATATAATAGTCTCAAATGGATTTCTCATCTCATAACCATATAACAAGAGTATAACAATTTGGGACTAGCCCATACATCAATGTAACAAGGTCATATATAGGCCATATGATGTTTAGTACTCAAATGAAAAAGGAAAGAACATAAGGGTCTTAAAACTATAAAAACTTCCTAATCATGATATTCTCATTGCCCTCGGAAAGTGAGGACCTACCCAACTTGGATGAAGGAGAATTCCATGTCTTCCTTCAAAGTCGTCTCAAAAGCTCTTCAACGACCGGAAACTAAAATGTTGGGGAAAAGAGAGAAAATGGGGTTAGTACACCACTAAGTATGAGACCATATGCTTACATATCATGAAATCATGCTAAAAGGGACAATTCATTAAAGTATACAATTTACTTTGAAAAACCTTACACACACTCAAGAAGACCATACTAATCAATTATACATATGCATTAAGTCCAAAGCATATACATTACAAGACCAATAATAGTGAGTCTAGTCAAGTCAAACTGCATAAAATATAATTGAACATTTATTCAAGGTAAATCTATCATCAAGTTGTAATAGAAACAAGCATGGTTTAGAGTTCATTATAACATAACCAAAGCAATACAATCACCTATGAACCCTCTTTTAGTCAACTAGTGCAATGACCATGAAAAGCCCCATAACCTTACTCAATCTTTTAAACCCAACAAGAATCATGACCAACATCCAACTTCTCATAGTATGTCATTAAGAACACATATCATCATACTTTAACGATAGAGACCAACACATATTAAGAAGTGAGACCAATCATCATGTAGTATCGTCAATGTGGAAGATCATCATATACATATTACGTACCTTTATAAGCATATACATATATAAGAATATCCTCCTATGACTTCCCTCAAGTTAAACTACCGCAAAGCTTAAGTAGAGTATCATACCATAGCTAGACTAAGTTAAACCCCTTAGGTCACCCTATATAGAGTTCATTCCTTTAGTTCATTTTACCTTTTGGGAACAACTTTCTTTAACCGACATAGACCACATGAGCTAATGTGGAATGCAGTGTCATTGAACCCTATACTGAAGGGAGTACTACTTTACAAGGTGGTACCAAAACATGAACATAGAAGCTACGTGGATCCACTAGCTAGTATTCCTATTGGGGCAACATAATTCAACAACTAGGAGATATAGGTTGGATCCTCTTTGTTCTACAAGCATTATAGTCTCCAATCATAAGAATACATTATTTATCCTACCTTACCTATGTGGGAAGGGACATTTCTCACTCTAGTTCACTCGCTGCTAAGATAGAGTCACTTTTGAAATGTCTTTAATTTCTTCGTTAATGCTCATTGCTTAATGTAGGCCATATGGTCAATCCCTTGTATAATCATAATCATCATATCTCAACAAAAATTACATGATTATAGTCCATTCATTACAATTCATATACGTGAGGTTACAACATTTACATAATAACTTCATAATAAGGCACATTTGTAAATTATCACCATCCTTATAACATTTGAATCTTAGCCAACACCTCGCAAACCATATTCAAGACATTTCAATTCAACATCGTACTAATCCTATCAATCTTAATACAAGATATACTCTCATACAACCTCATCACTTAATCACAATTAACCATATTTGAAGTAAAGAATACAGATCACAAAAATTACCACGTCACATTCATACTCCACCATGTAGGTCTTACTATCAACCCTTAACTCAAACTAGAGTAATCCATGAAGAGATAACATAATTGAGTTAGAATAAATGTTAATATATTCATAATTTCAAAAATAAATCATAAATAAAGAAATTCATAACATCAATTCGTATTGGATAAAAACCTACTTGAATTCGTATTTTAGAAATCAATTTGATAGAACCCTTTGATTAAAGAAGTCAAAGGTGAAATAAATCCCATACCTTATTATTTTATGAAGATTGATCTACAAATATTTGGTTATTGAATCCCTAGAACCCCTTGAATTTGAACTTCTATAGAGTTCTTCAACTTGAGGGAGAAAGAAGAGAGAAGGAATAGAGTTTTGGGTTTGAGAATTATGTGAGCTTAGGTTAGTCTAATTAGGTTAGGGTGTTAATATAGTTTAACAATTAAATTAATTAGACCTATCTTAACCCCTAACTAATTAACTAACCACCTAATTAATAAATTTAACTCACTCAAAATGAGCAGCCAAAAAAGACCCTCAAGACGGAAAACGGACCAACCATCCAGTTGGTAGGTTGTTTGGATAAGAGACTTGTCAAAAACCTGACTTTTCCAAAATTCTAAGTGTCCATCCATGGATAAATCTATGCCCCATTCATTGGACCACGAACCCTTGATAGCACTCATTTGTGCACACTGCCTTTTGGCAGCTTTTTGCTAAAATGCAAGGGTCCTCCTCAAAGGCCCTTGATTGGTCTTTAGGGGGTCGTGTCCGGTCGTTTTGGATATGAAATAACTTTAATACATGTTAGACACCTTTCACCAATTTTCATTATTTTCCAACTCCGAAAACTTAGTTAAATAGGCTAAGGCACACTAGCACATCACTGAATTAGTTTTCACACGTCATAGACGTTCATTAACGTTTTGATTTGTAAACTTCCTATATTACTTGCAAGAAATAAAATTGACCATAAAACAATGTGTAAACCTATTTACACTTATGTTAGGCTCTAGAACACGTCTTAAACTTTTGGAGTATTAAAAAATTGCTTTACTCCATATCCGTCATGCAAACAAGATAAGGGGTAAGCCAAAACATGTGGGTTTGAAGTTAAAAGAATCGACAAAATAAATTAGCAATGTTGTTAAAAATAGAAAGTTCCACCGTTGTCTAAAAACAAAACAAACACTTCTAATTATAATTCTTTTCTATCAAAACTTCAATATTAAATATTGTCTCCACTTCAATTTATTAATGGAACTAATCCATGTTACCAGAACTAAATTATTCAAGGTTGCTGTGTTTATTGGACAATGCAAATAAATTCCAGTCATCAGACACAGATCAAGACCAACTCTTGAAGCAAACATTGATTGTCAACCCAACAAAAGACAAAATCATATCAATTACGTTTTCTTATTATACGTTAAAACGAACAAAAAATGAAAACATTATGAAAAGCAAAAAATCAAGGGGTATATAACTTCATATAATGTTATCTATTTGGATGTAAGCATGGTTGTTGATGAAAATTACTGGAAAACATATATGCACAGTAGAATCATATAAGGATCTTTTTCGATAACATGAATAATAGATAAACAATACTATTTATGCTAAAATATATCATCATGATAGAACACATAAAGTTGTTCAAATTTAATTTGATAGACACCTCTTGAAGCGTCTGCAGATACCTTCAAGTCAATTTTAAAATTACAAAGACTTTCAAGCGAATCTACAAGATTACAATAGCTATGACCTTCTATAGTGATCCCAAGTACACATCTGAACTCTATCAATACTTGGGTGGGCAAGCATCAAACTTAAAAATAATAAATCTATCTAGGGTTAGAAGAATCCCTAATTATAGAAATTTCTTCCTAGTGCAAAGAGGAGAATGAAAAACACACTTTATTTTCTTCCACTAAAAATTACACATTTGTTTTCTTTTTATAAGAAAACTCGTGCCCGTCTCCCCTTATCACTTTAGAAATAAGATTCCGAGTTCTAATTAAATATGAGAACTCGAGGGACAATAATTTCATGTAATTCATTTAAATTATTCTTACCAAAATAAATTACAAATCATTCCACTAGAAATTCGTACACTCCTATTTATATTTCGCAATTCCATATTAAAATCTTGTATAATTACCCATGTAAAAATTTCATATACTAATCAATAAATTAAATTACTGGAGAATTTAATTTAATGATTAGCTTCCTTTAGAGCATTGGTTAACTTATTTTATGTGTCGAATTCATAAATTGAACTTGTAATGTTTGACATGATGAAAACTTATAAGTTTTTCAAAAAGGCAGATCAATCAATATGTGTAATGAGACATGAATTCCATCAAATAACTTTTTATTTCACCAATATATATTATTATCATCAAACTTACTAGTGAGCATATTGACCAATCTCAGAATTTTACCTTTTAATAAATCAAAACGATAATTAATACATATAGATCATAATACTTATATCAGGATTAAAAATATAAGTACATTTAATAGTTCAATGAATATGTTTTTGTCAGTCAGATTAAAACAACTATCTCTACGCGGTCCCGTTCAATACATACAAATACACTAGCACAAGAAGTTTAAGTTATATCGTTCACATAATCAAGATAAATTACATATAATCTTGTGCTACAATCGTATCGACGACATATCTAATTTCTATTTGTAACGTGATCAAATGTGGGTTAGTAGTTATGTTATTGCTTTTGTTTATGAGTCATTAAATTGTTTCCTGGTCTTTAGGCTATAGGAGTAGTGGAGTCAGTTTTGATATTTAGAATTATTAGGAGTTAACTTGTTTTTTACTAAGTTTTCTATGAATGACTCTTTGTAACGGCGTTTTCATAAGAAATAAATAAAAAGAGAAAATTTCCAAACTTGCAAATCTTTTCATTTCATCTTTGTTGCAGTAAATTTTCTATCAATTTTCATACAAGATTGTGAAAAAAATGTATACTTATAAGAATTGATTAGTTAAACCACTATGCATAAGATAAAAATTTACACGCTAAATGATCTACTAGATAAGTAAATCGACAACATAAATGAATATATGATCTATTAAAATTGGAAAAATGCTTATTCTGTAATAAATATTATATCTTAACATATGGTTAACAATATATATGGAATTATCTCCAATTAGACTTTAACCATCACAATAGTTTTAATGTACTATATCTAATTGCATGGTTAATAGTATATACCAGAACAATCTCCCACTTAGATACTTAATCTTAAAAATGGTAAGAATAATGTGCCTAAACTCTTGATTAATGGTATATACCCTAAAAAGATTACATATCCATGAAAGATAAAAATGAAAAAGAATAAGTATCTTAATAAAGTAAAAGAAAAAAAAGAAAACTTATTGATTGGTGACTTTGAATAAGTAGTTAATTAACATGCTACTATAAGAATTTAATTCACAAGTGTATGTATAACTTAATATGTTTCTTCACCCAAATTTTTTTTATCATGAATCAAGTATACATTATTAATTAAATTTACTCTATTATAGGATGTTATTATTCAATTTTTCATGTTACCTTATAAGCTTTATATGATAGATTATAATGTTTTATTCAAGGACTAATAAGTCTATAATTTGAGTTTGTTTGGTAATCAGAAAAATAAATAATGGATCCAACATTGAAGAATGTGGTGAAGAACGCAGGAAATAGATTTTAAATAAGTAAGGACTTTCCCGCAAGATTCAATTTTAGGGTATTGAATTTCTCTTGTCTATTATAATGAGAAATAGTGACGAGTATGATACTCAAAACAAGTACTCTAACTCACTTTAATTTAAATGCTTTGTGATATAATTGTTTATTCTCTTTATTTTTCCTCATAAACTATTTTTTCTAACGCACGAACCTCTCACTTCTCTCCATACTTGAGTCTTATAGTTTGCCTTGTATACATACTTGTATATATTCTAAAACAGGACAATCATAAATTTTGTTATATAATAGCCTAAATATGTATAACCTCTTCCATGTTGAGTGCAGAATCATCATCAAAAAGTTGTTAATTGCAGTCCTGCCCATGATAGAAGGATGATGGTGGTGGTACCTGAATGGGCAGAATTGGAGGGTACTCATGACGATAGAGCTACCCGAGACGAAAAAATAGTCAAAAACATTATGAATGCAGCTCAAATGCATATAGTTATGGAAACTCTGATAATGAGAGCTACCTGCCTTAACATTGCCAGGAGGGACTGAAAGAGAGATTAATTTCCCTAACAAAGGGATGTAAATTCTATTAAGGAGAACAACATCCGTTCATTTTGTTGTTTCAGATGTCATCGCCTTAATATTCTCCGCCGCTTGTAGTTGTATTCGTCTACTTTTACAATGCAACAATAACAATAGTATCATCTATGTCGGAGTTACAAGTTATTGCTGCTTGGGATATTTGATAAGTATTTTCTAACAATCTGCCAGTGGAGTTCATAATCCTAAGGATTTGAGCATGTCTTCTTCATTCTTTAATGGCACTAGAAATATTTGGAGTTAGTTTCACCTTTGTCTGCCCACATTGACTCTAGCTTTTTGCCTCAGAATGGAATCTTGAAGCTTCAGCCATTTAATGTAATAAGCCTCAGATTTATGACAATGGATTTGATTGTGATCACGATTATTAATTTTATATATTGCTTCTCCATTAACCTATTATGTCCCTCTTTTTATTTGAACCAAAGCCTGTTAGGGCGTAGCTTAACACTATATATAGACGCTATGGCAAACCCTACTCTGAATTCTGTTTTTGCCTCTCCATAATAAAACTGCTCCCTCTCTTCCACGTGGACGCAGCCAATTTATTCGTGAACCACGTAAATCTGTTGTCTTGTTTTTCGCATTTATATTTTCTCATATTATCTCGAATTCCGCACAACAAAATGGTATTAGAGCCTCTCGGTTAATCGGTGTTTTTGGAGAATTCGAGATGTCTTCTTTGAACGTGAAAATCGACAAATTCACAGGGAGGAACATTTTCAGTTTATGGCAGATCAAGATGCAGGCTTTGTTGAAACATCAAGGTTTCTGGGAACCGTTGTAAAAAGACAAGAACGCCGTCGTTTCTCCTGAGATGGAAATTCAGGAGGAAAAGTCGCACTCGACGATCATGCTGTGTCTCGCGGATGACGTCATCACGGAGATCTCGGATGAAGAGACTGCTGCTGGTCTGTGGTTGAAGCTGGAGCGTTTGTACATGAAAAAATCTCTAACCAACAAGCTGCTTCTGAAACAACGTCTATTCGGTTTACGAATGGCTGAAGGTACACAACTCAGGGAACATTTAGAGCAATTGAATACTTTGTTATTAGAATTGCGTAATATCGATGTGAAGATCGAGGATCAAGATGCTGCCCTAATTCTGTTAGTATCTCTCCCAATGTCGTTTGAGAATTTTTTTCAATAGTTCATTGTTGGGAAAGATAGTGTGTTGCTGGAAGAAGTCAGATCGGCCCTTCATAGCAAGGAATTACGGCATAAGGCTAACAGCACAAGTACAGACATACAGCCTTCCGGTCTGTTCACCAGTACCGAAAAGGGAAGGAAAAACGGCGAAAAGAAAAATAAGCCGATGTCGAAGGGTGCAAGGCCGGATGATGTTTGTAATTACTGCAAGGAGAAGGGACATTGGAAATTTGATTGTCCGAAGAAGAAGAAGCAAGCGGAAAAACAATCAGTGTCTGCTGCTGTTGCTGAAGAAGGCACCAATTCTGAATAAGACATTTCCCTAGTTGCGGAATAGCACACTCATTATTCAGATGTGTGAGTTCTCGATTCTGGGGCATCCTATCACATCTATCCTAGGAGAGAGTGGTTCACGACTTATGAGCAGATAGACGGAGGCAGCATCTCGATGGCCAATAGTTCTTTCTGCAAGGTGGTTGGGACAGGCTCGATCAAGATAAGGACACATGACGGTAGCTTCTGCACATTGAACGAGGTCAGGCACGTTCCATTGATGACGAAAAATCTGATATCTCTGAGTTTTTTGGACAACAAGGGATTCAGCTGGTTGCGAAAAGATGGAGTCTTGCGGGTCTGGAAGGGTTCAAATCTGATTCTGAAAGGTGTCATGCGTGGTACTTTGTATTTTCTACAAGGTTCCACGGTTACAGGTTCATCCCTTGTTGCATCGTCAGAAGTTCACCCGGAGGATATGACTAAGTTATGGCACATGGGACTTGGTCATATGGGTGAAAGAGGGATGCAAATTCTGTCAAAGGAGGATCTTCTTGCTGGTCATAAGGTTAAGAGTCTAGAGTTTTGTGAACATTGTGTCTTCGGAAAACTACATCACAAGTTTCCAAAGGCCATTCACAGAACAAAAGGCACAATTGATTACATCCATTCTGATTGATGGGGTCTATGCCGTGTTGAGTCTTAGGGAGGCTGCAGATTTTTTGTGTCCATTATTGATGAATACTCAAGGATGACTTGGGTGTATATGATGAAGCATAAAAGTGAAGCTTTCCAGAAGTTCAAGGAGTGGAAAATTTTGATGGAAAATCAAACAGGGAAGAAGATCAAGAGGTTGCGAACTGATAATGGGCTGGAATTGTGCTGGTCTGAATTTGATCAATTCTGTAAGGATGAAGGGATTTCTCAACATCGTACAGTAAGAAATACACCACAGCAGAACGGTGTAGTTGAGCGGATGAATCAAACACTTCTGGAGAGAGCAAGGTGCATGCTCTCTAATGCTAGGCTAGATAGAAGATTCTAGGCAGAAGCGGTTACTACAGCTTGCTACTTTATTAACCGCGCACCACATACAGGCATACAGTGCAAGACACCTATGGAGATGTGGTCAGGAAAAGCTGCTGATTATTCAAATCTTAAAGCTTTTGGTTGTACGGCTCACTATCACGTCAGTGAAGGTAAGTTAGAACCAAGATCTAAAAAGGGAGTATTTGTGGGCTACGGAGATGGAGTGAAAGGTTTCAGAATCTGGTCTCCAGCAGAAAAGAGGGTTATTATGAGCAGGAACGTTGTCTTTGATGAAAGTTCTCTGCTTAGAATCATTGTGAAGCCTACAACTACGTCAGAAACTGGGAGTCTTGATAAAAAGGTGGAGTTTCAAGTCATTCAGAACGAGAGCGATTTAAAAGAACCTGAAGAGGAGGATCAAGAGCCACAGACAGAAACTGATATCCCAGAATCTATGCCATCAGATATCCATTAGAGTATAGCTCAAGATCTGCCAAGGAGGGTTGGAGTTCGGCCACCTACGAAGTATGGTTTTGAGGACATGGTGGGTTATGCACTGCAGGTTGCTGAAGAGGTAGATACATCTGAGTCGTCTACTTACAAAGAAGCCATTTTAAGTCCTGATTCTGAAAAAATGGTTTGCTTCTATGGGAGACGAGATGGAGTCCCTACACTAGAATCAGACATGAGATCTGGTCGTACAGCCTTCGGGGAGAAAGATTATTACTTGCAAATGGGTTTTCAAGAAGAAGGAAGGGATATCACCAGCAGAAGGAGTCAAGTATAAAGCCAGGGTTGTTGCCAGAGGTTTCAACCAAAGAGAGGGAGTGGACTACAATGAGATCTTCTCACTAGTGGTCAGACATATTTCCATCCGAGTGTTACAAGCGATAGATACACATCAGAATCTGGAGCTTGAACAACTTGATGTGAAGACAGCGTTTCTATATGGAGAGTTGGAGGAAGAGATATACATGACTCAGCCGGATGGTTTCCAAGTTCCAGGGAAGGAAAATCACGTTTGCAAGTTGAAGAAGTCCTTATATGGACTTAAGCAGTCTCCAAGGCAGTGGTATAAAAGGTTTGACAGTTATATGGTGAATTTGGGCTATACTCGGAGCTCATATGATTGCTGTGTCTACTACAATAGGCTCAAGGATGATTCATTCATCTATCTTGTGCTTTATGTAGATGATATGCTGATAGCTGCAAAGAAGAAGTATGACATTCAGAAGCTGAAGGGTTTACTTAGTGCTGATTTTGAGATGAAGGATCTGGGAGCCGCTCGGATAATTCTAGGGATGGAGATCATTAGAGACAGAGAGAGAAGGAAACTTTTCTTGTCACAGAGAATCTATATTCAGAAGGTCTTGGCGAGGTTTGGCATGTCTTCATCTAAGCCTATTGATACCCTTAGTGCTGTCAATATCCATCTCACTGCCATGTTCGCTCCACAGTCAGAAGAAGAGAAAGAGTATATGTAACGAGTCACTTATGCTAGTGCCGTAGGAAGTTTGATGTATGCTATGGTCTGTACAAGGCCAGATTTAGCACATGCAGTCAATGTAGTGAGCAGATTCATGGGACAACCAGGGAGAGAACATCGGCAGGCGGTGAAGAGAATTTTCCGGTACCTTAGAGGTACATCTGACGTTGGTCTCATTTATGGAGGTGATACTCAGTGCTTGGTTACTGGCTATTCTGATTCTGACTATGCTGGAGTTGTTGACACAAGAAGATCGATGACTGGCTATGTGTTTACCCTTGGAGGATCTGTCTTCAGTTGGAAGGCAACTTTGCAACCTACAGTGACTTTGTGTACTACGGAAGCGGAGTACATGGCCTTGACAGAGGCTGCAAAAAATGGAATTTGGCTGAAAGGGTTGGTTACTGATCTTGGTCTGCATCATGATCAGGCTACGGTGTATTGTGACAGTTTGAGCGCAATTTGTCTAGCCAAGGATCAAGTCCATCATGAGAGAACCAAGCATATTGACGTAAGGTATCATTTTCTGAGAAGTGAGAAGAGAATCAAGGTGAAGAAAGTAGGAACTTCTGATAATCCTTCTAATATGTTCACAAAGCCGGTTCCACAGAGCAAGTTTCAACACTGTTTGGACTTGCTCAACATCAGAAGCTGTTAATTGCCCTGCGGGGCAATTCTGAGGAAGAGGGGGAGGCCTGGCACTATCATAGTGCGTCTAAAGAATCTGTTCGGAGAATTCAAGTAAAGGTGGAGATTTGTTGAATGCCTTGAATCGGACCCGTTACAACAGAAAGGACGGGGGTCTCGCTTTCCCGTGGACGTAGCAAATTTATTGGTGAACCACGTAAATCAATTGTCTTGTTTTTTGCATTTATATTTTCTCATATTATCTCGAATTCCGCACAACATTCTTAATAAAATCTTAAGAATTTTCAGTCCCCATTTGTTCATCCTCAAGAATGCTAAGTCTTCTCCTCTTCATTAACCTTTCCTATCTTTATGTTGTTCCTGGTCCTTTGTTTGGAGCCATTCAACTTATTCACCAGCTTCATCTTGAGAGACAAACTCATATTCTATGATAAAGAGAGTTATACACGTGTATTTGGAAGATCCCAAGAGACTGCTCCTCCAGTAAGGTAATATTTTAAAGTAAATTTATCACTAGACAATGCCTAGTTGCTTTTAATTAAACATTAAAAATATCAATAGTGATAAGTCCAAGCAAGGGGGATAGGTCTTACCTTACTAATAATGATGAAGTACCTAACATATACTACCTAACAAGCAAGAATAAAAGTTTGATCTAGAGAGAACTAAGTATTTTCTAAACACCACAAAATTTATAATACACTCCGTGATGATATTACAAATCAGGATGCTACAATAATGTAAAAATAGGCCAAGACGAATGAATTTTAGTTATTAGCCTCAAACATTCCATTACAAACGCATGAAATAAAAAAGATTGATTGCCCATCAAAAGTAACTTGAAGTATTTTTCTCTTCTCTTCTTCAAACCTATCCAACAACACTTGATAATTCATACTTTCTTTGTGGATTTATTGGATCTTTTTTAACCTATTGATTCTTTCAATGGTCTTCTTTGCCTGTCACATTTGTAGGTGCCTTGAACTCTTTAGTCTTTTTACCATCTCAACCATGTTACCTTCCATGTGTATTCTTTTTTATTTTGTTGTTTCCACTTCTTTGTTGCCTTGGTGATATAATTCCTTAGCTCGACACTCTATCAAAACATATGTCCAGCATATTTTCCTCTTCTTCATCAAAAGAATCCTCACCCAAACAAAGCATATTGTATTCCTAATATTCATCAAAAGAATCCTTGCACAAATCAATTGTATTTGACACTAAGGATCTTGACTCATTCCTCTTTGAAATCACATATTTAGGCACAAATATGGGCGCTTCTAGAATTAATTTTCTATTCAAAATAGGTTGTGAGACATCCTTTTCTTGCACCAAATCGTTATCATTATTTGTTAACTTTACTTGCTTACCCGTAGTCATCGATAAAGCATCAATGTTATTCTAACATAATAGGTCTCTTGAGGCATTACATGTATCTTGCATCTTCTCATTAATATTCACAAAAAAAACAAGTGACACCCTTTTAACTACAAGGATAATTATTTTGATTAGTCAAGGATAGGCTTCGATCACTAGATGAATTTTTGTGTACAACCAGTGTCCATGTTTTAGTTATATTCTTAGTTTCACTTGCAAAACATGCTTCCCGGAATTCGGAGTATCTTTAACATCAAATGTATCCATTTATTTGAGTCCTAAATCCGTTAAGTTTTGTCCTGAATCATCTCGCTGCTCATCTACCCAAACTTTTGGCATTTCACAGTCTGTGGTCCCTCACACGAGTCGTGGTAGAGCTCGTGAAGAAGAACCCCAAAACCTGTAGGCACTGGACTAAATAACATGACCAGCTTCATGGTCCTTGATCCCTTTCACGGTCCGTGAAAGTGGTTGTGGTCGGTCCCGCCTCTAATCCAAGTCTAGGGTGTTTTCGTCATTTCCTTTTTCGTTGCACTCCTATACTGCATCATTTTAACCCTAAATCATGCGCTTTTAGTTGGTTTTAGACTAGAAACATAACTAGACTTACCTAAGAAAGTTCTTTCATAAAAAACATAGAAAATTAGAGCGTGAAAAAGAGAAAAAGGTTGAGAAACCCTAGTTCAAGAACACAAGAAGTTTTCATCAGTTTCAGCCCCAAAATCAAAATATTTCTCCATGAAATTCGTCACCAGATATGTGGTATTTCACTAGTAGGTTCCTTTCTCCCATTAGGTTCGTATAATTTAATCAGATTCTTGATTTTCTACTCTTAACTAAACCTACTGTTTGTAGAACTTCCGTAGATTTTCATGTATACGTTATTTGAATGATACAAATTAAATTATCATGTTATTACTTGGTTTCTTTCATAAATTTCATATCCTTATATTTTTAGGCTCTTTATTCTTTAATTACACTTTCTAGACCTGATATTTTAGTCATTTAAGATATACATGCCTCAGTTTTTGAATGTGTCGTTATAATTTAATAATGTTCTATTCTCAATTTGCATGTCTTTTTGTGTATATACAGTATATTATAGAAATTATTTATTAATGTGTTAATAATTTTTAATCTATTGGGAGTAGCATAGTATCGAGTTAGACTAGGGTCAGTCACCCATATAGTCTAAAAAATACGATCCACGTAGGTTGTAGGTTCCCTCTATGTGCATCAGTTTAATGATCACGCTTACATGCCTTTGGTCGGATATATTGTGTCATCTCAATAGGTTATATACATCAGACTCCATATTTACCTCATGTGATTTTTTTATCAGTTATTTGTAGTTTTCACAATTTAGGCATTCTCTATTGCATTGATCACATTTTCGGTTCAATCAGTATTAAGCCTGAACATGTTATCATTTTGACATTCCATTTAGTTAGCATCAGTATTCAATATCTATATTATGCTCATATTATAATCTTGATTTAGTGCTTGTTCAGCATCAATGGTGAATCCTCGTTATTCGAGAAAAATAATTCTTATATCTTTAAGTTTTTTTAATCTTTTAGTTTTTGTTTTTGCTACACTTAGCTGGGGAATGTCCCAAAAGTTCTAGTTAGTTTAGAGTCTTATTTCAAACATAGTCTAGTTTAAGTTTAGTATTTGCGTTTGATATCTCTATTGCATAAAAAATCTTAGCTTTTATTTATTCAGTTTAGTATATGGTGTATTCCCCATAATTTCAAATTTACATAATATTTTAAGATTCCGCACCAATTTATCATCTCTAGTATACTTATGATTATGCCAAAATATATACCTTGGGGTCACTTGTGATTCTAGGTGCCGTGTATCTATCTCAGGGGTAGCTCGCAGCGTGACAAACTTGAGATCAGATGCTTAGGTTTAGGATTCCTAGAATTTCTGGAAAGTCACACTAAGTAGAGTTATTTCATACCTCTAAGTGTACCACATCTAATGAGCTATGAAGTATTTCAGTAAAGCTTCAATTTCTTTGTCTCTCTTATCTTGCGTAAGGTATGATTGAATTCCTCACGCTAATCCTTCATTATGCGCTTTACGATCATGCCTTCTCATAGAGCTAATTCCAGGAATGCAAATGTAGATCCTCCAGTCCCAGACCAAGAAGTCTCGAATGCAGACTTTAAGAATTCTATTCAGATATTGGCTAAGAGTGTGGCCAACTAGAAAAATAAATTTGTTCCAGTTCCGGCAAATGCTAACGTTGGCTCAGTTGTAGTTAGAGTGCGAGATTTTGTTAGACTGAATCGGCCTGAGTTCTTAGAATAACACATTGGTGAGGATACCCAAAAATCTTATATATGATGTCAATAAGATCTTTAGGTGATGCACGTGACTGGGAATGACTTAGTTGAGTTAGAATCTTACAAACATAAGGATGTGGCTCATAAATGGTATACTTAGTGGAAAGATAACAAGGGTTAGACGTAACTCCTATCACTTGGAATTGATTTAGTGAGAACTTTCTGTACAGGTTCTTTCCAAGAGAGCTAAAAGAGGCAAAAGCTTAAGAATATATTAATCTAAGGCAAGGTAGCATGACAATATGTGCTCAAGCTTACCGAAATCTCCAGGTATGCTTCTCATATGATTGCTAATTCCAGGGTCCAGATGAATAAGTTAATTTATGAAGTGTCAAACTCGATGAAGATAGGGTGCAGGAATGCAATGATGCTAAAAAACATGAACATCTCTAAGCTTATGACTCATGCTCAACAAGGTTGAGGGAGATGAGCTTAGGAAACTTGTTAAGGAGAATAAGAAATATAGGATAGACAAATATGAATATTGTCAACAAAATCCAGGTGGTGGAAATCGCTCACGGTTTCAATAAAAATCTTTAACTCCTGCACCTTCATTAGCTACTGTTTTATCCTCCAAGTTCTGAAATGACCAGAAAGTTAGGGCATCAGGCTCTATGACTCAAGGTAGTGTTTGAGGCACAAAAACCTACCCAACTTGCCTAATGTGTGGTAAGAACCATTCGGAAGAGTGCCTTGCAGGAAAGCAAAGATGATTTGGATGTGGTTAGTGTGGTCTCATGTTGAGGAATTGTCCTTCTAAACAAGGTTAAAGTGGTAAAAATGATAGATCTTAGTCTATAACTTAAGTAGCACCAAAAGGTTAACCAAATCAGCAGGCTAACTTATCTAGTATAGGTGGAGGTCAACGTTAACCAGGTTGTATACTCTCTAGGCACGCTAGGATCAGGATGATTATCCTAATGTAATAACTAGTACATAATGAGTCTTTGACATCGATATTTATACTTACTTAGATACAGGGTCTTGTCTCTAGTTTATAACCTCTTATATAGAAGTCAAGTTTGATGTTAGTCTAGAAACTCCTCAGAACCTTTCTCAGTCTCTACTCCAGTCGGTGACCCATTTATAGCTAGAAGGGAATACCGAAATTTCCCCATCCCAACCTCCGAGAAATTCATCCTAGTAAATCTATGGAGTTATAAATGGTAGTTTTTGATGTCATTTTTGGCATGAATTTGTTACATTTTTTGTATGCCTCAATTGATTGTAGAACTTGGATTGTTCATTTTCAGTTTCCAAACGGAAAAATCATAGAACGAAAGGGAAGTATATTAGAACCTATGGGTCGATTCATTTCTTACCTTAAGGCAAGAAAAATTATCTCTTAGGGTTTTCTCTATCATCTTGTTCTGGTTAAGGTCTCTAGTTTCGAAACCCCAACTCTTCAATTAGTTCTTGTGTTAGGTAATTTCTAGAAGATCGTCACGGAGTTCCTCCCAAAAGGAAAATCAAAATTAGAATTGATCTCCCTCTAAATACCCTGACTTTTTCTATTCCTCCTTAAAGAATGTCTCCGGCTGAGCTTAATTAATTAAAAGAGCGACTGAAAGACCTTCTAGACAAGGGTTTCATTTGACATAGTATTTCTCCATGGGGTGCACTAGTGTTGTTTGTGAAAAATAAATATGGTTCTCTTAGAATGTGTATTGACTATATGTAGTTGAACAAGGTCACAATAAAGAATAAGTATCCCATCCTCAAGATTGATGACTTATTTGACCAAGTTCAGGGCACGAGTCATTTCTCAAAGATAAACCTCATATCATGTTATCATAAGGTTACACTTAGAGATAGTGACATTCAAAAGACAACCTTCAGAACTCGATATGTTCATTATGAATTCATAGTTATGTCATTTAGACTAATCAATGCTCCTGCAAATTTCATGAATTTGATAAATAATGTGTTCAAGCAGTATTTAGACTTGTTCATTCTTGTCTTTACTGAAAATATACTCATTTACTCTAGGAATTAGGAGGAACATGCAAATCATTTGAAGATTGTTCTATAAACTCTCAAAGGTCATTAGTTATGTGCAAATTTTAGCAAATGTGCGTGTTGGTTGCAATCTGTTGCTTTCCTTGGGCATATTGTGTCTAGCCTAGGGATCGGAATGACTCTCAGATAATAAAATTAGTGAAACAATGGACCCAACCTACATCTTTTACAGATATCACATGTTTTTTCGGTCTAGAGTGTTATTCTCGAAGGTTTGTGGAATGATTTTTATCCATAGCCTCTACGTATACTAATTTTACTCAGAAAAAGGTCAAGTTTTAGTGGTCATATGATTGTGAGAAGTGATTCACAGAACAAAATACTAGGTTGACTACAACTCTTTTTTCTTACTTTACTAGAGGGTTCAGATAGTTATGTGATTAAGTGTGATGCTTCCAGAGTAAGCCTAGGTTGTGTGTTGACGCAGCAACGTAAAGTTATTGCTTATGCCTCTAGAAAATATAATGGGAAATGGGAAGAACTATCATATTCATGACCTCGAGCTTGCAACAATGGTGTTTGAACATAAGATTTGTAGGCATTACGTGTATGGTATTCGTGTAGATATGTTCATAGATCCGAAAAGCCTTTAATATGTGTTCACCCAAAAATAGTTGAATTTCCCTTGAGAAGATCTCTCGAGTTCCTAAAAGATTATGATACAGTGTGCATTACCATCCTGTTAGTGCTAATGTAGTTGCAGAGACTCTTAGCATACTATCTATGCGTAGTGTAGCACATTTTGAGGAAGAAAGGAAGGAACTAGCAAAAGAGGTTCAAAGACTGACTCGCTTAGAAGTTCATCTTATGAGCATATTAAACGGTGGTGTAACGGTTCAGAATGGGATAAAATCTTCATTGGTAGTGGAGGTTAAGGAAAATTAAGGAACTTATCCGATATTGTTTGAAATAAATAGTGCAATCCACCAACTGAGAGTTGTTGTTTTCAACCATGGGGGTGATGGTATGCTTCACTATCAGCGTCGATTATGTGATCCTAAGGTAGGTGACTTAAGACAACATATTATTGCAGAAGACCATAAATCTAGATATTCTATTAATCCAAGGCCACTAAGATATATCTTGATATGCAGGAAGTATATTGATGGAATGATATGAAAAAAGATATTGCAGATTTTGTGGCTAAGTGACCTAATTTCTAGCAAGGCAAGGTAGAACATCAAAAACTAGGAGGTATGACTCAACAGATTGACATTCCTAATTTTAAGTGAAAAGTTATAGACATGTACATCATCATAGGTTTACCTCGTACTCGCAGAAAACATCACTCAATTTAGGTGATTGTTGATAGAGTTATTAAGACTTCGTGCTTTTTAGCAAGTCAAGACTCCATATTCGATGGAGGACTACACCAAGTTTTACATTAATGAGATAGTCAGGTTACATGGGGTTATTTTTTCTAACATCTCAGATAGAGGTTCTCATTTAACCTCTGACTTCTAGAAGTCATTTAAGAAAGGTCTGGTACTATGGTCAACCTTAGCACAACATGTCTTCCGTAGACGAATGGTCATGCAGAGCATACAATTTAGATCTTGAAGGACATGTTGAGAACTTGTGTGAATGACTCTTAATGGTAGTTTGGATTATCACCTCCTTATTATATATTTCACCTACAATAATAGTTATCATTCCACCATTTAGATGGCCCCTTATGAGGCATTGTACGGGCGTACATGAAGATCTCTTGTTCGTTGGTTTGAAGTAGATGAAGAAGAATTGATATGATCAAATTCATTCAATAAATCTATGGAGAAATTACAACTCATTATACATAGACTTAGGACAAACAAGAGTCGCCAGAAGTCTTATTCGGGTGTAAGGAGAATGGAACAAGAATTCCAAGTTGATCATTGTGTTTCCCTGAAATTGTATCTCATAAAAGAGGTAATGAGATTTGGAAACAAAAGGAAGATAAATCCTATATATGTATTGCTTTACAAGATCTTGAAAAGGGTTTGAAAAATTGCTTATGAGTTAGAGTTGCAAGCAGAACTACAAGTAGTGCATCCGATTTTTACATTTTGTTGCTAAAGAAGTATGTGGGTCAATATGTATTGTCCCATTAGAAATTATAATTGTGAGGGATAGTCTAACCTATGTAGAGGTACTAGTTGAAATCCTTGATTGTAAAGTTTTAAGGTTGAGAAATAAATATGTAGCTTCAGTTAAGGTTTTGTGGAGGAGACAATTGGTAGACGAAGATTCTTGGGAGATAGAAGAATCCATGAAGGCCAAGTATCCTTATCTCTTTCCTTCTGATTCCACTCGAGCTTGAGGTAATAGTCCCTATTGAGTTTATCAGCCATTCATGTGCAATCTTAATCTTAATATTATGTTCCTTCAGGTTGTAATTGCATTTTTAGTGTATTTGCATGTTCTTGGAACTTAGTTACGCTAGAAATCGATTTCCAGAAAAATTACTTTGTAGGTTTTGGAGATATTCTCTCTATTCAGATAGTTCAGCCTTCATTTGAGGCAAATACTTCAAAGGGGGAGATATTGTGACACCTAAAAAACCAAACCTAGAAAAAATTGTAGAAAACTTACTTGAACCAATTAACCATGATAAGGTTCACGAACCATGATAAGGAACACATTCCATTACCTCCCTATAGTGGTGAGTTGAGATCACCAACTCCCCATTAAAAGACCACGGTATCCTTCACGGGTCGTGGTCTTAATGAAAAGACGTGGGAGCGCCCATGTAGAGTAGGTAGTAGACCTCCACAGTCTACCTCAGACCCCTCACCTAAGTTAGGACCACGGGGGCCTTCACGGTCCGTGGTCCTAATCACAGGTCGGGGTAGTGTCTGTGAAGACCATCCTGTTGACCCCATACACGATCCTCCAGACCTCGGGCCAAGTGAGGACCATAGGGACGTTCATGGTGCATAGTACCGCACATGGACTGTGGTAGGTCTTGTGAAGAAGAACCACATAACTAGTAGCCACTGGACCACAAATCCACGACCCACTTCACGATCTATGGTATCTTTTACGGTATGTGAAGGTGGCTATGGTTGATCTCGTATGTAGTTTAAGTCAGGGGTCTTTTGGTATTTTCTTTTATTATTGGACCCCTAAACTACATGGTTTTGGTTAGTTTTAACCTATCAATATAACTAGAACATACCTGTTCAGATCTTTACAAAAAAAACTTGGAAAATTATGCCATGAAAAGGAGCAAAAGGTCGAGTAACCAAAATAAAAGAACTCAACAAGTTGTCATCAGTTTCAGTCCAAAAATCAAAATATTTCTCCATGTAATTCATCACCAGGCATGTTGGATTTATTTTGTATGTTCGCTTCTTCCATTAGGTCCCTAGAATTTAGTCATATCATGAATCCTTACAATTGAATATACCTAGGTTTCGAGAACATCATCAGAATTTCATGAATTAGATATTTAAATGTTCCAAAAAATATTTTCATGTTATTACTTGCTTTCTTGCATGAATTTCAGATCCTTAGGCATGTAGTTGTTTAGTTCTTTACCTATACATGTTAGTATGTATATTTAATGTATTTTTGATATACATACCTCAATTTTTGAATCTTTCTTTATCATTATAATAATGGTGCATTTTCAGTTTAAATGTCAGTTTTGAGCTATCCAGTATTTTACTGAAATTCAGTCCAAATGTCTTGATCATTTAATCTATTTGGAATATCATAATACCGAGTTAGACTAGGTTCCGTCACCCATATTTTCCCAAAACTACCTGCCATGTAGGTTATAAGTCCCATCTGTGGGAATCAATTTAGTGATTACACCAACATGCCTCTATACTTTCGGTCGGAATTGTTAAGTCCCATCGATAAAGCGTATTTATCTGACTACACATTTAGCTCATGTGGCTTAATTCTCGGTTATTATTAGCTCCCACAGTTTAGTCTGACTCTATTGCATTCACCATATTTTTGACCTAGTCAACACTCAGTATCCACATGTTATCATTTGTTCATGCATTTAGTTAGCATCAATATTTAAAATCGATATCACGTTCATATTTTACTCTTGCATTATTTCTTGTTCAGTCATATGTTTATTTTAACTTTACTCTATTATGCATGCTTAGTAGCTTTTAAGTACCGAGACATACTCTGTCATATATATTCTCGTAATGTAGGTTGAGGTCCTCTACAATTAGATTACACTTCGATTTGTTCATGACAAGCAGTTCAGCAACACCAGTGGTAAATCCTCATTCTTCGAGGACAACATTAATGATATGTTAAGAAAAATTACTCTTTTAGTTTTAGTTTTTTCTAGAATTAGCTAGGGCAGGCTTATTTTAGGCACAATCTTTTTTCAATTCAATATTTGACTTTGGTATCTTTTTGTATTAAAATTCTTAGATTTCATTTTTTAAATTTTGTATGTGGGTATTCCCAATAATTTCAAATTTACTTCATGTTATAAGCTTTCGCATCAGTTTATTATCTCTAGTTAGCTCATGATTATGCCAACACAGTTGGGCTTGGGGTCACTTGTGATCGTAACTGTTGTTTCCTCCTACGAGGGTAGCTCGGAGCGTGACACAACCTTTATTTTTTTTTTATTTAGTATTTCTCTCGCATAACACTTGATACTTTTCACTATCGATAGTACCTTTTGAAACAACTTCAATGGTATCATCAATTTGTTTGTTATTTTCATTTAATTTCTAGACCAAACGACAACTATCTTTATCATGACCTTTGTGCTCACTATAGTTGCAATTCAAAGGTAGATTATTATATACAATCTCCATGAAAACCTCGATCAACTTACAAGATTTTCCATTCAAAAATTGTCAATCTTATACGATTCAGAAGCTTTTTCATTAGATCAAGTATAACATTAACCCTACTTGTCTTGGGTATTTACTTTATTTTACTAGGTTTATCTATAGATATCGTTTTTCTACCTGCAGATGCTATAGAAAATAAAGACTTCTTTGGAAAAAAATCTGGAGTTAAGTTCGATAAAGATATCCTAACCAGCACTATCGTCGTTTCCTCCTTAGGATTATATCCAATGGACAATAAAAAAACCTTACATTGGTGCTCCTCTCCATTGAAGAGAAGATAATTAACTGAGTGAGACAAAGCTAGTAAATAATCTTCATGTTGATCAAATTTCAATGAAATTTGTCCGAGAGAAAGTAAGCCAATTAAACAAATGCCCTTGGTACAAAGTTTTTTAGATAAAATTTACCTTAATACATATAAATAAAAAATCTTTTATAATTAACACAAAAACAATTGCAAAATCAATCAAAATAATTATGGAGAACCTACTCGTCGATTTTTCTTCAATATATCGTTCATCCAATTTGTATCACTATATACTTTTAATACAAATGGATATTTGTTTTAATGCAACACACAATTTTGATTATATTTTAAATACCATAAATTATTTTATTTTTCATCCAATGAGTTTGATTAGGAGTACTAATGAATAGACTCAGTTTACTAATGACGCATGCTATATCTGATCGTTTATACTTCAAGATATACACCATACTTCTACTCCAAATACTTTAACTTGTCAATTATATATTAAATGTAATGAGACTAATAACTCTAAACATTGTCGAGTACTAAGAATTCTTATACCAAAGATCATATAAGCAACTCAAGATCTTTCAAAATTTCTTTCTAGCATATGTTTAGAAGTGTTTATGTCATATGTGTCTCTTCTGATTTTCAACATGCCATTAACGTACACACAAATAGTGACCGTGTGATTTGGAGTATCTTTAATATAAGTAAATTTATCATTTCCATCATTCTTAAATCTATTTTCCAACATAGTTTTGTCAAATTTCACCTATCATTCCTTGGGTGCTTGTTTTAGTCCATATTATGACTTAACAAGTTTGCATCCAGTAACCATAAAACACTCGGGTTGTTCCATATAAATTTCTTTCTCCAATTCTCCATTTAAAAAGTTGTTTCACATCCATTTAATGAATTTGAAGGTCGTATACCACAACAAAAGAGATCAATCAGTCTCAATGTATGATTACTAAAGATTGAGTCAATCTCACTATTGTTAGGATGTTTCCCAAAGATGTGGTTCGCAAATACATAGCTTCATTAAATATATGAGTTGAAAAATTTTTACCAAATCAAATTTGAAGGAAGTAGATGTCCCTCGACATTTACTAGACCTCTTAATCTATTAATCAAGAACAATATCCTTTGGTTCTTTCCAAGTTTCTTTAGATCCTTCACTGGACTACTCAAGTCTATTTTTAAAGTTCACATTCTTAGGTTTGATTTTTATCCTTTTGGCATAGGAATTTGAAGTTGTCTTGACACCTCAACACTTTGAAGAATTTCAATTTTAACTTCCTTCTTTTCATTTCTCATATGTAATACATTGTGTCCTGAACAAAAGAAACTTTATATTGCTTTACTTCTGTATACACAAACCTTTTTATTGTTCCATTTTGTCGTAGGATAGCTTCTCCACACAAGATTCCTAGTAAAACTAAACTTATTTGTAATGCATCTATCATTTCCTTAAAAGTTCATTTTATCTTGCAATTCCATTAGATTAAGGTGAGTATGGTAGTAGTCTCCATCCCTATAACTTCTTATCTTTGTTACAACTCATTTTCAACTTCAATTTTGTATTGCCTAGACACTTCTGTTGTTTTATCCTTACGGGTCAATAAATAGACATAATCATATTCGATGCAACTGCCAATAAAAGTTATGAGATACTTTTACCACCAAGAGATGGTGTTGATTCATATAACAAATGTCCGTATAAATCAACTCTAAGGAATTAGAATTCCATTCAGTAGATTATAAGAATTCTTTAAGTACTAAGATTCAACACAAATCTGATATTTTCATTTATTGCACTCAAAGTTAGACAAAACTTCTAAATCAATTAGTTTTCTTTACAATATTTTGTAATTGACATGTCCTAAGCGTTCATGTCACAAATATTTTGACTCAAGCAAATATGAACAAATAAAAATGTTATGTTTTCACAAATATTTTGTTCTACTTGTTACAATAATATTTTGTTCTACTTAGTATAGTTTTGTCTAATACAGACATTGTTTAGAGTCAATATATTATAAAAATTTCCTTTCCTTTTTACAATGACCTTTCAAAAAATTTCAATTTTGTTGTTATAGAACACAAAGTTTGTGGGTCCAATAAGAGAAATATGACTTAAATGTTTCTTTTACAACACAGACATGACAAATGACATTTCACAAATATTCATGTGTATAGACATAGTTGCATTTTAATAGACAAATATTCTCATTAAAAAAAACCCAACATTTTAAGTGACAATCTTTCATAAAAGAAAAAAACTATTTTTTGTGTATATATATAGTGGTGTACAAACCTTTACCATAGAGGTATCAGAGGCACCACTTAGTCGAAAAATTACAATGTATCTACAAATTAAATTTTTGTAAATTAAGTACATGTGAAAGCATTGATAACTCTTGATACAAATTAAATATTTAGTTTGGTGGTTAAAGTATTGTTAAAATTCCTTAAAGTCATGGATTCTATTCATACAATCCTCATATTATATTTTTCATTAAAACTATTCACACCCCTTAATAACAATCTTGGGTTTGATAGTATAACTATATAAATATAACTATAACTATAACTCAACACTGAAAATTAATAAAACTTCAACTAGATCATTATTAATTAAAACTTATCTTCTTTATGTCTCAAAGTGGTTTATCATGAAATCTCCTTCGAGTTCAACAACAACAAATCCAATACTTCAATCTGAATCCTTATTTCATGCATTCAACAAAGTAAATCCATATTATCTCCTTGCCTAAAATTATGGATCAAAGTCAAACGTGACTATTAATCTAATTCTTCACTTTTATTCATAAAATCCTCAAATTTGGAAGCTAGATTCAAGCATCCACTCTCAAATCAGATATTAAAGCATGAAAAATATAATAAACAATAATCATAAAAGCACGCAATCACAAACAAAAGCATTAGAGTTGTTGGTTGATAGAGGATTTCAAAGAAGATATTCTTGTCATCAATGATGTAATCCTCTAAGATGAGAAAATATTCTACATATCAAGATAGGATCCTCTAAGATTTCAGTGATAATTTTAGTAATCTAGAAAATAATATTTTTGATAATTTCTCTTAATTTAGGTGATTCTATTGAAAAATCTTTTATGTATAAATAAAGCCATGTACATGACATAGAAATATATGAATAAAATTATTCGACAATATTTTTCCACAAGATATCAAAGCTTTAGGTTTATTCCTGGCCAATTTTATTCATACTATCTTGAAAAATCCCATTTTGCTATCTTTGTCTACCCAAACCATGTTTGAAAATGATAATGCCGCATATATTCCAGTCTCTGCGAATGTTTCTGCAACCGTAGAAAATAACTCTACTGTTTCAATTGGAGATTGGCAACATTCTGCTTCAACAAGTAGTAGTTCATTGTCCTTCAGAATATTTCATACTCTTTTATTACTAGTGTCTGAATCAAACTTCCAGCAACTTGGGTGGTTGATTCCGGGGAAACTGATCCATGACCAGTCTGTCTCATCTCTTCATATCATATTCTTATTGTCCTAGCTATCAAAAATAAGTATAGCTGATGGTTCAGTTAAAACTGTAGCTGGGCAAGGAGACATACCACTTGGAAAATCCTTGATAATTAATGATGTCCTTCATATCCCAAAGTTATCTGCGAACCTCACCTCTATCCAGAAACTCACCAAAGATTCCAAATGCCAAGAAACTCTCTACCCTTCACATTGCTTATTTCAGGTTTATAACACGAATGAGATGATTGGGCATGCTAGTGATAAAGGTGGTCTGTATTGTTTTGATTTACACAATGGTGAATATATATCTCAGAATTTCATGTCTAGTTCTTTCTTGTCTGTATCTACCATGTCCAATAAAGAGAAAGTATGGCTTTATCATCGTCAGTTAGGTCACCCTTCCTTTTATGTAATCAAAATGATGTTCCCATTTTAGTTAAAAGATTTGAGCGTTGAGTCTTTTCATTGTGATGATTGTGAAATTGCAAAACACAAACGTGTTTCCTTTCCAATTAGTCACAAAACATTTCAAACTCCATTCTCTGTTATTCATAGTGATATTTGGGGACCCTCTCCTATTCCTAATATTTCTAATGCTAGTTGGTTTGTGTCATTCATTGATGATTGTGCAAGAGTTACGTGGATCTATTTGCTAAAGAAAAAAAGTCAAATGTCAGTCTAATTCGTCCTACCTTATTAATATGATAAAAAACCAATATGATGTGTCAATTAAAAGATTCTGATACAATAATGCCAAAGACCACTTCAATCAAAAGATCTCTGTTTTCTTCCAAAAAGAGGGAATTATTTATGAATCTTCATGTGTCAATACTCCTCAAAAAAATGGGATAGCAGAGAGAAGAAATGGTTTGTTACTTGACATTAGTAGATCACAATTGTTTCACAAAAAGGTGCCAAAATAGTATTGGGGGGAAGCTGTCCTAACCGCTGCACATTTTGTAACTGAATGCCATCAAGAATTCTAAACTTTGAAAGTCCGCTTGATACTCTTATTAATTTTTTTCCAAATATTGAAATTTCCAATAAATTGCTTCTTAGAATCTTCGGAAGTGTTGCCTATGTTCATATTCATTCGCAAAATAGAGGCAAGAAATTCTTTGTTTCAGCGAACGTCACGTTTGATGAGATTGAATCCCTTTTAATCATCATTACCATTAGGGGGAGTCAGTGTATGGAGAGGAACTTCTAGACTTGTCACTATTTGATTTGTCCATTTATACTTGTGCAAAATCCTTGCCCGAATCACCATTTCTTCAGTCACCTGAGTCTCTAAATCCAAATGATCCCATTAGGTCTCCAAATCCAAATATAGATAATGGAATTCTAGAGAATAATCTACCATTGCATGTATATTCAAGAAGAAAGAGACTAACTGATCAAACTACTCAGTTGCAATCATCTACTCCACTTACTGCTCCTGATACTCATCTTGAAATTGTTTGACCTTCAGAAACAACAAACAAAATTGATCATGAAGATAACAAACCTAATGACCTTGACATTTCCATTGCACTCAGAAAAGGAACCGGAACTACCACTAAACTCCCTTTGAGCCTACTCAATGACATATAAATATCTATCCTCAAGTCATAAATCTTTTCTAGGTAACCTCTTCACAATTCCTATCCCTATAAATTTGTATGAAGCATTAGGAAATAAAGAATGGGATAATGCTCTGAAGTAGAAATGAATGTGTTGGAGAAGAGCAATACTTGGGATATTGTGGAACCAAAAGAAAAAAAGTCGGTCGGGTGCAGATGGGTGTTCAGTGTGAAATACAAGTTTGATGGATCCATAGTGAGATATCAAGCTCGTTTGGTAGCAAAGGGTTATACACAGATGTTAGGAATTGATTATTCGGAGACTTTTGCCCCACTGGAAAAAATAATACAATGAAAATTTTATTATAATTGGCTGCAGTTTTTTAGTTGGAAACTACAGTAATTTGATGTAAAAAATGCCATTCTACATGGAGACTTAGATGAAGAGAACTAGATGGAGGTGCCACATGGTTTTGAAACCAAGGAGGGAATGGTATATAGACTAAAGAAGGGACTCTATGGATTAAAGCAATCACCTCGTGCATTGTTTGGAAGATTTACTGAGGTCATGATAAAGCTAGGGATCGACAAAGTCAAGGAGACCACGCATTGTTCATACGACACTCAAAAACAGGAAAGGTGACAACATTGTTGGTTTATGTGTATGACATCATAGTAATATCTGATGATTCAGAGGAGATGCAAAATTTGAAAAAGTGTTTACTCAAAGAATTTGACATCAAAGAGCTTGGGAAATTAAAGTATTTTTTGGGAATCGAAGTGGCACACTCAAAACAAGGAATCTTTAGTTCCCAACAAAAATATGTGCTTGATTTGCTGAATGAAATAGGAAAGTTAGGGTATAAACTAGTGGCTACACCATTTGAATATAATCGTTGATTGTGCAATGCTTTAGAAGATTCTGTTGTAGATAAAGGATTGTATCAAAGGATTTTAGGGAAATTGATTTACTTGTTCCATACAAGGCCAGACATTGCATTTGTTGTAAGTGTTGTTACCGAATTTATGCATGATCCTAGAGAAATGCATCTTCAAGCCGTCAACCCAATTCTACGATATCTTAAAGGAAGATATCAAGGAAAAGGAATATTATTCAAAAGTGGAGGAGACATGGTTTTAGAGGCTTATACAGATGAAGACTATACTGGTTCATTAGGGGATCGATGTTCAAGTTCTTCATATGCCACGTTCTTAGGAGGAAATCTTGTGACTCGGAGGAGTAAAAGAAAAATGTAGTAAATAGAGCATGTGCAAAATCTGAGTTTAGATCCATGGCGATGGGATTTTGTGAGTTGTTATGGCTAAACATAAATCCTTGATGATTTGAAGATAAGATGGTAAGGACCTATGGTCTATACTGTAACAATAGATCAGCAATAAGTATAGCTCATAATCCTGTACAACATGATCACACTAAACATATTGATGTAGACATACACTTCATTTAGGAGAAATTAGATAGCGGACTCATTGGTACCCATTTGTGTCTACAAAAGATCAGGTTACTGATGGCTTAACAAAAGGACTATCAAACAATGTGTTTCAAGATCTAAGAAGCAAGTTAGGAATGGAAGATATCCATTCACCCGCTTTAATGGGAGTGTTGGCTGATAGAGGATTTCCAAGAAGATATTATTTTCATCAAAGATGTAATTTTTTAAGATGAGAAAATATTATTCATATCAAGATATGATCCTCTAAGATCTTAGTGATAATTGTAGTAATCTAGAATGATATGTTTGTGATTCTTTCCTTATTTTAGGTGATTATATTGCACAGTGTTTTATGTATATATAAATCCATGTCCATGAGATAGAAAGATATCAATAAAATTATTCAACAATCTTTTTCCACAAGAGTGAGCATTCAAAATCCAAATGAGTTGTCTATTTCTAGCACAAAACCCTAATCTCAGTTTGACAATTTCACCCATAGTTGTTGAAATTTGAAGCAATGAAACAGAAAATAAAATAAGAGACTTAAGTGATAAGAACACAATAGTCAAACCCAAATGCGAATTCTGAGGCAACTTGTAAGTCTCAGCACTAATTGAAATGTACAAGTACTTTTCTAATGTAAGCTAAGAATATGGAATTCTCTCAGTAGGATTGTTGTTTGTACAAGATGAATACACTGTGGATAGTTGAACACTGGTGTTTGTTGACAGTGCAAAGGGTTTTTGGGATCAATTTTGTGAAAATCCCAATGTTCCTATGTTTTAGGCATTTCACCCTTCGCTAGGACATGAGGTCTTGATCTCTGACTACACAATTGCGATATATGAATTTCTTGGGCTTCACAATCACGACCTATATTTCACACGATCGCGATGACCAAACTTCTGGCAGTTCCAGTTTCTTCTCATTGGCCTCTTCTTGCTTCAATTCCACTTCATTATTTCAACAATATTCTTAATCAACTATTCATTTCATCTCCTTACAAATTGTAGAAAACCACATTAAAAGCATCAATTCTAAATTAAAGCAAGTCAAAGCCAACTATAAAAAGAGCTTTAAATGAGTAAAAATCCACCACTCATCACTCACTCCTTTTTTTTTTACACTTATGTAGTTTATGGGTCAGTCCATCCAGATCCTCCTTTTGCATAAGCTTCCGAGGCTTGTTTTTTAGGAGTGTTTGAGGTAACTTCTATCATTGCGGAAGGCATCACTTACTCTTGACTATATATTTCTACAAGAATTGTAGACATTTAGAATTGTTCATTTATAAAAATCTATGTATTTACCCATGGTCGATGAACAAGATCATGGGCCTAAAGTAAAATCTTAAAGAGAGGCCCTAATGTTTTGAGAAGTATTTTCTTTCTTTAATCCCTTGAATAATTTCTCTTGAGTTCACTTGTAAATAATTTTAATAATTCGCTTTGTATTATATCCAAAGTAATGGCTATGAAATTTGTCATACTTATTCTTCAAATATTTTCTTGTATAGCTAGATCAAATTTATTATTTTAACAAGGCTTTACAAATTACTTTCTTGATTGATCTTTCTATTTGTATGCAAAATTATTTTCCAATGAGTTTTGATCATGTCAATAATTCTCGACAATCCAGTTTTCCATTGCACTTTATCTCAATCAATTTGTTCATGCACAACTTTATCGATCGTTCTTAATGCAATCTCTGTTCTGAATCAATGCACGAGCACACATAATTTATAATATGTTCATTCTTTCCTTCATGGACTTTGAACTTAACACTAAGATTTCTCTACTCATTACTACCTTCACTAGCTAATTTACTATTAAAAATAATAGAAGTTGTGCTAAATAATTTAGGCAAAAAGTTCTGAAATAAATCCAAACTTTGAGCGAAATTGATGTTATGATACCGAAATTTATAGAGGACCTTTTATCTTCCTGCATTATTTAATAGTGTATTTTAAATGAAAATATGTGTCCACGTGGACATCATAGATATTATGACATTTTAAATAGTAATTTGTTCACGTGGGCACATATACACCGTTAAAATACACTTTTAAAAAGTGCAGGGGGTAAAAGGTACTCCATAAAGTTTTGTATCGTAACAATAATTTCAGCCAAAGATCAAATATTTTTTCACACACTTTTCCCAATAGTTTACAAAAAAAACCCATCCAAATCTTTAGAATATATTAATCATTTTCTTTCATGCATTTCTTCATTTACTATTTTTTGAATTATAGTGTGTTGTATAAAAATGTTGTACATATTCATCTAGTGGAAAATTTATATCAATCATTCTAAATTGTCCATTTTCTACAAAATAGATCTTCCAATTTTGTATTTACATTATTTCATTGACTTGGATCATATGTATTTTTAGGGATGTAACTATTTGAATTATTTAGGAATTCTTGTTATCAGGTACAATGTCAAATTTTCACTATCTTCTTCTAGATTCTATTCATGGAAATTATTATTATCTAACTCAATTCCATGGTAGCTAGTTTATTTGAATAACATCCTCCAATATTTTTTTATTATAAAATATGTATTATTTATTAATAATCTATCTGAGGTCTTTTTTAAGATTCAATTAATTCTTCGTGTTTTCTATCTTTTTGCAAATTTTAAACCATGTTTACTAGTTGACATATTAAAATCGAATAAATTTTAATAATAATTTAATCAATTAACATATAGTTAAGAATATCAACAATAAAAAATTTTCAAGAAAAAACTATAAAACTCTTACACATTTTAATTTTCAAAAACTTAATAGTCTTTTTAATAATATGAATAAGTACTTTTTTTTTAAATGGGGCCACAAGCAATGACTTTAGTGGAGTATTGGTTAACACGACCTTGTATTGACCTTATGTCTTGTATACACGGAACCAGTTTTTGCGGAATTTTTTGTTATGTTATTATTTGTGAAATTCTTACATTATGGCTAGTCCATAATTCTTTTCATACTTCCGTATTTACCCTTGTCAATGAATGTTTTGGTTGAATTGTCCTAGTTGGATAAGGCATGTCATTACATCCAATTTTTGGATTGTGATAGTTAAAACATTTATCTCTTCATATCGTTGCATTTATAAATTGTAAAATGATAAATTTGAATGATCCAAACTTGATGAATGTAGTTTTCTAATGCAATGACGAAACTATCTTTTAGGCAGGGGATATAATTGAATCGCGTTCATTGAAAATTTATATTTTATAAATAGACTCGTTCTTCTAATATTTATGCATAATTTTTCTTCCACACAAGGATTAGACTTATCTTCAACTATATTTTGAATTTTTTTACTAAATATTTTGATGCTATTACTATTCAAAGGAATAGCTCAAAATCAAGGTGAGACAAATAAACACGTACGACATAGTAATTAGTTTTTCAATTCCATTTACTCATAAATTATTTATTATCACATTATAGGAAATTGTGAATGCTTTTTATTTAAATTAAAATTGGTTTTTTATTTTATTTAATATATCCTATTGTATTATATGGACTCCTACACATATATACTTTTATGTGTGTTACATATTTTTGAATTTCATAATCTAAACAAGTTTAAAGAAAAGAGATGTGGAGCCTTCAACTCCAAAGCATAAATTAAAAATACTTTAATTTTAAGTTAAACTGGCTGTTATCTTTTATATTAAAAATATTGCTACCTCAATCACAATTTAATGTCCTATATTAAATTTGAAGTGATTCTGATGGTTTGCATTAGATATGAAATTTGACTAACACTATGAAAACTATTTAAATTTATTTGGTCAATGTCTAATAATCAAAGTTGTCATGTATTATCTTTAGATATATTACACACTCTAAAATGTAATAAATTATAAAATTAAAAGAAATAAGTGATTTTAGATATATTTCTCAATTAATGTCAAAATACCACTATTAGCACGTTAATAAAATTCTTCGCAATAATTGATTTAAGCCTCTAGTTTGTTCTCACCTTTGCACTTTATATTTATCTTACCTTTTATGGAAAATAATAAATTTTCCAAAATTGAACAATTATAATTTTCAAGAAACAGCTCAGCATTGGAGAGAGTGTACATATAAAGGCGAGATACAATCAATTCACTACTTCATTATAATCATAGGTTTAAAAAAAAAATATAAGCAGTCAAGAGGAGACACTTGAATCAATACGTGTGATAAAAATACATCATTTTGCTTCTTCACTTACTTCAAATATTTAAAGGGATAGATCAACAACCAAGAGGATCATATGAGCACAATTTAGACGATATTGATTCACTCATTCATTTCGATTCAATAAATTTTTGCCTTTTAGTTTATTGCAATAAAGGAATTGAATTATGTGATGGAGAAGTATTCAATTCAAATCTTGTTTTGTTTCTCAATTTTTTGCCCGTGTGTTCATTTATAAATTCACAGTTCATTTTAGCAAGTGTCTTGTTTTTGAATTTATAAACCATTTATAATAAATTTTTAAATCTGTGATTAACAAGATTGAAACATGTTTGGTTTCTCCTTCTTGCAATCATGATTCATTCTTTTGTCTATGGAATATCGCAAAAATATCTTTACCCTCAAAAGTTTGTACCAAAAGTTGTGTACATATTTCAATTCTCAAACCCTAGTTTGTGCATATTTCACCCTTTTCAAATCCTACTTGTGGGATTACATAAGGTAGGTTGCTTTTGTTGTTGTGTTTTGATATGCATGAATAATCTCATTTAAATACAATGAGACATCCACCAATATTTTCAAAGGTATTCAGTCAATTCTATTTTCCAATTGAGAAGGAGACATCCATCTCTATATGAGAGTAAGCGTCACCGAAAGATGATGCTTTCTCCATCCCTTATAAATCATTCCTCTATGTTTCTATCAAATCAAAAAGTGTTGTTTCAGCTCTCAAATCTGTGTAATATCTATTTCTATTTATTTAAAATTAATTTTAATTTATGAATTACAATATATATGTATGGTGATGAATAGGATAAAATTTTTGTAGCTTCAACGACATATGTGTATATTCACCTAAATACGTTCCTTTAGTGACATCTAGAATTTCAGTTGGTTCTCAATTTTTGATTCTTTCGTATTAAGGAAAGTTCTTGCTTTTTGTGCGAATGATTTGTCAATTTGAATAACTAGTTGTTTGCCATTTGGATTTCATACAATAGTATATTACCAATATGCTCGAAGTACAAAAGAAAAATAAAGAAAATGCCAAGAGGAATAAGAAATCTTCTGGAGAGGACCAAGGGAACTCCTCCAAGAAAATACTACAGAACAAGCGAAAGGAAAAAATATTTAAGGTACAAAATTAATTCATTCAGCATCTGATACTTTACATATGTTGATTATTATTTTCCTTGGTCTTTGATAAATTAAAAGAGAATTAATTCCTATTTTTAGTTTTAATATTTTTATTAAATAACTTTTTAAAAATTAATTGGAGTATTAGTAGTTAGAAAAATTAATTTCGATGTATCATTAATAGCTTTTTTTTCTAGTAAACTAAACTTTTAACTATTTGTTTCAAGGGAAGCAATTCACAACTTTCCATGAAAGAGAGGAAGAACTTAGACAACCATGAACAACAAAATATTCACGGTACAGAAGTTATTAGTTTATCTAACAACTTATAAATGAATTAAACTATTAAAAATGTCTCATTTGATTATTTACGATTTTAGGTGAGTTTGAGAGCCTTGGTGAAGACAGTAACATTGACAATACATATTTGTATCCCCTCCTTCATGCTTTCAAGGTAATTGTTCAACACTTGTTTCTATTTTTGCAAAAAATATTGAGCACATTTAATACATTCCACAAATCACAATATATTTTTTGTATCTACAATAATTTATTATTACACAATATGGATTTGAATGAGTTAGAAATTCTGAAATTCAAAGAACACAGTGAAAGCAACATAAGATGGGATCAAAAGGATTCGTTTGAGGAGGAACTTCCTAAGCAACAACAAGAAGAAACTATTGATGGTACTTGAGGAATTTTACATCTTACAAATTAATTTATGCTAATTATTTGAATTTTTTTCCATCGAAAGTAGATAATTATCCTAAAATTAAATCAATGAGCGCATGATAATTTAAATTCTTGCCCAAAGGCCAAATTGTAACCTAAAATATAGTCATGAGATTGAAGCTTCACTCCCACTTTTTGAACATATAATTTATTTTACATATATCATCCAATCTTACATATAATTTTCAGGTGAGTCAAATCTCAACAAATACATGTGAAACGGTATCCCAGATAATTTTATCATATTATAAAATACAATATATTATTAACTATGGCTCGAGACTTTTGCCAAAAGATGAAAATGGTGGAAACTATCATATCACATAAGGAATACCAAGCATCAAATTTCGTTCTATCAAGAACTTTTATAAGGTAATCATATAAAGCTTATGTCAATTTCTTATGTAACATCATGTATTTCCCACAAGTTTCTAATATAATTCAATAATAGTTTATTCTTCTTTACATTTTATAATTAGATATTTGACAAAATAAAATAAATTCTTAGAATTATTGCATTATCTCATAAAATTTCCTTCCATACCATAGTGTACTTCCAGGCAGTCAGCAATTGAAGCTGAATATAGTTGGAAAAGTCCAACTTAAGAAGACACAAATATGAATCAGTAAGAAAACGAAGATTCAAGTATCAAAACAAACAAAAAAAATGGTGGTTGTGAGAGAAAAGGGAGAAAGAACCATGGAGAAAATGATGTTGATACTTCTTCCCCAAATGTTAAAGATTGCATTTTAATCATTTCTTTTAATCCAATCTTCAAGCTCAAGTTTTCTTCTAATGACTTTTTTGGATGTTGACTTTTATTATTTCATGTAAAACTTTAAATTTAACTTTCTGAATTTCTTCTTCAGTTCTTCTTTATTAACTATTCTTTATTAAAGTTTATTTTCAGAATTCATCAACAAGAATGGTGTGATCTCTGTTGAGTAATAAAAGAACACATTAGATATCAAGGGTCATTAGAAAATAACCTACCTACCTCAAAAAGATAGTGATAACATACAATCTATCCTCCCCTGATGCTACATAGTGGATTTTAGTAGGTATGTTATTGTTGTTGTTGATAGTATATAAAATAAATAAAGGTAAGTATTCCAAACATCAATAACCTTGTTAATAACGAGTTTATGCATTCATAGAGTCTAGATAGCTCACACAACATGTAATAGATCTTCTTTCGTACAATTCGACATAATTATCTCCACAATAACTAAATAAACAATAGACGACAAAAAGACACCAACCATGTTTCTTTATAAACAACCACACTATAATGAATAAATGATTAAGTGGCAATAATATAATTTGTCCTATGTTTTTAATGGAAAAACATAATAAAATTGAGTATTTAATACCAATAATCTACAAAAATGTCTTTAAAGGTTTTAGTGACAATGGATATAATGATATTAATTTAATTACCGCTAAATGTCTCCTTCTGTAGAGCTTGTGATTGAAGTGTCACTTTCATAGACTATATATTAATTATGAGCAAGGGCGGAGCTACAACCAACGGTGATTTTTAGCAGACCATCCTTCACAGAAAATTACACGATATAGAGAGGTAAAATTTTGAATATAAGGGATAAATAATTATCTTGAAAAACCATCACATAAACTCTTCTATGGCATAGTGGTAAATCTTGTTCATTTTCACTTTTGATGTGAAGGTTGGAATACCAAGGAGATCACAACTTGGACTGCAGGTTCGAATCCTATGGAGAACACAACTGTTTTCATTTTATTTTGAGAGTAGAACACAACCTGACACACCCTTATCATGTTCCTTAAATTTTAATAATATAGAGTAACATATATTTATAAATTATTTTAATTTTGAATATTTAGAAATCATATATACCCTAATTTTTATGTAGGATATAATACACTTTCGAATGGTGAAAACAAAAAAAGCCAATGTTTTATATTAAACAAAATGTTTTTGTATATGTTAAAAACTATAAACACAAAGCTAAAATCAATACATGTGTTTTATCTTCTTCCTTTTAAATTTTCCGCTAGTGTGCTTTATGTTTCATAAAGCTAGATACATTTGTTCTATCAATATTTTATTTTAAAAATAATAATCATATATTTTTATCATATAAAATCAATGCATCAAAAAAAATAAAACAAAAACTCTATTGTTTATATTTGGTACTGACAAATGCTGAGATCATTCATGGTAGAATCACTAGGTTTAATATATAACATTCATCTCACTTATTTTTTTAAAAAAATCTTTAACATCCTTGATGAAATTTCAGGCTCCTACACTGATTATGAGGACGTGAAGCGATTGGGAAAAACTACTATAGCAAGGATGACAAGATTAAAAATAAAATAAAATATTGAAGGTATAGATAAAAACAAGATTATATGTTGCAAGCTACATGATGACAACAGAAAAAAAGTTTGAACGTGCCTACTCCAATCCCGATCCAATTCTTTTAACTTACTATCTGATATAGCATAACCATTTAATCGGGTGTTGTTCTCGATTGAATTATAAATGGAGTTGATCAAGAAGAAAAGAGGGGGGGGGGTTACTACGCATGCTTCAACTGTCTAACATGTTTTACTTGTATTTTCAGTCTACTATGAGTATATTCAAAACAAATAATTCTATTTTAATTTACATACCTCATGATAATATAGTTCACACTTTTTATTTTTTTTTCTCACAGACTGTTGTCATGCCATCTACGAATAAACCTATTACTTCTCTCTTCAATAATTGAGTGTTTTCTAATGTTTATTGATGTTATTGATTGGTTTGCAAAATTCATAATTCCAAACTAGCATCATTGAATGTAACACCCTGTAGACAAAACAGACAAAAAAAAACAACTTTACAAAAAAATCTGCAGGTGAAACCAACGGTAGCATCGACGGACCATAGCCTGAAGCACGGTCCGTCCTACACAACCGTCGATAGGATCAGAAACTCCCAAAAATTTTAGCCTAGAAAAATTGGTTAAGTCTTGGACGACGGACGGACATACGATACGTAGGTAAGATGACGGTCCGTAGTCCATGACAGTCGAACAATACTCCCTTCACCCACTCTCTGACAAGAGCTACGGATGACCATCACGGTCTGTAGGTGGAAAATTTGAAGACAGTTAAGGGTAATGTAGTTGGGTAAACTTCAAATGGTCATAACTCTTATCACAAAAAGAATTAGGTGTCCCATGACCTACCTGCAAATAGATAATTGAATTATGTTTCCATATCCATCGACCTTGTTAAAATCAGACCTCCGAGTAAAATTTTATGCCCATTTTAGTAAAGGCCTGTTGAACATGCCCAATCGACAGACCCAACGACGAGGTGTCGATCAATCGATGGACCGTCAGTCCTGGCGGTTGATCTATCCGAAAACAACTTTCTCAGGGGTCTTTTGAACCTTTCCCACTCCATTTAAACCCTAGTATACGTAGTTTTAACCCTAAATATCCTATTTTAGTCAGTTTAAGACTACAAACATAATTAAAACTTATCTAAGTCAAATCATTGAATCAAAATTTATAAAATTAGAAGCAAGAGAGGATAAAAAGTTTAAGAACCCTAGTTCAAGAATGCCACAAGCTCCAACAAGTCCAGCCATGAAACTTAAGTATTTTTCCATGGATTTCATCACCAGGTATGTGGGATTTCACTAGTGGGTTCCATTCACCCATTGTCTCCCTAGTTGTTAGTAGGATTCATGATTCTCTTATCGTGATCAAACCTAGGGTTTCTAGAACTTTCATAGAACTTCATAAAATTATTAAACATATGTTCCAAATCCGATTATCATGTTATTACTCAGATTATCTCATAAATTTAAGAACCCTAGATTTGTATTTCTTTAGTAGACATAATCAGTTAATTTAGAGAATTCATTGGAAGTACCATAATACCAAGTTGGACTAGGGTTTTGCGTACCCAATAGTCCCAAAACTACTAGCCAAGTAGGTTGTAAGTACCCTCTATGGGCAATCACCTTTGTGATCACACCAGCATGCCTTATTACCTCTGACAGGGTATATTGGGTCCTCACGATGGGTCATATGTATCGGACTCCACATTTAGCTCATGTGGTTTTATTATCGGTTAGTAGTAGCTCCCACATATTAGTTAGACTCTCTTAATTGACCATTTATCAGTATACTCAGTATTCGATTTCAGCATGTTATAAATATGTCATTGCAATCAGTTAGATCAGAAACTCAGTATATCATGTTCAGATTATTATACTTGCTTTCGCGCTTGTTTAGTTATGTTTTATTTAAGCTTATTTCTATCCTACATGCTCAGTCCCTTTCATGTACTGAAGCATATGTGCGCTACATCTTCACATGATGTAGGTTCATCTTCTCATCATTAAGATCACATATAGATCAATTTTCGATCACCAGTTCAGCAAATTCAGTGGTGAGTCCTCATTCTCCGTGCACAACAATCATGAGTTTAATTTAAGTTTTAGTCATTTAGTTTCAGTTTTCTCTAGATATAACTGGGGCTTGTCCAAATATTTCTAGTTAGTTAAAGTCATATTTAAGACATAGTTAGTTTTATCTTAGTATTGAGTTAATATTTTTTTTTGTATTAAACTCATTGTTTCAAATATCTTAGTTATAGAATATGGGTATTCCCCATATTTTTAGATTTAATTATGACTTATCTTCTGCATCAGTTTATATTCTTTTGTATGCTTGTGATTACGCCAGCAGGGTTAGCTTGGGATCACTTGTTGTTCTAGGTTCCATGTCCGCGTCTCTAGGATAGATCAGGGCGTGACAAAGCTTAGTATCAGAGCACTAGATTATAGAGTCCTTGTATGTATGCAAAGCCGCACTAAGTAGAATCCTTTTCATCGGTGTGAAGTGCACCATATCTAATGAGAGGGAGGCTATAAAGTGTTTTAGGAAAATTTCACTTTCTTGTTACTCTTATCATGCGTAAGAAATGATCTTATTCAATTCTAACTTGACGTTCTATGTTTCATATCATACATGCTCGTAGAGCTAACGCTAGGAATGCAAATGCTAGGAATGCAAACGTAGCTCCTCCATTCCCAGATCAAGAAGTCTCCAATGCTGAGTTTAGGAATGTTACATAGATGTTGGCTCATAGTATGACCAACCAGAACAATCGGGTTCATGCTCCTGTGAATGAAAATGGTGGATCAGCAGAAGCAAGGGTCCGTGACATTATTAGGATGAATCCGTATGACTTCTTAGGATCATAGACTAATTAGGATCCTCAGAGTTTCTCAGATAAAATCAAGAAGATCTTTGAGGTTATGTAAACCAATGGAAATGATTGAGTTGAGTTAGCATCATACTAGTTGAAGGATGTTTTTCATATCTAGTACAGTCAATGGAAGGAGAATAGGGGTGCAAAAGCAGCTCCTATCACTTGAGATTCCTTTAGTGAGAATTTTCTCGACAGGGTTTTCCCAATAGAGTTGAGAGAGACAAAGGCTCAGGAATTCATGAATTTGAGGCAGGATAACATGAGAGCCCAAGAGTACCGACAGAAGTTTAACCAACTCTCCAGGTATGGTCCTCACATGGTTGCTGACTCTAGGGCTTAGATGAATAATTTCTTGTATGGAGTGTCAGATTTTGTGAAAACAAAGTGCAAAAATGCTATGTTACTTGAAGATATGAACACGTCTAGACTTATGACTCATGCTCAGCAGGTTGAGGGTGAAAAGCATAGGGAACAGGCTTAGGAGAATAAGAAGGCTAGGACTGGGAACTATGACTATTCTCAACATAAATCGGGTGTTGTAAATCGCTCACAAAGTAAGTTGAACTTTTCAGCCCCAGTCCCTTCATCAGCTAGTCTTCCATAGAGAACCAGGATCGAAGTCTCTGGGAAGTGTTCCAGGCACCAAGATTTACCCCGCTTGCCCTAAGTGTGGTAATAACCATCTGGGTGAGTGTCTTGCAGGTAAAGAAGGACGTTTTGGGTGCGATCAGTCTGGACACAGGTTGAGAGATTGTCCTTCTAGGCTGGGTCAAGGAGGTGGTAATGGTAGAGCTCAGTCTACAAATTCAGTACCACCAGCAAGTCGCCCTACTCAGCAGGGTAACTTATTTGGTACAAGTAGCGGTATGCGCCAGAACAACTTTTATGCTCTTTAGGCTCGCCATGATCAGGAAGGTTCTCCTGATGTAGTTAGTGGTTTGTTAAGTATCTTTGACCTTGATGTTTATGCATTGTAAGATCCACCTGCTACTCTTTCTTTTGTAAATCCTTAAATAGCAGTCCAATTTAGTGTCAGCCAAGAAACTCTCTCAGAACCTTTCTTAGTCTTTACTCCAGTCCGTGACCCATTCATAGCTAGAATAGTATACAGAAATTTCCCTATCACAGTCTATCAAGAAAGTCACCTTAGATGATCTAGTAGAGTTAGAAATGGTATACATTGATGTCGCTCTAGGCATGGATTGGTTATATTCATGTTACGCCTCAGTCGACTGCAAAACTAGGATTGTTTTTTTTTAGTTTCAAGATGAGCCAATATTAGAATGGAAGGGTAGTAGCTTAGCGCCTATGGGTCGATTTATTCCTTACCTTAAGCTGTGAAAGATGATCTCAAAGGGTTATTTCTATCATCTAGGTCGTGTTAAGGATTTTAGCCTTTAAATCCCAACTCTCGAGTCAGTTTCATTAGTTTGTGAGAATCCAGAAGTGTTTCCAGAAGTTCTTCCCAGAGTCTCTCTCGAAAGGGAAATCGACTTTCTAATTGACCTCCTTCCAGACACCCAGACTATTATTATTCCTCCTTATAGAATGGATCAAGTAGATCTTAAGGAATTGAAACACCAATTGAAACACCATCTAGATAAGGGCTTCATCAGATGTAGTATTTCACCATGGGGTGCACTAGTGATGTTCGTAAAGAAAAATGATGGTTCTCTCAGAATATTCTATAGAAAGTTAAACAAGTTCACAATCAATAATAAGTATCCCATCTCCAGTATTGATGACTTGTTTTACCAACTTTAGGGTGCTAGTCATTTCTCGAAGATAGACCTGTGATCGGGTTATCATCAGCTTAGAGTCGGAGATAGTGAAATTCTTAAAATAACCTTCAGAATTCGATATGGTCATTATGAATTTGTACTTATGCAATTTGGACAAATCAATGCTACTGCAGCTTTCATGGATTTGATGAATAGAGTGTTAAAATAGTACTTGGACTTGTTCGTTATCGTCTTCATTGATAATATGCTCATTTACTCTAGGAACGAGGAAGAACACACGAGTCATTTGAGAATTACTTTACAGACTCTCAAAGATCACAAGTTATTTGCTAAGTTTATAAAATGTAAGTTTTGATTGCACTACATTACTTTTCTTGGTCACAATTTATCTAGCGAAGGGATCCGAGTAGATTCCCAGAAGATAAAAGTAGTAAAACAATGGCCCACACTTACCTATACTACAGATATCAGAAGTTTCTTAGGTCTAGCAAGTTATTACAAAAGGTTTGTGGAAGGATTTTCATCCATAGACTCACCATTGACTAGGTTGACTCAAAAGATGGTCAAGTTCCAACGGTCAGATGATTGCGAGAAAATCTTTGCATAGTTGAAAACTAGATTGACTACAACGCCTGTCTTGACTCTACCTGAGGTTCAGATGGTTATATGATCTATTGTGATGCATCCAGGGTTGTCCTTGGTTTTTTTGTTGATGCAACGAGATATGGTTATAGAGTATGCCTCTAGACAACTTAAGATGCATGATAATAAATATCCAACTCATGAGCTCGAGCTTGCAGCAGTGGTGTTTGAACTCAATATATGGACACACTACTTGTATGGTGTTAATGTAGATGTGTTCAACGATCATAAGAGCCTTCAATATGTGTTCACCAAGAAAGAGTTGAACCTTCTCTAGTGAAAATGTCTTGAGTTTCTTAATGATTATAATGTGAGTGTGCATTACCATCCTTGTAAGCCAAATGTCGTAGCAGATGCTCATAGTAGATTATCCATGGGTAGTGTAGCTCATGTTGAGGAAGAAAAAAAGGAGCTAGTGAAGGATGTTCACAGGCATTGTCGCTTTGGAGTTCGCATTATGAGCATATCAGACAGTGGTGTAACAGTTCACAATGGGACAGAGTCTAATATGGTTTTTGAGTTTAACGGAAAAGCAAGGCAATGATCCAATCTTACTTGAACTGAAGGGTGTAGTCCACAATCAGAGAGTGGAGGTTTTCTCCCAAGGGAGAGAAGGTGTACTTTGTTAACAGGGTATATTTTGTGTTCCTGATGTGGTTGAGTTGAGACAACATATTCTTGTAGAAGCCCATAACTCTCGGTATTCTATTAATCAAGGTGCCACTAAATTGTACCGCGATCTGTGAGAAGTCTATTGCTGGAATGACATGAAGAGGGATATAGCATACTTTGTGAGTAAGTGACCTAATTGACAGTAAGTCGAGGTAGAATATCAAAAACCACGGGTATGACTCAAGAGATCGATATTCCTACTTTGAACTGGGAAGCGATCTATATGTATTTAATCACAGGGTTACCTCGTACTCTCAGACAGCATGACTTCATTTGGGTGATAGTTGATAGGATGACTAAGTCTTCTCGCTTTTTGGCGGTCAAGACTACATATTCGACAGAGGACTCTGCCAAGATTTGCATTAATGAAATTGTGAGTTTACATAGGGTTCCTTTTTCTATCATCTCAAATAGAGTTCCTAAGTTTACCTCTCATTTCTGGAAGTCATTTCAGAAGGGTCTTAGTACTCAGGTAAACCTTAGCAAAACATTTCATCCGCAGACGGATGGACATGCAAAGCGTACCATTCAAACACTAGAGGATATGTTTAGAGCTTGTGTGATAGATTTCAAGGGTAGTTAGGATGATCATCTTCTTCTTATAGAGTTCGCCTACAATAATCGCTACCATTCCATCATTAAGATTGCCCCTTATGAGGCTTTATATGGGCGTAGATATAGATCTCCTGTTGGTTGGTTTTAAGTAGATAAACAACTTTGATATGGCCAAATTCAGTCTTTTATGCTATGGAGAAAGTGAAACTCATTAGAGAGAGAGTTAAGACAACCCAAAGTCATCAGAAATCTTTTGTAGATGTAAGGAGAAGGGAACTAGAGTTCCAAAATGATGATTAAGTTTTTATGAAAGTATCACCTATGAAAGGTTTAATGAGATGTGGAAAGAAAGGGAAGCTCAGTCCTAGATATATAGGCCCTTACAAGATCGTTAAAAGGGTTGGCAGGTGGCATATGATTTAGAGTTTCCTGCAGAATTAGCGGCAGTGCATTCGGTCTTCAACATCTCATTCTTGAAGAAGTGTATGGATGACCTACCCTCTATAGTGTCATTAGGGAGTGTGGTGGTGAAAGATTATCTTTCTTATGAGTATGTACCAATTTTGATTCTTGACCGTCAGGTTAGAAGGTTGAGAAACAATGAAATCACTTCAGTCAACGTTTTGTGATGGAGTAAGTTTGTAGAGGGAGCTACTTGCGAAGCAGAAGCAGACATAAAAGCCAAGTATCCTCACCTCTTTCCTTCCGATACTACTCCAGTTTGAGGTAATAGTTCCTCTTCAGTTTTCCAGTTATTCATCCATAAATTCAGTTTTAGAATAATGTTACGTTAGTTTGTACTTGCATTTTCAGTGTAATTGCATCTATTCAAAACTCAATTCAGTCGGAAACTTTGTTCTCAGTGTTTAGTAGTAGGATTTGCAGCTCTCTCCCTCTATTTCATCTACTTTAGTCTTCCTTCGAGGATGAATGTTCCCAAGGGGGAGATAACGTAACACCCTGTAGACAAAACAGACAAAAAAACAAGCATTACAGAAAAATCTGCAAGTGCAACCAACGGTGGCATTGACGGACCGTCGCCTTACCCACGGTCCGTCCTGCACAACCGTCTGTGGGATCTGAAACTCCCAAGAAATTTAAACCCAGAAAAATTCGCAAAGTCTTGGACGACAGGCGGACTTACGGTACGTAGTTCAGACGATGGTCTGAAGTCTGTGAGCGTCGATTCATATTCCCTTCACCCACTCTCTGACAATAGCTACGCATTACTACCACGATCCGTAGGTGGAACATTTGCAGACAGTTAAGGGAAAATGCAGTTTGGTCAACTTCAAAAGGTCATAACTCTTTTCACAAAATTAATTAGATGACCCATTACCTACCCACATATAGATAATTGAATTGTCTCTCCATATCCACCGACCTTGCTAAAATCAGACCTCTAAGTAAAAAGTTAAACCTATTTTAGTAAAGGTTTGTCAAATAGGCGTGTAGACGGACCCAACGACGGGGCGTTATTCTATCTACGGAGCGTCAGTCCTGGCAGTCGGTTGGTTCGACAACAACTTTCCCAAGGGTCTTTTGGTTCTTTCCCACTCTTACTAAACGCTAATATAAGTCGTTTTGACCCTAAATCATCATATTTTAGTCATTTTAAGGATAGAAACATAATTAAAACGTATCAAAGTCAAATCAATAAATCAAAACTTAGAAAATTAAAAGCAAAAGTGGGAAAAAAGCTCAAGAACCGTAGTTCAAGAACTCCACAAGCTCCAGGTCTGTACGATTTCACTAGTGGGTTCCTTTCATCCATTGGGTCCCTAGTTTTCAGTCAAATTCTTGATTCTCTTATCATGATCAAACCTAGGTTTTCTAGATCATTGATAGGACATCATTAATTTATTAAAAATATGTTCCATATCAGATTATCATGTTATTACTCAGATTATCACATGAATTTAAGAACCCTAGGTTTGTATTTCTTTTGTTCTTTAATTAGACATGCTAGGTTAGATATTTTAGACACTTCAAATATACATGTCTCAGTTATAAATGCATAATTAGAAGATTATTTGTTTCATTCTCAGTTTGGATGTTCAGTTTCGAGCTATCCAATATTTGTAGATAATCAGACATAATCAATTAATATACAAAATTCATTGGGAGTAGCATAATACCGAGTTGGACTATGGTTCAGCTTACCCAATAGTCCCAGAACTAATAGACAATTAGGTTGTATGTCCCCTCTTTGGGCAATCAGTTTAGCGATACCGCTAGCATGCCTTTATACCTCTGACAGGATAGATTGGGTCCTCTCGATGGGGCAAATACATGGGACTCCACATTTAGATCATGTGGTCTTATAATCATTTATTAGTAGCTCCCACAGATCAGTCAGACTCTCTACATTGACCATTTATCAATATACTCAATATTAAGTTTCAGCATGTTATAAATTGGTCATTCCAATCAGTTATCTTAGAATTTCAGTATACTTGCTTTCGAGCATGTTCTGTTTTGTTTTATTTAAGCTTATTACTATCCGACATGCTCAGTACCTTTCAAGTACTGACGCATATGTGCGCTACATCTTCTCATGATGTAGGTTCAGGTTGTTAGCATCCAGGTCATTCATAGATCGATTTTCGATCTCCAGTTCAGCATATTCAGTGGTATGTCCTCTTTCTCTGAGGACAACACTCGTGAGTTTCATTACAGTTTTAGTCATTTAGTTTCAATTCTTGCTAGATTTAATTCGGGTTTGTCCAAGTATTTCAAGTCAGTTAGAGGTTTATTTCTAACATTTTTAAATTCAGCTTAGTATTGAGTCAATATTTTTTGGTTAAACTCATTATTTTCAAATATCTCAGTCATAGAATATAGGTATTCCCCATCTTTTTAGATTAAAATATGATTTAGCTTCCGAATAGTTTATATTCTTTAGTATGCTCATGATTATGCTAGCAGAGTTACCTTGGGATCACTTGTGCTTCTAGATTCCGTGTCTGCGTGTCGAAGGTAGCTTGGGGCATGCCATTGAATTTATCTTATAAACCAAATGACGACTTGAATATTTCCTCTATTCTAAAATAATACTATTAAAAATTACTCATTAGTAACTTGACTATTAAGACAAATATTGCTTCCCTATATAATGTTTCTTCCAAAGAATACAAAGGAATTACCAAGATCAAAAATTTATATATATAAGAGACTGAATAAAAAAGAATGGCCATGTCCGAGGTTGTAAAGATAGTCCTGTCGCGCTTATTCTCTGCAACAAGCCGGATGATGTTTGTTGTACCACCACAGGCTGAGTCGGAGGGTAATGATCATGAAGACAGAGCAAGGCAAGATGACAAAGTGGTAAAAAATATTAGGAAGACATCTTATATGCATTTATTTGTGGCAACCCTATTAATAAAAATGACCATAACAACTAGTTTAACACTACCAGGAGGTTTTGAAAGCGATACTAATAGCCCCAATAAAGGGATAGCAATTCTATTAAGGAGAACATCATTCCGTGTATTTGTTGTTCTTGATGCCATCACTTTTACATGCTTTTCTGGTGTTGTATTTGCCTATTTTGTCATGGAAGCAAATGCAATATCAGCTGTAACAGAGTTAGCAATCGTTATCCATCTTTATCATTAATTGCAGATTTACGCAACGGAAGCCATTGTAGTTGCATTTGCAACTAGTATGTATGGTACTTTAGAACATTCAGTTGGTCTCGTCGTTACTATCTGTTTCATTAGCTGCATCTGTTTCATTGTTTTCTGCTTATCCATGATTCTTCTTCCTGTAAAAAATGTATATAAAACCTTAAAGAGCTACTAACAATGTATTTGATATTCTTCCGATAAATGGGTGATAATTGACACCCCTTTCCCAGAAAATTATACTATTTAGCCTAGTTAATAGTGAAGCCTCTATTAAGCCTTCCTTTTTAGTTTAGAATTGAATATAAAACATTTAAATAAGTCTCACGCTTCAGCCATTTCATCTGGTGTGTCCTACTAGCTTACATTATTAGATGTTGTTGGCTTGCATCTCGAGGAAAAATTAAATACTTCTATTACAATTATATTGACTTTAAGAGTCACTTGATCAACCCGTATAAGATTTATTTTCTTCCAATGAGCTTTATTATAAATAAGAATAAAATGAAATTTAATGATGTAAAACATATGTGGTAGAGATGTAAGGGTGGAGTTATGGTCAGTTAAGAACGCTCAAGTCTAGAAGAGGAAGATGATTGAGATGAGGATGTTCAAAGTTATGTCAGAACACACTAAGAGAGATATGAATATGAAAAAAGTTGTTTCATACAAGGTGGGAGTGGCTCCATGCAAGACAAGATGAGAAAAGTGAGACTGAGGTAGCTTAGTCACGTGAAGAGGAGGTGAGAGGGTATGCCAATTCGGAGATTTGAGAGGTTGGTTTTAGTGAGACTTAAGAGAGGTAGAGGTATACTGGAAAATTATTGCGGGGGAGGTGTTTACATATGAGTTAGCACAACTCATACGTACCAAGGAAATAAAATTATATAGAAGGTATGGAAGTGAAAGATTACATAGATTATGTACTTATCAGTTTGATATCCATAACAAATATTGGGCCTCGTGATCATATTCTTTCCATAAATCTTGCATCGAGAGTTGGGCCTTCTTTTAATGTTATTGCACGTAGTGATGGAAATTAGGGTGGGTTAGGTAGGGTAGGACATGGTAGAGCAATACTGGGCACTCCCTTCCCTGCCCCGTTTAGTTTTTCTTGAAAATTAGCCCTGTCCCACCACTCCCTATAAAGACTCGACATGCCCAAAATAATTCAAATATCTAAATAAGAGTTATATGTCTAATTTATAGGACACTATATAGTGTAATTTTATTATAAATGTTGATCAAAGTAGAATCCCATAAGGAATAAAAGGGATGGTACTTACATAGTAATATCTATAGACGCACTATTCCATTTTTTTTGTTTTCACCGTGGTTTTGGTTTTTATTACATAACTTACTATATTTGCCTCAAATTTATTTGTCAAGATTTTTAAAAGTACCCAAAGTCGGTTGATAAAGTATGGTATGGATCCCACAGCGACACACATATAATGTCTACAAGAATATGACAACGTAAGTAAAGAGTTTGAGCAACTTAGATAGCCTCCACTCAAATGGTGAGATTGTAGTCTCGAAGAGCAATGAAGACCTCATGAACTTATTTGAATTGCTGATAATCACCTTTATTTTGGTACATTTCATCTATAACTAATTGAGATTGATATAAGTCCTATTTAAGGTTAAAGATTAAGGGGTCTTTTAGTATGCGGAATGAGATAGACGAGGATGTACGTCGGACTTTACATTGATGATAGAAGTCCCCACCAACAAGAAATTCCACGATACACTTGTTGGAAAGCATACATGCACTGTGGAGTATATCAAAATCTTTACTGCTTACATGAATAATAGATAACCAATACCATTTATACTAGAACATATCATTATGCTAGAACACTTAAACCTGTTAAAATTAATTGATAGATATTCTTGAAGGTGAGCAGATAACTTCAAGCGAAAAGCCCAAGTTATATAGACTTTCAAGAGAATCTACAAGAAAGATAATAGCTATGCCCTTCTACAATGATCCCAAGTTTACATCTGAACTCTCTGATACTTGTGTGCGCAAGCATCAAATAGAAAACTAATCAATCTATCTAGGGTTAGAAGAATTACTAATTATAGAGATTTCTTCCTAGTCCACATAGGAGAACAAATCACAAGTTATTTTTCTGCCACTTGAAAATTAAAAGCTTGTTTTCTTTTATAAGAAAACTCGCGCACGTCTCCCCTTTCCCTTTAGAAATAAGATTCTGATTTCTAGTTAAATATGGGCACCAAAACGACCACAAAATTAATTATTGAGGCTTCCTATTATGGACATATTTCTATATGATTAATTTTAATTATTCTTACCATAATGAATTGCAAATCATTCAGCTCGAAAATCATAATTGCACTCCTCTATTTAAATTTCGTAATTCCTATTAAACACTTATGTAATTCCCCATGATAAAATATCAGATGCTAATCATTGAATTCATTTACTGACAAGCTTAAATTAATGATTAATTTCCTTTAGAGAACTGTTTAACTTATTTCATATATCAGATTCATAAATATACTTGGAAGGTTTGACACGATTAAAATTTGTAAGTTTCTCAAAAAGGCATATCAATTAACATCTATAACGAGACATGAATTTAATCAAGTAATTTGTAATATCACCAATGTATATTATTACCATCCAACTTACCAGACATATAGACCCATCTTATAATCTAAACTTTTAATTAATGAAAATGATAATTAATACATGCATATCATAATAAATATATCAGAATTAATAATATAAGTACATTTCATAGTTTAAAAAAAAAAATTCAGTCAGTATAAAACCTCTATCTCTACTCTGTTCAATTCAATACATGCAAGTGCACTAGCACATGAAGTTGGAACTATACCGTTTCCATAATCAAAATAAATTACATATAATCTTGTGCTACAATCGTACCGAAGACACATACAATTTCAATCCTAGATTTTGAACAAAAAACTTTATACTTATAAGAGTCGATGATTAAATCCTTTGTGTATAAGCTAAAACTCTATGCATTAAATCCTATACTATATAAGTAAATAGACAACATAAACGAATATATGATCTCTTAAAACTGGACAAATATTATTTTATAAATATTATATATTAACATATGTTTAATAATATATATACAACAATCTACCACTTAGACTTTTAACCATCACTATTGTTATAATGTACTATATCTAAATGAATGGTTAATATTATATACCCTAACAATTTCCCACTTAGATCTTTAATCTTGAATGTTTTCAGAATACTATGTCTAAACCAATGATTAATAGTACATACCCTAACAACTTGCCCACTTAGACTTTTAACTACACAACTTCTACTGGCATTCCTTTATTTCTTATTAAGAAAAATTTATGTTATTTTCCCATGCAATTTTGTCTAGTACTGCTTCGTCTTAATAAGTCAGTGTTGTACTGGATATTTAGAAATATTCTAATGAAACTTTCCACGAGTGTACTTCTTTTCAGAAAATCTATCATAAAAGTTCTCTCGAGCATACAAAATAATTGAATCTTCGCTACGACTCTCCTACTACTACTAAGCACTACTACATCATAACACTTTCATGATCATGAGTCTTAATATTTTCTTAAAAATCTTTTGATATTGAAATATTACAACATTTCATGTAGTGTTTTTAAATTTGCTCAATATCACTTCCATTACTTGAAGTAGTAGTTTCTTTTGTCAGGTAACGTTACTCCTACTACTTAAATGCTACAAAACGTCATTTTGACATACCAATTAGATGTTTTTGAGCAACTAAATTTTTAATTTACTTATTTGTTATTTATTTATTTAATTCCAATAAAAATAGTTCACTTGTAGGAATATTGTTTACTAAACGATCCTAATCTAGAAATTAAAAACTTGTGTTAACAATTGCCTTATTTTCTTTAGGACACTATAATAAACATTCTTTCATTCTTTAGGATATCCAATTAACACACATTCGATTGTTAATTTCCATTTTCTTATTCTCTCACTAAGTACATGTGCCGGACGATCCTATATCTGAAAATGTCACCGAATAGACTTATGTCAAATCCAACTAGTTCTATAGCTTTTCAAGGTGCTGGTTTAAAAAAAGAAATTCAGAATGTGATATGTAGTTATTAGAACCTATCCCAAAAGTAACAAAATAACTAGTAATAAGTAAATAATTGATCTTATCATCTTCATAAGAGTCTACCTTTTTTTTCTTTTTTACACCAATATATTATAGGGTGGCTGGTGTACACAATTGAAATGCAATTATTCATTATAAGATAACTGACTTATGAGGCAGATTCTATCTCTTAGACATCATTTATCACATATATATAAAAATCATAGGGAAGACTAAGTCTCTTCATAGCCATCTTAGATACATGAGAAATCTTAGGGTCACAACCCATACCTCAATAAAATGGAAATACTAAAGTCTAGTACAATGTCTTTCGAAAAGGAAAGCTAAAAAGAACTATGTCCTCAAATCATATGAGGACATACCTATTTTACAGGAGAGAATGTAATTCCCAAGCTTCACTTCCAAGAGACACCTAACTTGCCACCTACACCTTTAGAAAGTAAAAAACATATGAAATTAGCACATTAAATGCACTTTTTATGGTTACATGCAATAAAACCATGCAAAAACGGACATTTACTTTATAACATTCTTTCTGTGCTCTTTTGAGGAAAACCTTATAAAACATGTATAATAACAATAGTCACATAAATCTTCTATATAACACACATTTAAGTAATCTACAATATGAAATTATCATCGATTGGGAACAATATGAACACATATACCTCCTACCAAATGACAACCTAAGATCCACTTAAGTGAGAGATGAAGCAGTCGTCCGAACAACCCCTTCACACAACCTAAGTGATCCTCAAGACTTACTAAAGAAAATTATTCCCTTCTCACCATCAGATTCACTACTTAAGGTTACTCCAAGACTCAACTAGGCATGAAACGAAGAGATCTCCCGCACACCCTCTTCAAGCCTACCTAAGCAATCATCAAAGCTACCCTAGATAAGAAGCTTTCCATTCACATGCATTAATATAAGTCATCATTATTCATTAGGCCAATTCATGCATAATTAAGCATTTAGAGGAATTAACATAATGGTTTTGGAGTACCTAGGGAACCCTCATCCTAGCATCATTAGAGCCTACTCGTGCCATGTGTAGTCTCATTCCACTACATACACATATAGAATTTCTCCAACACTAGAATGCATCTCACATGATGAGAATATACATTAACCAACATATACCATACTAGCCAGGTAAAGAATCTGGAGTCTATCCAACTTCGAGCGAGGGTATTCTACTTGACAAGGGTAGAACTAGGACATATCCCATGTTGGAACATGGTTAAGGCATATTAAGGGTTTCTTTGTACTCTAATTTCATCTTAAGTAGAGTCACAACCACAAGCATATTCATTCGGTTCTAGCCTTCTTCTCATAGAATAAGTTCATTAAAATAAAGGCATATGAGAAGGTACCATATTTTAGTCTTACAAAATCATAATACCTTTAACCAAGGATGGGTTCTCTAGGGCTACCACTCAATGGTTATAAGGATAACTCAATTACTTCCTTAGAGATGGTTTCATGCCGTTCCATCCAACCTATCCCTAAGTCCATCATTCACACAAGAAGTATATTATTACGGATGTTAACTTCAAGGATATTATAACGTTCTTTCTATATTAAAGGTTCCAAGTTACTGACCTTCCTTACTTGTTCAACGTCATATATTTTTCATGCTTATAAGGGTACCAACTTAGTTCTACCGATCCAAGACTATCGTTCAACATTCTTTCATTAACCATCAGTAAATAGTCCCCAAAATACTTAAAAGACCCTTGAACTTATAGGACCTCTTTCCCAATTCTAATTTGACATAAAAACGACACGATCAAATATTGAAAGTCACTGCACGTCACGGGGTGACCTCCACATCTTCATTATAGAATTTTATTGTACATTGAATGGTTCACTTTTGCCTCGCATCGCAGGGAAAATAGTGCTGCAGGCGCGACGCGCAGCCACTGCAAAATCTTCGCTGCCTCGGCAGCTTCCTTGGCCATTGTTTGGGTCCTCCTTAAGGGACCTTCTGCTGGCCCTTGGGGCGTCATTCTCAGACGTTTTAAAACTACATATGTCAGTCCCTGTGCAGGAAGCATTGATACTCAATTTCACCCTCATACCATGCCCCAAAACTCCACTTCTACAACCTACAACACACTAGTTCAACATAGTCTAGTTTTCGTACGTCATGGATGTTCTTTGGTGTTTCACTTCCATACTCTAAAAACTAAATTATAACGCTATAATATATCATTTTTAGACCATACCAACTCATGACACACAACTTAGGATCTAGTTTAACCTAGTTCTTTTCAAGGGTGTTTAATCATTCATTCTAAATCACATATTAATTCCAAAGAACAACATTTAAATCATTTCAATGACCTCAAGAAAAAATAACCACATAACAATGAGTAATTCTAACTAGGCTTTCATCGATAAGCGTACAAAATTTCAAGTTAATTGGAGTCTATAAAAATATTTATTTCCAAATTTGTGACAAAATTCAAATTCAAATGATTTAAAATCTTTTGAAATCAAAACAATATGGCCTGTATTCTTATCAATATCAATTTATGTCAAATAACCATGTGCAATCATGTTCCAAATTTAACATAAACATAACCAACGTAAAGAATGAAATTGTCATGTAAAATATCAAATTTTAATCCGACAAACTACTTAAACCAATCTAAATAATTTTTTTTGGATTTATCAAATTTCAAGTAAATTGAAGATCAAAAAATTCATGACGACCTAAACTATGACCAAATTTGAAAAAAAATCGTTTTAGGCTTAGTTAAAGATAAAAATAGCATGATTTCAAATTTTCATTATCTTTTAGTAATAATCTCATAAGTACAAAACATACTTGTGTCAAGTCTTTTGGCTAAGACACACAACTAACCTCTTAAGAACATATTGTTCTCTCAATTAACACACTTGAGAATTTTTTAACAACCATCATGCTATATTAATGCATATAAAGGTTCAAAGAGTTAAAGGATGCAGTCACATCCATCTAGGGAAAGTAGAAAGCGAAACAACTTTGCGTACTAGTAAAATAGAACATTTTGCTAAATTATGTGCTACCAAATTCCAAGACCTTGGAATATGCATCACATTAACAACTTCAAAGTACTTTATAAGATTCCAAATATCTTTACAAGTCGTCTCTATCTCCCATGAGGCTATAGTTCTTTGTAGTACTATATCCACCACATTTTTTTGCGTCTGATAAGATTTTCCACCCCTTTTCTCTAGAATTTTTCATCACCTTACGAATCACAATCGCTTCTGTAGTGATGACTTTTCCAAAGTATTGAATCGGGGTGCAAAAGGCATGAAGTATATTACCATAGCCACCACGCCAATTCTTGTGGTCTTTTTTTTCTTATATACACTAGCATCTACAAACACAACAATACCATCTTGTGCCATCGTTTGATTTATATCCTCATTACAAGAATTTATAAATATAGGGGGAGATGGAGGGATCAAATGTCTTTCATACTCATGAAAATAAAAAAGAGCTTTGTCAACAATATCCTTAGGATCAACAATTTCTCCATTGAAACTCTTTGAGTTTCTAGCCTTCCAAATTTTCCAAATAACGGAAATACTTAATTTAATCATCTCTATAGAGTGGGGATAATTTTTAACATTTGTAAACAGATCATTCCACCAACCTGCAAAATCCACTATATATTCTAGGCTAGGCCAATTAATGGGGCAAATTTTCCAAAAATAATTGAGTACTGGGAGACCTAAAATGCATGTGATCAATCGTTTCATTCAGAAGTTCACAACCCTTACACACTCCACAAATATGCCTCACTCTCCTAGAAATTATATAGTTGACCGGTAAAACATTCAAAATGCATTTGTGAATAAAGTGTTTATACATGTTATTAATAATCATAGACCATACAAAACTTCGAGAGTTCTCTTTATAAAGATTGATTACTGGATTGGGCTCTCTCATTATTCACTTGTTCACACCTAATTATTTCCCTCGGTAAGTGGTATCCTGATTTAACCTCATATTTCCCAGACTTGGTATGGTTCCAAATAATCTTATATAAAGAGCATTTGGATGAAATAGGTATAGAGACTATTGTATGGAAATCATTTGGGCAGAAATACTTCTGAAGATCATCAAATTTCCATGTGTGGGTATTTTCCTCTATAAGATCTTTCACTCTCAACTCAACATCTATTTGAGCGAGCATTTGACTATGTTTGAATCCACTAGAGTTAGGAACCCAAGGATCTTTTTCACACTTTAATACAATCTCCAGAGCTTACCTTCCATCTAATGCTCTTTTGTAAGAGATATCTACCCCAAATAATGCTTTTTTATATCCAAGAATTATTAGATAAACAATTGGATTTGAGGAAGGATGTATGTGAAAAATATTTACTTTTCAGGATTCTTAAAAGTAAAGAATCTTCTTCGGTTAAAATTCGCCAATCAAGTTTTGCCAACAATGCTTAATAAAATTACTTTAAATCTCTAAAGCCTATTCCCCCGTTAAACTTATCTAAACATAGGTTCTCCCATTTTTCAAACTGCATCTTTGTTTTATCCTTATCATGCCCCCACTAATAATTAGAGAAGATAGTCGTAATATTTTTATATAAGGAATCTGGAAATTGAAAACATGAGAGGGCATAAGATGGAATTGCAGATGATACAGATTTAAGCATCACTTCTTTTCCTGCTGGACGTAGGAAGTTATTTTCCCATCCTTTTATTTTGGATTGCACCCTATCTTTAATAAACTCTAGCATTTTTTTCATAGATCTTACAACTACCCAGGAAGCCCCAGATATAACCCTAAGTTATTCCATTGTAGTTGTCCTAACACTTCATTAATACTATCAATATCAAAATATTTTTTACTAAAGAAAATAGCTGATTTAGTGAAGTTTACCTTTTGTCTGGAACACTTCTCATATGTTATTAACATTTCAGAGATTTTTGAGCGTTTTGGGTAGTTGCCTTACAAAATATAAATGAGTCATCAGCAAAAAATAAGTGATAAGTTGTAGGACATCCTCTGTTTTACCTTAACTCTTGTATATCCCCACATAATTCCGCATTATTTAAGAGTCTAGAGAGACCTTCAGCATATAAGAGGAAAAGATATGGAAAAAGTGGATCTCCTTGCCTTAATCCTCTTGTAGGTTTAACTCCTCCCAGTATATCCCCATGAATATTAAATTTTTATGGTTGTGTTGTGATGCATTCCATAATCCAATTAATAAAAGTTTCATCGAAACTCATTTTAGCAAGTAATTTTTGAATATAAATCCACTCAACTCGATCATAAGTTTTAGTCATATCTAGTTTAAGGGCCATATATTTTTGTTTTCCACATCTTTTATTTTTATGAAAATGCATGAACTCATGCGCTAGGACAACATTATCAACTATTTCTCATTTTTCAATAAAAGCAGATTGATTTGCAGAGATAATATTGGGTAGGTAGACTTTCAGTCTTTTAACAATAATTTTTGCAATGATATTGTACATTGTAGAGCATAAACTTAATGTCGAAATTGACTCACATCACTAGGATTTTTAACTTTAGGGATCAAAGTTATAAGAGTCTGATTCCAAGAAGGTAGCAGAAATCCTAAATAAAAAAAAGCTATTTAAAGCTTTACAAATATCAATGGAGATAATATTCCAATACCTTTGAAAGAAGAAGGGTGTCATTCCATCTACTCCTAGAGCTTTTGAAGGATGCATATCAAAAACTTCTTGTTTAATTTCCTCGTTTGTTATACCTCTAGTTAGCATATCATTAACCGAATCATCTACTAAGTTAGGAACTAGATTAAGAAGGTGATCAAAATCCGTAGGTCCGGAAGTAGTGAATAAATTTTAATAAAATCTTTGTACCTCTAGTACAATACCATTATGATCAGAGTCCAACTTTCATCATATAAAATAAGCCCCTTGATATTGTTGAACTTACGCCTTTGAATCAATTTCACATAAAAAGGAAGTGTTCTTATATCCTTCCTGAAGCCATAAGGCTCTAGATTTTTTTTTAATAGGCTTCTTCATCCATATATGCATGTCCTAACTCTTTGCGAAGCAACCTTAATTTATTAAGATCAAAATTACTTGGGCCATTCTTCAAATCATCGGTTCTACTTTTTATCCCTTAAATTTTTTTCATAGAGCTTTCACTACCCCCTCGAAGCCAAGCTAATAAAGAAGTCCAAAAATTCTTTAGTTTAAATATTATTTTAGATTGTTGAGACCCTCCACCAAAGTTATTCCATGATCAATCAATAGTCCTATTTACCTCTTCCTTGTCACTCCAGCGCTTATCAAAATAGAACATTCTCTTCTTTTCCCTATAACTAATCTGTGTTCAATAAAAAAGCTCTATGATCAGACGACTCTATTTCTATGTGAATTATATTTGCAAGAGTGAAATCTAATCTCTAGCACGGCGAGCTTATCATTCTATCTAGTATCTCTTGTATTATACCATCATTTTCATTAAAGCACCACCAAGTCCACGTTTTCCAGTTAAGCCTAAATCAATAGCTCCTGTAACCTGTAAAACGCTTTTAAAATCTTGAAAGGAAGAGATCTCCCTTACTCTACCTCCTAATTTTTGAGAATTATCTATGATATCATTAAAATCCCTTGCCATTACCCATAGAAAACCCCAACATAGTTAATCTATATAGCAATTTTTGTAATTGAGTTCTACGAATAGTTTTATCCGTACATAAATAAACAAAGATATGCCAATATTTATAATCATCTACAAAGTGATGAATGTATGTTCCAATATAAAAAGATGTTGAATTAGATTGACATAACTGAATAACTTCATTCCAAAATAAGCATAATCCTCCTGCTAGTCCAACTGGATCTACCATTATAGTGTGTGTCATATGTAGTTGTCTTTGAATTCTCATTACCATTGTTTCTCATTTCTTTATTTCACTTAAAAAGATCAAATTCGGGGACTCGAGAAGCATTTTATCCTTAAGAAAGGGAACTAAAGGAACCCCCAAGGCCTTGACAATTCCACACTTAAGTCTTCATTGTGAAGAGGGAAGCCATTTAGTGTTGGCTTCCCGATCCACCACATTTTTTTGTTTCTTAGAACTTTTGTTTTTCATCTGATTATCATCACCTTTATGTTTACCCCCCAAATTTTTATTGCACCCATCAGTAATCAGCACATCAAACAAATTATTCTCTACATCAATTGTTTCCATTTCTTTGTGACCATCTGCAATTTTTTCCCCTCTATCCATATGTTTCATATTCTTCCTATTTCCAGCTTCTTTATTAGTACCATTCTGTTTAAAAATAATATTTTTCAAAATTGGATCAGTAGTTATTTTTGTTGTCCCTATGATGGAAGACGTATCCTTACACATTTTTTGTGAAGTAGAGAATAGTTGTTGAGTTTTAGTGTCCAGTTTTGCAGCCTCCTCTTGCATCATTTGGTTAGTAACAATAGGATCTTGTAGTCTTTCTTCTGCCTCTTTTTGTTTATTGAACAATCTTTCGATATCATCAAGATCAAACGTATCTCCCAAGTCAATCTTCGCTGACCAATAATATATTCTCGTGCTTCTCTACCTCCTATTGTGTCGGCAAAAATGGATTCTTCCAGTCCAACGTGTGTAACGACCTGTTTAGTCGTTTTGAGCAGCAGATTTTATTTCTGGAAAAACAGGCTGAGGCGACGGACCCCACGACGGACCGTCATGGGCACGACGGACCGTCGCAGGGTCTCGTTTCAAAACACTTAGAAAATCTGAAATTGGGTACTGAAAATCGACTCTCTGAACTTCGTGACAGAATGGCAGGACGGACCGTCACAGGTGTGACGGACCGTCACAGACCCTTCAGAGAAATTGAGTCTCTGAAGTCTGTGACGGGGCAGCCGGACGGACCGTCGCAGGCGCGACGGGCCGTCACAGGCGCGACGGGCCGTCACAGGCTGCGCAATCCCAGTCCGGGTCGGATTTCTTTATACGTTTTAAGGGACGTTTTTGACTATTCCTGCTTAAATTATAAAGTTAGAGGGTTAATGTTAATATGTCTAATTACTTGGGGGTTAAAAGAGGTAACCTTAAGTTAATTAGTGGGTTATTATTCTCATCTTTTATTCTTAATTATATACTAATTAGGGTAAAAGAAAGAGGGTTTGAATAAGAAAAATAAGAAAGAACAAAGAGAGACAGAAAAAGAAAGAGAACGAGTAGAGAGAGAGAGAAACGAAGAGGATAGCAAGGATTCTGAGAAGATAGCTTGTTGATCGCACTTTTTCGGTGGAGGTAGGTTATGGTTATTCTTATGCTATTCGTAGTAAACTCTTAATAGCGAATGATATGTATTGGTAGTATTGTAAACTCTTCTATATGCTTAATTGTATGCTTGCATGAATGTGATTATGAAATTGTGATATAATAAGCATGATGAAGCTATTGAATCCTAAATCTTGAAAAGAAACCCTAATCTACTTTGTTAATGATGATGCCTTGGTATAAAAGAAGGCTTGATGAACGAAAGTAGTGAGATTAGGGGATCGGGTGCCACGTTCCGGTACCAGGATAGTATATGAGGATCGGGTGCCACGTTCCGTCACCAGGATAGAATATGAGGATCGGGTGCCACGTTCCGGTACCAGGATAGAATATGAGGATCGGAGTGTCACGTTCCGACACCAGGATAGTATATGGATCGGGTGCCACGTTCCGGTACCAGGATAGAATATGAGGATCGGGTGCCACGTTCCGGTACCAGGATAGAATATGAGGATCGGAGTGTCACGTTCCGACACCAGGATAGAATATGGATCGGGTGCCACGTTCCGGTACCAGGATATAATATGGATCGGGTGCCACGTTCCGGTACCAGGATAGAATATGAGGATCGGAGTGTCACGTTCCGACACCAGGATAGCATATGAGGAGCGGAGTGTCACGTACCGACACGAGGGGAATAAAGATAATGAATCTTGAAAGATGATAATATATTCAAATCTAATGAACCTAATTCCCAAACGAGTATGATGAGGAGGCGTGAGTCCTCATCGATGTGCTTGGTGTTGTAACCAAGGGTTATGGTAACTGTAAATGCTGCATGCTAAGGATATTAGTTGATTTTATGATATTGCTTAATATATACTGTTTTCTATTTTGAGTTGGCCGATGATATCTACTCAGTACCCGTGTTTTGTACTGACCCCTACTTTATGTTTTCTTCTTGTTTATTTGTGGAGTGCAGCAAACGTGCCGTTGTCTTCTACTCAACAGTAATTCAAGCCAGTCTTACTACATCGGAAATTCAGGGTGAGCTAATGCTTCTAGCTTGGACTGGATCTTCTTCTTCAAGTCTTGATGCCTTGAACTTCCGGCATGGACTAGCTTCTTATGTATTTTTAGCTTTTAGAATACTCTTAGTTTAGTCATTTGATCATAGATGTTCTTGTGGTGATGACTTCCAGATTTTGGGGATAATAATAGTTATTGATTTTATTAATGAGTTAAGTCTTCCGCATTACTTTCTGTTGATATTATATTGAAATGTTAAGGTTTAGATTGGTTGGTTCGCTCACATAGGAGGGTAAAATGTGGGTGCCAGTCGCGGCCCGATTTGGGTCGTGACAAACTTGGTATCAGAGCATTAGGTTTGTTGGTCTTATCACACAAGAACGAGTCTAGTAGAGTCTTAAGGAACGGTAGGGGGACGCCTTTACTTTTCTTTGAGAAGCTATAAGACTTTAGGAAAATTTCATTCTTTCATTCTTTCTTTCGTGCTATTACTTGGGTCCAATTGGTATCTAGGTGATACAAATTGGTATCTGACCATCTTCACTCTATTTCGCAGATGGTTAGAACTAGAGCAACACTTATGTAGATTTGGTTATCTTAGAAATGGTTGATTTTGATGTAATTCTGGGTATGACTTGGCTTTCTCCGCAATTTGCGATCTTGGATTGTAATGCTAAAACGGTGACGTTAGCCAAGCCTGGAACAGATCCGTTAGTGTGGGAGGGTGACTACACTTCCAGTCCGGTGCGTATCATCTCCTTTCTTCGTGCTAAGAAAATGGTTAGTAAAGGGTGTTTAGCTTTCTTGGCACATCTCAAGGATGACACTACCCAAGTGCCTTCGATTGAGTCGGTTTCGGTGGTCCGTGAGTTTCTAGATGTGTTCCCTGCAGATCTTCCTGGTATGCCACCAGATAGGGACATTGACTTCTGTATTGATCTTGAACCGGGTACTCGCCCCATTTCTATACCCCCTTATAGAATGGCTTCCGCGGAGTTAAGAGAGTTAAAAGCCCAACTTCAAGAGTTGTTGAGCAAAGGCTTCATTAGACCAAGTGCATCTCCTTGGGGTGCTCCGGTTTTGTTTGTAAAGAAGAAGGATGGGAGTTTTCGCATGTGCATAGACTACTGGCAATTGAACAAGGTAACTATTAAGAACAAGTATCCTCTTCCTCGCATTGATGACTTGTTCGATCAGTTACAAGGTGCTTGTGTCTTCTCTAAGATTGACTTGAGATCCGATTATCATCAATTGAAAATACAGGCAACGGATGTGCCAAAGACTGCTTTTCGAACGAGGTATGGGCATTACGAATTTGTAGTGATGTCTTTTGGTCTTACGAATTCCCCTGCTGCGTTCATGAGCTTGATGAACGGGATTTTTAAGCCATATCTGGATCTATTTGTGATCGTATTTATTGATGATATATTGGTATACTCAAAGAGCAAGAAGGAACATGAAGAGCATTTGAGAATGGTATTGGAAATGTTGAGGGAGAAAAAGCTTTATGCCAAGTTCTCTAAGTGTAAGTTTTGGCTAGATGCAGTGTCCTTCTTGGGGCACGTGGTTTCTAAGGATGGAGTAATGGTGGATCCTTCTAAGATTGAGACAGTGAAGAATTGGGTAAGACCTACTAATGTGTCAGAAATAAGGAGCTTTGTTGGGTTAGCTAGCTACTACCGCCGATTTGTCAAGGGATTCTCTTCTATTGCTTCCCAATTGACGAACTTGACTAAGCAGAATGTTCCATTTTTATGGTCAGATGAGTGTGAGGAAAGCTTTCAGAAGCTCAAGACTCTGTTGACTACCGCACCAATTCTCACCTTGCCAGTGGAAGGTAAGAATTTCATTGTTTATTGTGATGCATCCTATTTGGGTTTGGGTGCAGTGCTAATGCAAGAGAAGAATGTGATTGCTTATGCTTCAAGACAATTAAAAGTGCATGAACGTAACTATCCAACTCATGATTTGGAATTGGCCGCGGTAGTGTTTGCATTAAAGCAATGGAGACACTATCTATATGGGGTTAAGTGTGAGGTCTACACGGATCATCGTAGCCTTCAGTATGTCTTTACTCAGAAAGATTTGAACTTAAGACAGAGGAGATGGATGGAGTTACTAAAGGACTACGATATCACTATCTTGTATCATCCGGGAAAAGCGAACGTTGTGGCAGATGCTTTAAGTAGAAAAGCGGGAAGCATGGGAAGTCTAGCTCACTTGCAAGTTTCTAGACGTCCATTGGCTAGAGAGGTTCAGACTCTGGCTAACGACTTGATGAGGTTAGAAGTAAATGAGAAGGGAGGATTGTTGGCTAGTGTGGAGTCAAGATCCTTTTTTCTTGACAAGATTAAGGGAAAACAGTTTAATGATGAAAAATTGATCCGGATCCGAGATAAAGTGTTGAAAGGAGAGGCTAAAGAAGTGACAATCGATGAGGAAGGTGTTATGAGAATCAAGGGAAGGGTAGTGTACCCCGAGTTGATGATTTGATCAACACTATTTTGACAGAAGCTCATAGTTCAAGGTATTCTATACATCCGGGTGCAACCAAGATGTACCGTGACCTAAAGCAATACTTTTGGTGTAGTAGAATGAAACGTGATATTGTTGAGTTTATTGCCAAATGTCTAAACTGTCAGCAAGTAAAGTATGAACACCAGAGGCCCGGAGGAACACTTCAGAGAATGCCCATCCCGGAATGGAAGTGGGGAAGGATTGCAATGGATTTCGTGGTTAGTCTTCCAAAGACATTGGGAAAGTTTGATTCTATTTTGGTAATTGTAGATAGGTTAACTAAGTCTGCTCACTTCATTCTGGTCAAGGTGACTTACAATGCAGAGAAGTTATCCAAACTTTACATCTCGGAAGTGGTGCGATTGCATGGGGTTCCACTCTCCATTATATCAGATAGAGGTACGCAGTTTACTTCTAAGTTTTGGAAAACATTGCATGCAGAATTGGGTACTAGGTTGGACCTTAGTACTGCGTTCCATCCTCAGACCGTTGGTCAGTCTGAGCGAACGATTCAAGTGTTGGAGGATATGCTTCGTGCATGTGTGATAGAGTTTGGTGGCCATTGGGATAGCTTTTTGCCCTTAGCGGAGTTTTCATACAATAATAGCTATCACTCAAGTATTGATATGGCCCCATTTGAAGCATTGTATGGGAGGAGATGTAGGTCTCCCATTGGTTGGTTTGATGCATTTTAGGTTAGACCTTGGGGTACGGACCTTTTGAGGGATTCATTAGAGAAAGTGAAATCTAATCAAGAAAAGTTGTTAGCGGCGCAAAGTAGGCAAAAGGAATATGCAGATCGAAAGGTTAGAGACTTGGAGTTCATGGAGGGTGAACAAGTCTTGTTGAAGGTTTCGCCAATGAAAGGGGTGATGCGGTTTGGTAAGCGAGGTAAACTTAGCCCAAGGTATATTGGTCCATTTGAAGTACTTAAGCGAGTAGGGGAGGTGGCTTATGAGTTAGCCTTGCCTCCAGGGCTGTCCGGAGTGCATCCGGTATTCCATGTGTCGATGTTGAAAAGATACCATGGGGACGGAAACTACATTATCCGTTGGGATTCAGTTTTGCTTGATGAGAATTTGTCTTATGAGGAGGAACCTGTTGCCATTCTAGATAGAGAAATTCGCAAGTTGAGATCAAGGGAGATTGCATCCATCAAAGTTCAATGGAAGAATCGACCCGTTGAAGAAGCCACTTGGGAGAAGGAGGCAGATATGCGAGAAAGATACCCACATCTGTTTACAGATTCAGGTACTCCTTTTCGCCCTTGTTTTCCTTCTTGTGATCGTTCGGGGACGAACGATGGGTAAATTGGTATATATTGTAACGACCTGTTTAGTCGTTTTGAGCAGCAGATTTTATTTCTGGAAAAACAGGCTGAGGCGACGGACCCCACGACGGACCGTCATGGGCACGACGGACCGTCGCAGGGTCTCGTTTCAAAACACTTAGAAAATTTGAAATTGGGTACTGAAAATCGACTCTCTGAACTTCGTGACGGAATGGCAGGACGGACCGTCACAGGTGTGACGGACCGTCACAGACCCTTCAGAGAAATTGAGTCTCTGAAGTCTGTGACGGGGCAGCAGGACGGACCGTCGCAGGCGCGACGGGCCGTCACAGGCGCGACGGGCCGTCACAGGCTGCGCAATCCCAGTCCGGGTCAGATTTCTTTATACGTTTTAAGGGACGTTTTTGACTATTCCTGCTTTAATTATAAAGTTAGAGGGTTAATGTTAATAAGTCTAATTACTTGGGGGTTAAAAGAGGTAACCTTAAGTTAATTAGTGGGTTATTATTGTCATCTTTTATTCTTAATTATATACTAATTAGGGTAAAAGAAAGAGGGTTTGAATAAGAAAAATAAGAAAGAACAAAGAGAGACAGAAAAAGAAAGAGAACGAGTAGAGAGAGAGAGAAACGAAGAGGATAGCAAGGATTCTGAGAAGATAGCTTGTTGATCGCAATTCTTCGGTGGAGGTAGGTTATGGTTATTCTTATGCTATTCGTAGTAAACTCTTAATAGCGAATGATATGTATTGGTAGTATTGTAAACTCTTCTATATGCTTAATTGTATGCTTGCATGAATGTGATTATGAAATTGTGATATAATAAGCATGATGAAGCTATTGAATCCTAAATCTTGAAAAGAAACCCTAATCTACTTTGTTAATGATGATGCCTTGGTATAAAAGAAGGCTTGATGAACGAAAGTAGTGAGATTAGGGGATCGGGTGCCACGTTCCGGTACCAGGATAGTATATGAGGATCGGGTGCCACGTTCCGATACCAGGATAGAATATGAGGATCGGGTGCCACGTTCCGGTACCAGGATAGAATATGAGGATCGGAGTGTCACGTTCCGACACCAAGATAGTATATGGATCGGGTGCCACGTTCCGGTACCAGGATAGAATATGAGGATCGGGTGCCACGTTCCGATACCAGGATAGAATATGGATCGGGTGCCACGTTCCGGTACCAGGATAGAATATGAGGATCGGAGTGTCACTCCGACACCAGGATAGCATATGAGAATCGGAGTGTCACGTTCCGACACCAGGATAGTATATGGATCGGGTGCCACGTTCCGGTACCAGGATAGAATATGAGGATCGGGTGCCACGTTTCGGTACCAGGATAGAATATGAGGATCGGAGTGTCACGTTCCGACACCAGGATAGAATATGGATCGGGTGCCACGTTCCGGTACCAGGATAGAATATGGATCGGGTGCCACGTTCCGGTACCAGGATAGAATATGAGGATCGGAGTGTCACGTTCCGACACCAGGATAGCATATGAGGAGCGGAGTGTCACGTACCGACACGAGGGGAATAAAGATAATGAATCTTGAAAGATGATAATATATTCAAATCTAATGAACCTAATTCCCAAATGAGTATGATGAGGAGGCGTGAGTCCTCATCGATGTGCTTGGTGTTGTAACCAAGGGTTATGGTAACTGTAAATGCTGCATGCTAAGGATATTAGTTGATTTTATGATATTGCTTAATATATACTGTTTTCTATTTTGAGTTGGCCGATGATATCTACTCAGTACCCGTGTTTTGTACTGACCCCTACTTTTATGTTTTCTTCTTGTTTATTTGTGGAGTGCAGCAAACGTGCCGTTGTCTTCGACTCAACAGTAATTCAAGCCAGTCTTACTACATCGGAAATTTAGGGTGAGCTAATGCTTCTAGCTTGGACTGGATTTTCTTCTTCAAGTCTTGATGCCTTGAACTTCCGGCATGGACTAGCTTCTTATGTATTTTTAGCTTTTAGAATACTCTTAGTTTAGTCATTTGATCATAGATGTTCTTGTGGTGATGACTTCCAGATTTTGGGGATAATAATAGTTATTGATTTTATTAATGAGTTAAGTCTTCCGCATTACTTTCTGTTGATATTATATTGAAATGTTAAGGTTTAGATTGGTTGGTTCGCTCACATAGGAGGGTAAAATGTGGGTGCCAGTCACGGCCCGATTAGGGTCGTGACAACGTGTTGCTCCTGAAGTACATCATATAACGGTTAATTGTCATCGTCGTTTTCTCGATCATAGTCATACACAAGTAGTGCCCTGAACTATATCATTAGTTTTCTGCTCAGACGAGTTCGCTCTTTCCGGAAGAGGTCCTTTATAGAAATTCTCGAATAATTGGTGTGGCGCGAAGGACGGGTGATTATTATTGTTTTGAGTATCCCTCTTTGTAGACCCTCCATTGTTATTCATTGGAAACTCATTTGATCCAGTACCTTCATCACAATCCACAATCTGCTTACCTTTTATAAATGTGAGGCCATGGGAGCGCACATTCAGATTACTTTGTCTTCTTGGATTATTGCCGGCAAACCGTGATTTTCATCACTCATTCATATGCCAAATAGATCTCTCTAAACATTATCATTTTGTACATCGTCCTTCCGAATAATACATAACTTTTTTGTATGGCCTAGAATCCAACAGTAGTAGCAAACATATGACAAATTTTCATATCTAATTTCTACCCATTTTCCTTCGAACCCATCATTATTAATATCCCACGAGGTAGGGGATTTTTGATACTCATTAAGACCTTTAGATGTGTGTAGTGACCCTCCTTTATTCCATTTTCATATATAGTGACATCAGACGTACCCCCGCGTGCATGTCCAACATTACTGCATACTTGATACGATATCCAATGTATTGGTGTGTTCCAAATATAGAGCCAAATCTCACATATATTGAATATGTGAGACTTAGTATGGAGTTCTGGTTTCCATTTATGAATGTTCAGCAAATTTTATCATAGATTCATGATGTTCCATACAATACTTGTTTCATGTCGTCTCTGTATTGCAAAACAAACTGAAAGAGATTCGTCCCTACCAATAAGACTTTAAGTACTACAGGACATCCCCAAACCAACGTCATTGTATTTTTCACCCCTAACACACGAACTTGTTTGTCCTCTATCGCCTTTCCGAGAAGACTAACTTAATCTTGAACATCAATCTCAATTGAGTCCTTTTCGTCCTCCGTAAGAATAACCTTGTGAAGTCGATCCGTAATGTCGTCGGCCATCCAAAGATCACTGTGCACGCAAGTTGAAAATATGTTAATATGACTTTTGGGAGAATTTGGTTTTTATGAGAACTATAGATCAACAAAGGAAACACAGAGTGAAGATTGAAATAAAGGGATTGAACTTGGCAGTTTACTTTTTTTTTGAATGAATGTTGATTAACATGGATAATTAATGGGAAACGTTGGTAGTTGTCTTCTTGTTTGTATGTGATAAGCATAGATATAGCCCCCACTTTAAGTAGAAAAGAACTCTAACGTAGAGAGAAAAGAACACTCATTTTCCACGAGGGATTAGACTTGAGAATTCAAGATATTATACTTCTCCCTTTAAGCCGGTGAACATCTTTAATATCGCTTCTCATGAATTAATTTAAGTGTTACTAATATCTAAAGGTAAATCTCTTTTTGAGTAGACGAACCTTTACTAGCGTACATTTATGAATAACAATCCCTACATGATAAATTGAGGATATTATAATGAATCAAAATAAATAGACCACTTTGATAGATTCTATTTATGTCAAAATTCTTAATTCATATATTGATACAATATATTATCTTACATGTATAAAGTCTTGAGACTTTTCAATGATTCCGATTCCAAATAAGTAATTAACTTTCATAGTAACTACTATCAATCATTAGTTCATACATTATAATGTACTGAGAATAAAATGTTAATGTAGTAAACAATTATTACGTTACAATTGTTTGCTTTAACCAAAAAACTATATCTCAACATGCAATTACAATTGTTAATTTAAAAACAACTGTTTTCCTCCATATCCATCATGCTAACAGTACAAGGGTCCAGCAAAAACATATGGTTTTGAAGTTAAAAGAATGGACAAAATAAATTATCAATGTTTCACTACTAGAAATTTAACTTAGCTTATGTATCAACGGTTAGACTATCGTAGCTATAGCTCACCTATTACAACGGTTCTAACCGTGGCTGAATATCCTTGAATCTAATAGAATAGTTCATTAAATAAAATATTGCATCATTCCTATAATTGTCCCTATACCTATAGCTACAAAAATTTAGAACTTTCAGAATAGATGACTCTTTCGCAACGTTACTAAAACTAGAAAGTGTCTCCATTGTCCAAAAACGTCACCAACACTTTTAATTCTAAATATTTTTCTATCAAAACTTCAATATTATATGTTGTCGCCACTTTAATTTATTAACGGAATTAATCCAAGTTACAAGCATTTAATTATTCAACATAGCCGTGTTTATTGGACAATGCGAATAAATTCCAGTCATCAAACACAGATCAAGACCAACTCTTGAACCAAACAATGATTGTCACCCCAATAAAGGACAAAACATATCAAATGCGTTTTTTTATCATACGTTAAAATGAACAAAAAATGAAATCATAACAAAAAGCCAAAAGTCAAGGTGCATATAACTTCATATAATGTTATCTATTTTGATGCAAGCATGGTTGGTGATGCAAATTGTTGGAAAACATATATGCACAACAGAAGCATATAAGACTCTTTAATCCTCACATGAATAGTAGATAACAATATCGTTTATGATAGAAACTATCATCATGATAGAGCACATAAACATGTTAAAATTTAGTCGATATATACCTCTTGAAGCGTGAGCAAATGCCGTCAAGCGTATTTTTAAATTAGACAAACCTTCAAGAGAATTTACAAGATAGACAATAGCTATGACATTCTATAGTGATCACAAGATCACATCCAAACTCTCTGAACACTTGGATGGACAAGCATCAAATAGAAAATTAATCAATCTATCTAGGGTTTGAAGAATCTCTAATTATAGAGATTTCTTCCTAGTACAAAGAGGAGAAGGAAAACACATTTTATTTTTCTGCCAATAGAAAATTACACACTTGTTTTCTTTTTATGAGAAAACACGTTCCCGTCTCCCATTTTCCTTTTAAAAATAGGATTCCGAGTTCTAGTTAAATATGAGCACTGAAGGGAGCATAAAATTAATTACTGAGGCTTCCTATTATGTAAATAATTCTAAATCATTAATTTGAATTATTCTTACCAAAATAAATTACAAATCATTCAACAAGAAATTTGTTATTTCACTCCTCTATTTATGTTTCATTATTCCCTATTAAACACTTGTGTAATTCCTCATGTTAAGATTTCATATACTAATCAATAAATTATATTACTGACGAATTTAATTGAATGATTAATTTTCTTTAGAGCATTTCGTAACTTATTTCATGTGTTGAATTCATAAATCCAGTTGCAAGGTTTGAAACGATGAAAACTTATAAGAATCTCAAAAAGACGTATTAATCAATCTATGTAACGAGACAGCAATTCCATCAACCTAACTTATTATTCACCAATATATATTATTATCTTCCAACTTACCAGCTAGCTTATTGACCCATCTCAGAGTATCACTTTTTTAATATATCAAAATGATAAATAATACATATAGATCATAATAGTTATACCAAGATTAAGAATATAAGTACATTTAATAGTTTAGAGAAAGTGTTTTTGTCAGTTAGCTTAAAACAACTATCTCTACTCAATACATACAAATGCACTAGCACGAGAAGTTAGAACTATATCTTTCCCATAATCAATATAAATTACATATAATCTTCTGCTACAATCTTACCGATGACATGTCTAATATTCATCCTTGATAGTGAATTTTTTTATACATATAAGAACCGATGATTTAATCCTCTATGTGTAAGCTAAAACTTTACACACTAAATGATCTACTACATAAGTAAAATAGACACCATAAATGAATATATGATCCATTAAAACTGGGATGATATTTATTCTATCATTAATATTATATCTTACTATATAGTTAATAGTATATATCAAACAATATCCCAAATAGACTTTTAACCATCACAATTGTTATAATGTATTACATCTAAATGCATGGTTAATAGTATATTTCCTAACAATCTCCCACTTAGATTCATAATCTTAAAAATTGTAAGAATACTATGTCTAAACTCTTTATTAATAGTATATAACTTAACAAGATTGATTTACCCATGATAGATAAAAAGGAAACAAGAATAAGTAGCTTAATAAAGGAAAAGGAAAAGCAAAAAAAAAGAGCAAAAATATTGATTGGTGACTTTCAATTAGTAGTTAACTAACATGCTATTATAAGAATTTGAATTCACAAGTGTATATATAAATTAATATGTTTCTTTATTGAAAAAAAAAACTTATTATGATTCAAGTATATATTATTAATTCAATTTACTCTATTATAGGAGGTTATTATTCAATTTCATGTTATCTTACAAGCTTTATATGATAGATTATAATGTTCCATTTGAAGGACTAACAAGTTTATAATTTGAGTGGATTTGGTAATCAAAAAGTAAATAATGGATCAAACATTGTACAATGTGGTGAAGAACGAGAGGAAATAGATTTTGAATAAATAAGGACCTTCCCTCAAGATTAAATTTTAGGGTATTGAATTGAACTTTTCCACTTTAATGAGAAATAGCGACAAGTACAATACTAAAAACAAATACTCTAACTCACTTTTAATTTAAATACTTTGTGATAACATTGTTCATCCTCTTTACTTTTTCTCACAAACTAGTTTTTCTTACGCACTGACCTCTCACTTCTCTCCACACTTCAGTCTTATAGTTTTCCTTGTATACTTACTTGTATATATTCTAAAAAGAAAGACTCAACGGAGACTTCACCGTTAAGATCAATGGTTTTCCTATATATGTATATACACATATACATACACACACACACACACACACACACACATACACACACGCACACATGCACAAACACACAATCACACACACACACACACATATGTATACATACATATATGTATATATATATATATGTATGTACAATTATATATGTTAATATGTATGTGTATATATATATACATACATATATACATACATATATATATACACACATAAATATACATATATGTATATATATATATAGATATCTGTATGTGTGTATATATATACATATATATATATACACACACATAAATTTACACATACAAATATACATACATACATACATACATACATATATACACATATATACATACATATATACATACATACATACATACATACATACATATATACATACATATATACATACATACATACATACATATATATATATATATATGTATGTATGTATGTATGTATGTGTATATATATACAAATATATATATATAGATACACATACAAATATATATATATATATATATATACATATAGTTAATATGTTTCTTCCATAGAAAACAAAGGACAACCATAAATTTGGATATACTATAGGCTAAATATGGATAACCTTTTCCATGATGAGGGAAGAATCATCAAAAAATTGTTAATTGCACTCCTGCCCATGATAGAAGGATGATGGTGGTGGTACCTGAATGGACGGAATTTGAGGGTACTCATGACGACAGAGCTAGGATAGATGAAAGAATTATCAAAAACATTATGAATGAAACTTTAATGCATATAGTTGTGGCAACTCTGATAATGACAACTACCTGCCTTAATATTGTCAGGAGGTACTGTAAGGATACAAATAGCCCTAATAAAAGGATGGAAATTGTACGAACGAGAACATCATTCCGTGCTTTTGTCATTTTAGATGTCATTGCCGTAACATTCTCCGCCGCTTGTAGTTGTATTCGTCTACTTTTACATTGCAACAATAACAATTTGAAGTTACAAGCTATTGCTGCTTGGGATATTTGGTAAGTATTGTCTAACTTTCTTCCAGTAGAGTTCATAAACCTAAGGATTTGAGCATGTCTTCTTCACCCTTTGATTGCTCTATAGAAATATTTGGAGTTTGTTTAACCTTTGTCTGCCCACTTGACTCTAGCTTTTTACCTCATAATGGAATCTTGAAGCTTCAGCCACTTGATGTTATCAGCCTGAGATTTATGAAAAAGGATTATATTGAGATCAAAGTTATTCATTTCATATATTGCTTCTCCATTAACATGTTATTTTCCTCCTTTTGTTTGATAACATCAAAAACGTCTCCAATGCATTCTTTGGATCGTTTGCTAATAGTTTTAGAATGGTTTTTGAGTGTAGTTTGTATTCTCCACATTGGGTTTCCCGTGATCTCATTGTTTCAAACTTCCTTGACCACAATTACAAAACCATCTTCTTCTGTCCAAAAATTCAAGAAGTTAAAATATTTATTGTTCCTTTGTCTAGTCAAAGTTCCTCATGTGATTTTTTGACTACGCAGTCTATATCCATATCATTGATGTGATTTTGTTCAAGCCGTTGAATGTTACCTATTCTATGAGGTCCCAAATCTTTGAAATTATTAGTCCCAGATAGAGGTAGCATGTAATCCTGTGTCAGAAAGATCTTCCGCTAGGTTTGTGCTTCCTTGAGAACTTGTTTGCATCTCCCTATTGCTATTGGAGTACTCTTTATTTCTTGTGGTGTTGTGTACGACCTTCAGTGTCGGAGATGTGATACATTTATGGAATCTTAGAAGTGCTTTTTTCAATGTTAAATAGTTTTGTATCTTTCCTTTCCCTCCCTCCTTTTCTTTAGTATTCTTCTTGTTCCACAATCTACATTTCATTGCCTTAATGTATTTAAATACAGTAGATGTCTTCTTCTTCTTCTTCTTCTTGTTTTTTTCTTTCTTCTTTATATTTGAAATTTTCTGAAGCAAATCTTGCGAACTTTCTGAAGGAACATATTTAGAAATTGGGATTGTCATTTCCTGGTCCTTTATTTGGACCCATTCAACTTATTCACCAGCTTCATCAAGAGAGGTGCACTCATATTCTATTTTAGAGAGAGAGAGTGATACACGTGTATTTGGAAGATTCCAAAAGACTGCTTCTCCAATAAGAGTAATGTTTTTCCGCAAATTTATCACTAGACAGTGTCTAGTGGCCTTTTATTAAAAATAAAAAAAATCAATAGCGATAAGTGCAAGCAAGGGGCTAGGTCATACCTTACTAATAATAATGAAGTACAAAAAATCTACTACCTAACAAGCATAAATAAAAGTAAAATATAGAGAGAACTAAGTATTTTGTGACCACCACAAAATTTATAATACACTTCATGATGATATTACAAATGAGGATCCTAAAATAATGTAAAACTTTGTTAATGAAGAATAAATTTAAGTTATTAGCCTCAAACTTTCCATTAAAAACACATGATTTAAAAAAGATTGCTTACGCATCAAAAGTAACTTGAAGTATTTTTCTCTTGTCTTCTTCAAACCTATTCAACAACAATTGATAATTCATACTTTGTTTATGGATATATTGGATTTTTTTGAACTTATTGATTCTATCAATGGTTCTGCTTTGCCTGTTGCATTGGTAGGTGACTTGGAACAAACTCTTTAGTCATTTTACAGTCTCAACCATGTTGCCTTCCATGTATCTTCTTTTTGATTTTGTTGTTTCCACTAATTTGTTGCCTTGGTGATATAATTCCTTAGCTTGACACTCTATCAAAACATATGTCCAACATATATTCCTCATCTTCATTAAAGGAATCCTCACCCAAACCAATCATATTGTCTTCCTCGTCTTCATCAAAAGAATCCTTGCACAAATCCACTAAGGCCTTTGACTCATTATTCTTTGCAATCACATATTTAGGAACAAATATGGGAGCTTCTAGACTTAATTAACTATTCAAAATAGTTGGTGAGACCTGGTTTTCTTGCATCAAATCGTTATCATTCTTTGTTAACTTTACTTGCTTACCCGTAGTCTTTTATAAAACATCAAAGTTATTCAAACATAATAGGTCTTTTGAGGCATTACTAGTATATTGCATCTTCTCATTAATTGTGTACAACTAGTGTCCAATTTATAATTACATTCTTGATTTCAACTTGCAAATCATGCAGCCCGAAATATTACTTTTAACAACCCCAACTCTTCGCATTTTCCCTTTGTTTTTGGTAATTTTTTGGACACTAATATTACATGTAACAACATCCATTGAGTGTGAAGGGTCATGGTCTGAAGTGATGACAACCAATTATCGATCTAAAGAAGTAGCTTTATTTTATCCGCATCTACAACCTATGACACCTCGAAAACTAGACTTAGAAAAATTATAGAAAGAATGAACCACAATAGGTTTCAAGGACCTTTACAAGGACAACGGTCCCTTAACCTACTAGTGGTGGTGAGTTTAGATCACCCAAGCCCTATCACCAGATCATGTGACCCTTCACAGGCTGTTGTATAGATGATGGGCCGTGGGGATGCTTGTGTTGAATAGGTAGTAGCCCCCCCCCCCTTTAGTAAGCCTCAATTCCTCTAACCTAAGTCAAGAATACGTGGGCCTTCAAGTCCATGGTCTTGATGAAGGGTCATAGTCGAGTCTGTGAAGACTATCAAGTAGGCCCCCAGCCGTGAGCCTCCAACCCTCAGACCAGCTGAGGACCACGAGGAACTTCATGGTCTGTAGTCCCTCACAGATGTCGTGGTAAAGCTCGTGAATAAGAATCCCAAAAGCAGTAGGCACTATACAACCTAACATGTGACACTTCACGGTCAATTGTCCCTTTCATGGTCCGTGAAAATGGTTGTGGTCGGTCCCGACTGTAGTTTATGTCTTGGGTATTTTCTTCATTTTCTTTTTCTTTGGACCGCTAAACTACATCATTTTAGCCCTATATTATGTGAGTTTTGTTAGTTTTAGCCTAGAAACATAATTAAAAATTACCTAAGTAAGATATTTCATGAAAAATAGAGAAAATTAGAGCGTGAAAAAGATCAAAAGGTTGAGCAACCCTAGTTCAAGAACGTAAAAAGTTTTTATCAGTTTCAGCCCTGAAATCGAAAGATTTCTCAATAAAATTCGTTACAAGATATGTGAGATTTCACTAGTAGGTTTCTCTATCCAATTAGGCCCCTATAATTTAGTCATATTCTTGATTTACTACTATTAACTAGACGTAGGGTTTGTAGAACTTCCAGATATTAAAATGAATAAGATATTTAAATGTTCATATCAAATTATCATGTTATTACTTGGTTTGTTTCATAAATTTCAGTCCTTAGTTATGCAGTTTTTTACTTCTTGAATTACACTTGTTAGGCTTGATATTTTAGTTATTTCGGATATGCATGCCTTAGTTTTTAAATGTGTCGTTATCAGTATAATAATGTCTTATCTTAGTTTACATGTCATATTTTAGTTATCAAGTATATTATAGAAATTCAGCCTTAATGTGTTAATCATTTAATATATTAGGAGTAGTGTAATATCGAGTTGGACTAGGTCCAGTCACCCATATAATCTACAAAATACGATCCACATAGGTTGTAAGCCCCTGCTACGGGCATCAGTTTAGTGAACATTCCAACATTCCTCTATACCTTTGGTTGGGTATCTTAGGTCATCTCCATAGGGTGTATACATCGGACTACATATTAAGGTCATGTGATTTTGTTGTCAGTTCTTTGTAGCTCTCACAATTTAGTCAAACTCTATTGTATTCACCACATTTTCGGTACAATCAGTAATAAGTTTGAACATTCTATCATTTTGATATTCCATTTAGTTCGGATTAGTACTTAGTATCTATATTATGTTCATATTATAATCTCTATTTAGTTCTTGTTCACTTACATGATAATTTCAGCTTTACTCTATAATGCGTGCTCACTACCTTCAAGTACTGACACATACTGTGCGCTACATCTTGTCCTAGTGTAGGTTGAAGTCCTTAGCACTCAGATTACGCTTTGATCGGTTCTGATCTCTAGTTAGGAAACATAAGTGGTGAGTCCTAATTCATAGATGACAATAGTAATGATATCTATATGTTTTATACATCTTTTAATTTTTATTTTTGCTACACTGAGCTAAGGCATGTCACAACACTTCTAGTTACTTTAGAGTCTTATTTCAGACATAGTCTAGTTTTAGTTTGGTATTTGCGTTTGATATATCTATTGCTTTAAAAATCTTAGGTTTTATTTATTTAGTTTAGTATGTGGGTGCATTTTCCATATTTTCAAATTTACATCATGTTTTAAGATTTCGTATCAATTTATTATCTCTAGTATGCTTATGATTATGCCAACATATTTACCTTAGGGTCAGCTGTGATCCTAGCTATAGTGTCTGTATCTGAGGGGTACTCGCGACATGAAAAACTTGGTATCATAGACTTAGGTTTAATATTGCTAAAAAGTTTGAAAAAGTCACACTAAGTAGAGTCATTTTCATATGTATTAAGTGCATCAAATCTAATAAGAGGGAGGCTATGAAATTCCTCATGCTCATCCTTCATTATGCGCTTTCAATCATGCCTTCTCGTAAAGCTAATGCCAGGAACACAAATGCAACTCCTCTAGACCCAGACCAAGAATTATCGAATGCAGAGTTTGGAAACGCCATTCAGATATGGTTTAGAATGTGCCCAACCAGAACAATCAATAGGTTTGAGTTTTGGAAATTGCTTATGTTGGGTAAATTGTAGCTAGAGTTCTATATTTTGTTAGGATGAATCTGCCTGAGTTCTTAGGTTCGCACATTGGGGGATCCCAAAAATTTCATTGATGATGTCAAGAAGATCTTTAAAGTGATGCACTTAACTGAGAATGATTGGGTAGAGTTAGAAGGTTACAAACTTAAGGATGTGGCTCATATATGGTATACTTAGTTGAAAGAGAACATGGGTAAGATATAATTCCTATCACTTGGGATTGCTTTAGGAAGAACTTTCTATACGGGTTCTTCCAAAGAGAGCTCAGGGAGGCAAAAGCTCATGAATTTATGAATTTAAGGCAAGGTAGGATGAAAATATTTTCTCAAGCTTACCCAAGTCACTAGGTATGCTCCTCACATGTTTGCTAATTCTAGGGTCCAGATGAATAGGTTTCTTTATGAAGTGTAAGACTTGGTGAAAAGAGAGCACAGGAATGCAATGTAGCTGGAAAACATGAACAATCCGTTTATGACTCACACTCAATAGGTTGAAGGAGATAAGCTTAGGGAACATTCTAAGGATAACAATAAGGATAGGATAGTAAACTATGACTATTTTCAACTTAAATCGGATGGTGGAAATCTCTCGCAGTTTAAACAAAAATATTAAACTCCAGCACCTTCATCAGCTACTATTTTATCCTCCAAGATCTGAAATAACAAGAAAGGTGGGCCATCATGCTCTATTACCCAATGTAGTGTGTGAGGCACCAAAACCTTCCCAACTTTCCCAAAGTGTGGTAGAAATCATCTTGGAGAGTGACTTGCAGGAGGAAGTATGCTTTGGATGTGGTTAGTGTGGTCACAGGTTAAGGGATTGTCCTTCTAAATACAGTTAATGAGGTAACAATGGTAGAGCTCAGTCCATAACTTGAGTAGCACCCGCAGATTACCCAACTCAGTAGGGTAATTCATCTCGTACAGGTGGTGGTTAAAATCAAAAAAGGTTGTATGCTCTCTAGGCACGCTGGGATGTAGATGATGCTCCTGACGTTGTAACTAGTACGTTACGAGTCTTTGAAATCGATGTTTATACTTTTTTAGATATAAGGGATGCTCTCTCATTTATAACACATTATATATAAGTTAAATTTGATGTTAGTCAAGAAACTCTCTGAGAACCTTTCCAGACTCTACTCCAGTCGGTGACCTAGTAATAGCTACAAGGTAACACCAAAATTTCCCCGTCACATTCTCCAAGAAATTAACCTTAGCAGATCTGTAGAGTTAGAAATGATAGTATTTGATGTCATTCTAGACATGAATTAATTACGTTTTGTTATGCCTCAATTGAATGTAGAACTAGGTTTTTTTGTATTTAGTTTCCAAATTAACAAATCATAGAATGGAAGGGCAGTAGTTTAGCGTCTATGGGTCAATTCATTTCTTACCTTAAGTCCATAACAATTATCTCTTAGGGTTCTATCTATCATCTACTTCGGGTTAAGGGCTCTAGCTCGTAAACCCCAACTTTTGAGTTAGTTTTAGTGTTAAAAAAAAGTTTTGGAAAATCTTTTCGGAGTTCCTCCCAAAAGGAAAATCAAAATTGGAATTGATCTCCTTCAAATTCCATGAATGTTTCTATTCCTCCTTTGAAAATGGTTCCCGCTGAGCTTAATGAATTGAAAGAGTAGTTGAAAGACCTTCTGATAAGAGTTTCATTAGACTTAATATTTTTCTATAGGGTGCACTAGTGTTATTCGTGATAAAGAAAGATACTTCTCTTAGAATGTGTTTTGACTATAGGTAGTTGAACAATGTCACAATAAAGAATAAGTATCCCATCCCCAGAATTTATGACTTATTTGACAAAGTTCAGGGAACTATTAATTTGTCAAAGATAAACCTCATAGCAGGTTATCATAACGTTAAAGTCAGAGATGGTGACATTCAGAAGACAACCTTCAGAACATGATATGTTTATTATGAATTCATACTTATGTCATTTAGACTAACCAATGATCCTTCAACTTTCATGGATTTGATGAACTAAGTGTTCAAGAAGTACTTAGACTTTTTCATTTTTGTCTTTATTTATGATATCCTCATTGACTCAAGGATTTAGTAGGAACATGCTAATAATTTGAGGATTGTTCTACCAACTCTCAAAGGTCGTCATTTATGCACAAATTTTAGCAAATGTTAGTTTTATTTGCAATCTGTTTCTTTCGTAGAGCATGTTGTGTTTAGAGAAGGGATCCGAATGATTCTAAGAAAATAGAAATACTGAAACAATAGACCAAATCTACATCTCCTGCAGATATCACAAGTTTCTTTGATCTAGAGGGTTATTAAAAAAGGTTCGTGGAAGGATTTTTATCCATAGCCTCTCTGTAGAATAAGTTGACTAATAAAAAGGTCAAGTTTTAGTGGTCAGATGATTGTGAGAACTGCTTCACAAAACTGAATAGTAGGTTGACTAGAACACATTGTTTTTACTTTACCAAAGAGTTCAAATAGTTATGTGATTTAGTGTGATGCTTCCAGAGTTGGCCTAGGTTATGTGTTGATGCAATGAGGTAAAGTTATAGCTTATGAATCTAGACAACTTAAGGTGCATTATAAGAACTATTCAACACATGAAGTCGAGATGGCAACAGTGGTGTTTGAACATAAGATTTGGAGTCAATACTTGTATGGTGTTCACATAAATGTGTTAATAGATCATAAGAGCCTTCAATATGTGTTGACCCAAAAATAGTTGAATCTCCCCAGAGAGGATCTCTTGAGTTCCTTAAAGACTATGATATAGTGTGCAACTAACAATCCTTGTAATAGTAATGACTCTTAGCAGTCTATCTATGGGCAGTGCATCAAATGTAGTAGCAGTGACTCTTAGCAAAATATCTATGGGCAGTGCATCACACGTTGAGGAAAAAAGGAAGGAACTAGAAAATGAGGTTCAAAGACTTATTCGCTTTGAAGTTCGTCTTATGATCATATTAAACAGTGTTGTAACGGTTCAGTATAAGAGAAAATCTTTATTGGTAGTTTACACTAGTCACACCAGATATTAGTAAAAGAGAAACTCAACGACCACAATATAAAAGAAGAGTTTTGTGGGGTTAAACATAATAAAAGAGTTTTATTAGATCTATTTTTACATTTATCAAGGTATTTTTGAAGTATTTGAAAATAAATTTGCATATATTTTTTCTCCATACTATCAAATTATCATTTAAAGCATAAAACCTCTTTTGGAAATATCATTTTATAAAAGGATTATAGTGCTTCAATTCTCTTTCACAATCTTTACACAATATCAGAGTTTATTCTATAGAGGCACCTAACGTAGGCAAAAAATCATTGACTTTAAGGCACAAGCCCTATTCGTTTTCTTGCTATCACAATTAGATATGCCACTTAGTATTTAGTATACTAACAACGAAGACAAAATTTTTGTACAATTTAATTCTATTTAACCATAAAATTTATATTCTTCAAATATTTAATCGTATGAAATTTACATGTCGATGATGTTTTGATAACTTCAAACTAGTTCCAAATTAAAAAGAGTAGAAAACTGAAAGTAGAACATTCACTTAATAGGTGAAGTTTTCATATTCTTAAAACCAATTGCATAGTCTAATTTATACCGAGTAGAGAACTACAAAAGTTTTTAGTCTTCGAAAATTAGATAAAATCTAATTTTATACGAAGTATAAAACTAAAAAAGTTTTAGTTTTTTATTCTCCAAACAGAATAGAAAATATTCTTAGATTATCATATAGACTTTATTTTCCTTTCAAATATCCTTCCAAGTAAAACATTTTTGCATAGTATCTTATCTAACCAAAATATGCATATCTCATTCTACATACTAAAAAATGTTAAGACAACACTATTTGCTACGAAAAAATCATTTAAAAAACATTTGGTTACATACGATATTTGTCATGTAAACGTTAAGATTAAATAAATTATAAAAGGGTTACCATGTGTAATCTTTAACCATAATACCACCTATTCTATTGGTACATTATAACTTTGTCTTTGCTAAATAGGGCACAAAATTCAAGAAAAGTAGTGCAGTAATCTTGTACATCAATGATCAATTTCCTCAATTAGTAGAATACAAAATCTACCAGCAATATATTAATTTCCTTAAGATACTAAGCATAAAAACTTTGAAGAACTTGATAAGAAATAACAATGTTTGAAGAGTATTTTCCAAGATAGATAATTAAATCATTAGAATATTATAATAAGAAACATATTAGAAATAACATTTGAAATATTTTTATCACAGAAGAAATTGAGCCCACTGAAGGCAAATGTTGTCCTTAAGGAAATTATTCCCCTCAACTACGCAAGGATAACTTAAATTATACGCTTATGATAGAACAATCTGATTCACTGGTTCATCTATACCTATATCATAATGTCAGCAAACCACTTAAAGGTAGTAGACCATACTTAAAATGCTACATTTTATAGTAGAAGAAGTCATGAAAAATGGTTGTTATAAAATGAGAGAAAATCACTCTCTTTATAGACAGAAAGGGTGATATGAATAAATATTTGTTTTGCCTTATCGGAAAGGTCACAACATTTGAAAAGTTACAACATTCATGAAAGGTCACAATTTCTTAAAAGTTACAACTCTTCATAAAAGTTGCAACTTTTAATTGAAGTCACATTCTTCATGAATGTAGCAACTCTTCACTTTCCATTCAATCCTTTTAAACCCAACAAACATATTGTTAAGTGGTAGAGAAACTTTGTAGAGACAAAGCACACTATACATTACTTTATAGATTTTTCTATAATTGATTCATTTTTATTATTTGTTTTTGTTCAACTCCACACTTATTGTAGTTAATTAACTTAAGGCCTCTTTAACGATGCCATTATATTTTGTTGTTCTTGAGGAGATTGTGATATTACATTTTAGCAACACCACTTCAAAGCATTATGATATTTATGATAGAAATTTTAAAGTGAAGGTTGAAATAACAAAACTTAGATGCAATCTAAGTTAAGAAATTAATTGATTAGTTAAATAGGTTTATTGAAGAGAAAACATTAAAATTTACATATTTGACGTAAGAAATGATCCATTTCATTAAAAGATTATTGATTTATCATTTTTGTTCCTCCTGATGAAATTCAAGATTTACCATTTGAGGTCCTGGCTCCTACTCATTAAATTAAATATTTGGGAAAATATCACTTAAATTATAATTCAAAATTTATCTTTTTGACACCTACTCATAAAATTCAATCAAGTAAAATCCCAAATTTATTCTCCTATAGTCCTACTTATAAAATTAAATGCTTATGAAAATAAAGAACTAAAATTAAAAATTTAACTTCTTGTCTCCTATTCATCAAAGAAAATAAAGTAAGATTTCAATCTTACGTTCTTATATCATACTCGTAATATAAAATGCATATGAATGTATCAAAAGAACTAAAATTTAAAATTTTTCCTTTTGACTCCTACTCATTAAACTAAATCATCTAAATCTTAAATTTTATGCTTGTCCTACTCTCTCACATCTCGTAACTCGAAAAAACTAAGAAGAACCTAAGAAATAAAAAATAAACACTTTTGGAAATAAAGAGAAAAATCTGCAATTTTTTTTAAGTTTAAAAAGTGAGTTTTGGTCATTTTTAGACGGTCAAAACTTCCAGCTTAGGATGAGTTGGAGATAGTTCTTGATATGGTTAGAAAACCCTTGCAATGATCATTCCAGCGTCGCTGAGTTTGCACATATTCGATATCATATTAGGGATATATGCCTATTGGAAGTTTGGTTTTTGGATTGAGGAAAGTCCAAATTCTGTATTTAAGTAAGACCAAACTAGTCTTTTCACCTATTTATTTCCTATTTCGTTTTAGGGATTTATTTGGGGTAAAAACAAGTTTTAGTCTGATTAGAAAAAATCAACTTTACGCTTAGGGCTTGTAGAAGAGAGAAGAGAAGAAGGAAAAGGGAGATAGATCAAGGTTTCTTTGAGAATGCCAAGAAATTTCGAGTGGAATTCGTTCAAGGTGTTCCCTATCAAGTTATGTGATATCTTTTGGTGTTGTGTTAGTTCACCCACACACCAATTTGTTTCAGTCCAGCAATTTATGGGTTGTTTACATGTTAATACTTCAAGTTCTTAGAGAAAAATGACGAATTCTCGTTGATTGAATTGTTGGCTGCTTATTGTTATTTCATTATTTTTTGTCTGTTTTTTTTCCGAGTGGGATCCTGTAGGTATTGAGGGTACGAATAGTACCAAGTATTTGGTTAAAGATTAAGGGAGTTTTGGAGGATTTGGAGATGAAAACCGAGTTGAAAAATACGTGAGATGCACATAGGGAAGGCCTGGCACGTCACGCCAGCATTACTCCAAAAATTGGCCTTAGTCAATTAGGGTCTAGCATAGGCCACCACGACTATGCCAAAACGAAGCCTCATTCGATTGAGGCTAGCACGGTGCGCCCCAAACGTGCCCGTATCGGTGTTGTTTGCCCACTTTTTGTAGTTTAGCCTTATTAAGTCCATCTAAGATATTTTAACACATTCCAATATTCTAATTACTTCAAATGATTTCTAAATAGCTAGAAATCATCAAAGAACACATATCATAACCTTGAATCCATAATCCAATTCAACGAAAGCTAATATCAAAGTCAAGGAATTTTAGAGTCAAGCCGAAAGTTTAGAAGTAAGTCAAAGATAAGTTCTTAAAGGTTTTCAAGAGTCTTTATTAAATGTTTTTAACTTCGTTTTTAAGCCTCAAGTTTCAAGTTTAAGTCAAAATAAAAAATTGATGTTTTTCTTGAGATAAATATAAGGGAACTAAATTATTTCCTAAAAAATTAGAAAGGTTCTTACATTTATGTTTAAAAGAAAATCAATATTTTCGAAAGAGTTCTGAACAAGAAAAGGGAACATTGATACCAAGAGTGCTTTTTTAAGAAAAAATGTTGAGAAAATTATCTCAACCCAAGGAGAGGAAGTAGGTTCTAAACGCATGAGCTAAAGTATATTTTTGGAGTAGTATTTAGCAGTGATGTAGGGATGAGAGTTCATATTAACTCAAGTCTCCATGTAAACTATTTAGTCATCATGAGTATTAACAGGTCAACTTTTTAGATGATCATGTAAGTTAAGATAGCGGATCAACTAAGTTAAGGAGTTTTATGCGAAGACAACATATATGATAGTTCAGGCAGCATTGGCAAGACATGATATCACCACTAGGCCCATAATTATAGTTGTCGGTTAGAAAATCTCCCACAGAAACATTATTAGTTTCATGTATAAGAAGAGTTGAGCTTATTATTGCATTTTCTTTAAAGAACTATGTTTTTTACACTATTCTTCTAGATTTATGTATATTGCATGTGTCATCATTAATTTATATTAAGTTCAGAATTTCATTAGTTGAGCAAAGTCAACGTAAGTCTTCCTTCTTACTCTTTTCAAGTTTAAGTTTTGTTAGCATTCCATCTCACATACTCGTACATTCTATGTACTGATGCATATTGTCCTCCATCTTATCATCAAACAGACGCAGGTAACTAGGATCATCTTCCAGTGCCTCATTGATCCAAAAGACTCGGAGCCTGTGGTGAGCCTCCTAGAATTCCAGAGGACACATATTTACTACTAAAGAATGTTTTTTATGTGATGCATGGCGTTGATTCTCAAAGGGTTGAACTTGGTGCATACCAACTGAAAAATGTGGCTAGGACTTGGTTCAATCAGTGGAAGAAGGGAAGATATGAGGATGCACCACGTTCGAGTTTGTCTTGATTTGAAGAAGATTTCTAAGGGCGTTTCTTTCCTCGAGAACTGAAAGAGACTATGGTACGAGAGCTCCTTACAATGAAACATAACTCTTCGAGTGTGCATGAGTATGGGTTTAACTTCACCCAGCTATCCCGCTATGTTGAGAAAATGGTTAACGATATCAGGAGCATAATAAGCTTGTTTATTACTTGCTTGGGTCATGCGTCAAGTATAGAGGGAAGAGCTGCAATGCTGATAGGCGACATGGACATATCGAGGTTGATGGTTTATGTATAGCAAGTCGAAGAGAAGAATATGAAGGACAGAGAAAAATATATGAATAAGAAAGATTAGATTTGAATGAGTTTTGGAAGCAAAAGGGTGATTCTAGTCAACCTTATTCCAGAAACAAATGCATGTACTGAGTATTGTAGAAACCACCCAGGTAAGTGTCGTGATTAACACAGAACTTTCTTCATGTTTTGTCAAGAGGGTCACTTCATGAGAGAGTTCCCTAATAATAGGCAACGTAGTTGAAATCCAGGCAACAGATCCCAGTGTTCATCAGTTGCTCCACCAAACAGGGTTGCATCCAGAGGAGCCACTTCTGGTACTAGCGGAGGGACAAACCGCCTCTGTGCAGTAACTACCCGACAAGAGAAACAGAACTCTACAGATATTTTCACTCGTATGATCAAAGTGTTTATCTTTGATTTTTAAGCCTTTTTAGACATTGGAGCAAGTTTATCCTTTATAACCCCTTGTGTTGCAAATCATTTTGAGTTTCTTCCTAATTTGTGAACCTTTCTGTGCTTCTACCCTTGTTGGAGAGTCTAATCTAACAGAAATCTTCTATCTTGATTTTCCTATTTCTATAAATCATAAGAAAATGATGGCTCACTTAGTGGAGTTAGACATGGTAGATTTTGATGTCATTCTAGGTATGGATTTGCATCACTCATGTTATGCATCAATAGTTTGTAGAACTCGAGTTGTTAAGTTTCAGATTCCTAATGAGTGAGTCATAGAGTGGAGTATTAATTAGGAGTGCCTCCGGGGTCATTTCATTTCGTACCTTAAGGCGAAAAAATTAGTTTCAAAGGTATGTTTCTATTACTTATTCCGAGTTAATGACTCAAGTACTGAGGTGCCTTCGCTTGAGTCACTTTCTATAGTGAAGAACTTTCCAGAAACTTTTCCTGATGATCTATTTTAGTCTCTCCTTAGAGAGAAATAGACGTAGGCTTAGGCATTATTCCATATATCTATCCTATCTCTATTCTACCATATAGAATGACACCATTAAAGTGAATGAGTTGAAAAAACTGTTGAAAGATATGTTAGTTAAGTGTTTCTTCGACCAAGTGTCTTACTCTAGGGCGCTCCAGTCTTGTTTGTATGAAAAAAGGATGGTTACCTTAGGATGTGTATATACCACTACCAAATGAATAAGGTTACCATCAGGAATAAGTATCCTCTTTCAAGGATAGATGATCTGTTAGATCAGCTTCAAGGTGCCACCTGTTTCTCAAAATTGATCTCAGATTTGGCTACCATCAGTTAAGAGTTTGGGAATGTGACATTCCAATGACAAATTTAAGAACCACATATGGGAAATATGAGCTTTTGGTTGTGTATTTTGGGATGACAAATTCAATGGATCTTATGAACAATGTTTTCAAGCCTTATTTAGATATTTATTTATTGTTTTCATTATTCATACTAATCTATTCAAGGAATTAAGAAGATCATGCTAATCATCTCAAAATATTACTTCAAACTTTAAAAGAAAAGAAGTAGTATGCCAAGTTCTCCAAGTGTGACTATTGGCTTAAGTGTGTTGCATGGTTGTGCCACATTGTTTTTGGTGATGGAATTAGAATTTATACCCAAAAAATAGATGTAGTTCATAGTTGGCATAGACCCATGTCTCCAACTGATGTTATGAGTTTCTTGGGTTTGGCTGGCTATTATAGAAGGTTTGTTGAGGAGTTTTGTCATGACCCATGAGTATACCCTAGAAAGATATGTCATTCTAAAATTGTGGCACGATGTATTTGACCTCTGGGAGGTCTTGCAAAATCCATTTGACACCATTCATTTCATACATGTATGAAAAGTAGTGCAGAATTAAAACTTCACACGAAATCATAATACTTCAAAATGTCTCTTCTATAGAAAATCATAAGGTAAGAGATCTAAACGTTTTCATCTTAGACACATGAATATCTTGGGAAACGACCCATACATCAACATATTGAAATATCTAAGTCTATTACTATGTCATTAACAACGAAAACTAAACATATTTATGGCCCAGGATCTATTGAGGACATACCTCAACTTTTCTTGAATATATACTAATCCAAGCAATACTTCAAAGGAATCCTCTGAAATTCCACCTACACTTTTAAAGATAGAAAATATATATGGAATTAGTACATTAAAATGCACTAAGTACGGTTCCATGCAATTTAAACCATGATTAAAGGACATTTGGATAAGCCATGCTCTTTTTTTGCAGAAAACATCATAAGACAAGTATAAGAGTCACTTATAAGTCAACATAACCACATGTGATTCACATTCGTTCATATAGCATAAATATCAATTCAATACACATAAACATGAGACCGTCCTACCAAAGGTTATTCTAAGGCTTACTTGAATGAGTTATATAAAGTGACCTCTATACAACCCCTTTCACACATACCAAACTGATCCTTTAGAATACCTAAGATAATATTATTCCCATTACATCAATTTAACTCCCTACCTAGAATTACTTCAAGACTTACCCAGTAAGAAAATAAGAGACTGCACATACACCCTCTCCAAGCCTACCTAAGAGAACTTAAACCTTCTCTACATAAGTAACTTTTCATCAACATGCATTTAACAAGGCAGTATATTCATTAAATAATTTAGAAGATATTCAACAATTAAGGATTTTCACATAATGGTCTTAGAGAAGACGTAGGGAATCTACACATTAGCATCTTCAAAGCCTACTCGTGCAATGTCTGGATAACGTCCTATTCCACTGCCTAAACTTTGCAAAACATATCAATACTAGAATGTAACCCACTTGATGAGAATAGGATTAACCTACAATGACCATACTATCTAGTCATGGAATCAGGAGTTAAACACAACTCTCATAGAGGGTGTTCAACTTCCAAAGGGTAGAACTTGGACACATCCTATGTATGCACATGGTTAATGAATATCAAGGGTTTATTTTTGCTCTATTCTCCTCTCAAATGGAGCCACTCCTCAAGTATACTCTCTCGGTGCTAGCCTTTGTTCTCATAGAGTGCTTGAATTTAAGGGCATATGAATAGGTACCATTTTGAAGTCACAACCAAATCATAATACACCTCATCAAAGGGGGTCAACTAGGGCTGCCACACAATGGTAAAATAGGATAGCTCAATGACATTCTTGAGGATGTTTTCATGTCGTTCCAGCTAACCTACCCTTATGTTCATCATTGACACAAAAAGGATACCATTAGTACTTCCAAATTTAAGGATATCATAACCTCCTTTCAAGAAATTTCCTAGTTAATGACTCTCTTAACTATGTTCACGGTAACATTTCAATTATACATACACATTCATGACCAAGGTGCTTTAGCCAGCTAAGTCAAGAATTCATATTCACATTCTTTATATATCAAGGGACATAGGTCTACCAAAACAAGACACACTTCATTATCATCTTATCACATGTACAATATCATTCAAGTAGAACTACAAGTCACCCAAGTATTTAATATAAAGAAAACTAAACATAACATCCTCATCCTCGAACATATAAGGATGTAGCAAGAGACTTAATAGAACTCTACTTCCCAAGCTTCAACTTCTAGATTTCTTAACTTCCTTCCAGCTATACTTGTAGAAATAGAGAATAATATGGAGTTATTAAAATAATTTACTAAGTATTACAATATGCACAAAGATTCTTTAAAGTGAAAATTTTAGTTGAAACATACTTTTCATGCTCTTTTGGAGAAACTTCATGAAGTGGATATCATACAAGTCATCATTAGCATACAAGGTAATAATTTAATAATTCTCAACATATAGCCACATTTATCAATTAACCATTAATCACTTAAACCCTCTATCCAAAGTTATCCTAAAAATCACCTAGGCAAGACATGAAGAAATCTATCATACAACATCTTCAATACACACCTAGTTTATTTTAAGATTACCAAGGATAAATATACTTCATCTCAACTCAACAAGTCAATAGAAATTACTTATAGGAAACATTCATACATTTATGAACTTCACATAAAGTCCATCCTCTAAGACAACCCCAAAGTTACACTAGGGCAATGTGAATGCAGCATTTCATTCTACTACTCCCACTTAGTACTCTTTAGGAATCATCCTAGAATAGGAACATTACTCTTAATCAATTCTATAGCCATAATCAACATTATACATAAGATCGACATGCTTCATTAACATTAGGTAGTAACCCATTCATTCATTTTCATTACAAAAACACACCAAGACTCCCTCAAAATGTCTACTTGTGAAATGCATAGATGGTGTCCCATTTCACCACCTACCCTAAGTAATAGACCCTTACGAAGACCTAGTTCATTACATTCATTTGTGGGGGATAACTTCAACTGACATAGACAATGAGAACTTGACATGGAATCCCAGTATTAATCGCTACCGGATAAGGGATCCCAACTTGCCTAAGGTAGGGTCAATCGTTTAACCTTTAGATGGATCTCCAATAAATAGTCATATGATGGCGCATATTTAGGGATATGATTATTGCTTCTAAGTACTACATCCTAACTCATAAAGAGTACTCATCTCAAAAGGTACATTTGATACAACATCTCTACTTATGAAGAATATCAAACCCTTTTTCAAATTATCTCGGTGCTTAGCATAAGTCCCCACAGGGTTTTAGACATTCATTACATTTAGTAGATATAGGTTAAGATATTTCTACCAAGTACTATATCTCAACTCACGACGAGTACTCATTTCAAAGGAATACTTTTTGATACTACATCTCTACTTCCAAAGAGTATCAAACCCCGAACCTATCATTCATTCTTTTGAAAGCTCTTAGGAATAGTGAGGTTTCTACTAGACACTACATCTCAACTCATGAAGAGTGTCCAAGCCAAATTCCCCCTTTTCATTCATTATAGTTCTATTGAGAAAAACCCTCAATAGACTCTCATTCTTTACCTTTTCATTAGCTCCATTCATTCATTAATTGTGTGTGTCAGTACATGTGAGAGAACTATCCTGAAAATAACCATAATTCATAACATTATATCCAAATCATGATCATACTACATTTATAATAATTCATACAAAATCATACTTCACATTCATATGATACTTCAATTGTATATAGTATCTGCAAGACACACATTCATAACTTCATAAGATGATCTCTATACATATACTAAATAACTTCATTTTACTTCTCATTCAATGACTTCAAGGCCATAATCACAATTCACATATACATCCATATATATCAAGTAAACACCGACACAATAAGTGGATCATACCACTCAAGATCAGCTCAATAAGACTAGTACAATTCAGGTCAAATTACCCTTAATCCAAGACTTGATAACCTTTACGTAAATCTCCAACAATTTATCATAATTAGGCATAATTTCCAGTAGATAATCATTATATATCATACTATAAACAAATTCATACATTATCTAGTCACATTCATAAAACCCATTTCATAAAACAAATTTGAGAATTAGGATGATCATGGATTAATATAATTTTTTATCATAAGTTCATCAATGATATTGAAAACATCATTATTCATCAATTAAAACATTTTCATGCAAGAACCGTGCTTAGAATTCAAAATAGAAGAGTTCAGGATTTTCAAACCTTTTGAAAAAGCCTTTGAATTATCTGCTCGAATGAGAGACGATTGAAGTATGAATTACCATACATTCATAGAATAAAAACCAAGAAATTTGATAAAAAATCGACTGAAAATCTTCAATACAAGCTTCACCTTGAGTTTAAGATCCAATGGAGTCTTGAGAGAGTTTTTTCTTGAGAAGGAGATTTTGATTCATAAAAGTGAAGTCTAAAATGAGGTTTACGTGTATAAACTAACTAATAGTACCTAAAAAAACCTAAAATTACCGTCTACTAGTTAATTAGGTCGTGGGGTGAATTTTCTAATAGACCCCTCGCTTGGATGAGACGTGCAAGAAAATTGCACGCCAAACATGGCTACCAAATGATGAGGCATCGATGGAACCATGACCCATCCTGCTAGGCGTGGTTTTGGTCAGAGAATAGTCTCATGGGGGCTAAGATCCCATGAAAAATGTGGAGACACTCCCCCATTTGATGGGGGCATCAACCAATCTACTGGGCACATACTTGGGCATCGATTGAGACTGCTTTTGGCTGCTTCAAGGCCAATGTTTGGGTCCTTGTAAAGGACCCTTAGGGTGGTCATTGGGGATTCGTACCCTTTCTTTTCTTTTTTAAATAAGCTCATCTCCCTTCCACTCAATTTAGACACCAAACAACAACTAAAACATGCAAAGGTACACTAGCACACACAAGACTAGTTTTCAAACGTTTTTGTTGTTCTTTAATATTCGACTTCTAACCTCTTCAACAGTGACCCTAGGCTCTTATTTATCATTCTAACAAATTTTTAACTAGTTATTAACTCTTTACACATATGAGAGCCTCTAGTTTAACCTAGTTCATTTTGAGAGTTGGTAAACCTCAAAGACTAATACAGTTTTTCAATATTACACACTTTCTATTCAAATTTTTTAAAAACTTTAACACATGTTTTCATTGGTATATTATGTTGTTAAGTTAACAATATAAGATATGTTATCCATTAATTATATGCATAAAGCTTAAGTTGAAAATATCTAAACTTTTTGCGGCTTATCAAAGGAAATGCATAGAATTAAAGGAGAATGCATAATACTTTATGTGGTTAACTACCTAAAATACATGGGAACACACACAAAAAAGAGTTTCAATATTAAAATCGATATTTTTAAATTTAAACACTTAATAGAACTCGCACTGTTCAATTAGAGCAATGGTTAGTTCGAGTGTCAAAATAAAATAGCATGACAAGTTTAAGGGACCGAATATTTATAAATGTTTTTTTAAAGTATCTTGAAATGCATGACATGTTGTTCCATGAACTCGTAGAAGTATACATCTTAATGTAGTCATTGTTAAGTCTTTATGTTTAGAATATCTTAACATTTCAGGCTGCTCAATTTTTGTATGGAATGGTCAGCTGATATCATTGTTATCAAGGGTGGAGCTACAACAATCGGAGAATGGTCAACTGTCACTCATTTATCGGATGGTTATACTTTATTTTATACGATTTAGAACACAAAATTAATTTTTCCACTGGTTAGAAATAGAGTTGACATATACTGAATATTTGCAAAAGCGTAGAATCATTTCTTTTGGTGAGTATTAATACACCGCGACATGGACACTAATGTTAGTTTCCATAGGAAGAATGACTACTTCATTCACTCATTCTAACGACACATTGTCCTATTTTCTCTAGATCTAGTCTACATAATGATAATGACCAACATTCTTTTACTTATAGATGGACGAAATCAATATGACTACATGTGCACTAATTTAGGTAAGATGGATGACCATTAGTGTTCGACCTGAAATAATATACACTATATTTTGGGGCTTTTCTAAGCTTTCCTTACCGGAACAACAAATCATCTGGTAGTTAATTTAATCTAAAAATGAAACTTAAAAAAAACCATAATGGTTCTTATTGGCTCCAATTTTACCATATGACCGGCAAATTTTTGTTCCTATTACCCTTCCTAATCATATACTACACAATGATCTACAAAATCCAAACCAGCAAATAAATAGCACATTTCCAAAAAATTGAAATATATGTTTTAAATATGATGAAGCAACGTGTTTGATGCTGGACATAATTTCCAGCAACTATTAATTGTATCTTTTTGTTATCGTAAGTCCCTACATAGATGATGTACTTATCAATATGATACCCATAACATATATTGGGCCTTGTGATCGCATTCATTCCATAAATCTTGTATTGAGAGTTGGGCCTACTTTACATTTTATTGCACGTAGTGATGAAAATTGTGGCGGGAAAGACCCGACATGATCAAAATACATCAAATTTTTAAAATAGAGTTATATGGCTAAATTTTAAGACGTTATACAAGGTTGTTTGAGTAGAAATATTGATAAAAGAATAATCCCATAAGGAAATAAACGAGAGGGACTTACATTATAATTTCTACAGAGGCACTATTCCATTTTCTTCATTTTCCCCTTAGTTTTGTTTTTATTATATAACTGACTATATGCCTCAAATTTCTTTGTCAATTTTTTCAACCAAACCAAAATCGGTTGATCAAATATGTTATGGATCCCACATGGACAACATGTAGTGTCTACAAGAGTGCGGCAACGAAAGTGAAGAGTTTGAGAAACTTAGATAGCCTCTACTCAAATGGTGCGATTTTAGTCTCCACGAGTTATGAAGACCTCATGAACTTATTTGAATTGCTGATAATAACAATGTTTTGAAAAGTTTCATCTATAACTAACATAGATTTATATAACTACCATACAAGCTTAAAGAATAAGGGGTCTTTCAATATATGGGATGAGATAGACGAGAATGTACGTCAGACTTTACATTGCTTAAAGAAGTCCCCTCCACAAGAAATTTCATGACAGACTTGTTGGAAAACATATATGCACAACGGAAGTATATCAATAAATTTACTGCTTACATAAATAATAGATAATGAATACCTTTTATACTAGAACATATCATCATGCCATAACACTTAAACTTGTTAAAATTTAATTTGATAAATACCTCTTGAAGCGTGAGTGCATGCCTTCAAGTGAATTTCCAAGTTAGATATATTTTCAAGCGAATCTACAAAATAGACAATAGTTATGACCTTCTACAGTGATCCCAAGTTCATATTTGAACTCTCTCAATACTTGGGTGGGTAAGCATCGAATAGAAAACTAATTAATCTATCTAGACTTAGAAGAATCTCTAATTATAGAGATTCCTTCTCAGTCCAAAAGAGGAGAACGATATTACATGTTATTTTTCTCCCACTAGAAAATTACACGGCTGTTTCTTCATATAAGGAAACTCGTGCTCATCTCCCTTTTTTTGTTACAAATAGGATTCAAAGTTCTAGGTAAATATGGACACTAGAGGGATCACAAAATTAATTATTGAGGATTTCTAATATGTAAATAATTATAAATCATTATTTTAAATTATTCTTACCTTAATAAATTACAAGTCATTAAACTAGAAATTCGTAATTGCACTCCTCTATTTATATTTCGTAATTCCTCATTAAATACTTATTTATTCCCATGATAAAATTTCAGATACTAATCAATAAATTAAATTACTGACAAATTTTATTTAATGATTAATTTCCTTTAGAGAACTACTTTACTTAATTCATGTGTCGGATTTATAAATCTACTTGGAAGGTTTGACACGATGAAAACTTATAAGTTTCTCAATTAGGCATATCAATCAATATCTATAACGAGAACTGAATTTCATGAACTAACTTATTACTTCACCAATGTATGTTATTATCATCCAACAAACCAGATATATTGACCCATCTCATAATCTTACCTTTTAATTAATCACAAAGATACTTAATGCATACAGATCATAATAGTTATATCAAAATTAAGAACATAAGTACATTTAATAGTTTAGAGAATATGTTTTTGTCAGTTACTCTAAAACAACTATCTTTACTTGGTCCCGTTCAATACATACAATGCACTAGCATAAGAACTTGGAACTATACCGTTTCCATAAAAAAATTGCATACAATCTTGTGCTTCAATTATACCAAAAACACGTACAATTTCAATCCTAGATTGTGAAAAAAAAAATCATATGTATAAAAACTAATGATTTAATCCTCTGTATATAAGCTAAAATTCTATGTATTAATTCATCTATAATATAAGTAAATAGACACCATAAACGAATATATGATCTATTAAAATTGGACAAATACTTATTCTATAATAAATATTATATCTTAACATATGGTTAATGTTATATATCCCAACAATCTCCCACTTAGACTTTTATCCATCACTATTTCTATAATGTAATTACATCTAAATGCATGTTAATAGTATATACCCTAACAATCTGCCACTTAGATATTTATTTAATCGTAAAAATTGTCAGAATACTATGTCTATACCTATGATTTATAGTATACACTCTAAAAATCTCCGACTTAGACTTTTAACTACACTTTTACAAATTTTACAGACATTCCTTTATTTCTTATAAAAAATACTTATGTTATTTTCTCATGCAATTTCGTCTAGTAGTGCTTCGTTGTAACAATTCAGTTTTGTACTAGTTCTTGAGAGCTCTTCTAATTAAACATTCCATGAGTGTACTTCTTTTCAGAAATCTATCAGAAGTTCTCTCAAGCATATATAATACATTGAATCTTCGCTACGATTCTCCCACTACATCATCACACTTTTATGATCATGAGTCATAATATTTTCTTAACCATCTTTTGATATTCAAATATTAACAACTTTTCATGTAGAGTCATTCAATTTTCTCAATATCACTTCCATTTATTGAAGTAGTAGTTTTCTTATGTCAAGTAACGGTTCTTGTACTACATAAATGCAATGAAACGTCAGTTCTGACATACTGATTAGGTGTTTTTGAGCGTCTGGATTTTCATTGACTTAGTTGTTATTTATATCCCTATAAACTTGTTCACTTCTAGGAATATGGTTTACTAAATGATCCTAATCTAGAAATCAAATACTTGTGTTGACAATTGCCTTATTTTATTTAGGATACTATGATAAACCTTCTTTCGTTCTTTAGGATATACGATTAACACTCATTCGATCCTTAATTTCCATTTTCTTATTCTCTCACTAAAAACATGTGTCGGAAAATCCTATATTTTAACATGTCACAAAATAGACTTATGTCAAATATAACTAGTTGTATAATTGTTGAAGGTGCTGATTTAACAACATGAATTCAGAATGTGATATCTAGTTATTAGAACCTATCCCAAAAGTGTCACGCACGTATCTACCCTCGAGACGCGACAAGAAACTTAGGACCAAAAGTGATCCCAAGCTAACCCTGGTGGCATGATCATGAGCATACTAAAGAATATAACTGATGCGGAAGCTAAATCATAGTTTAAATTGAAAAGATAGGGAATACCCATATTCTATAACTGAGATAAATGAAATACTGATAAGTTTAATCCAAAGAAGCTATCAACTCAGTACTACGCTGAAACTAACTATGTCGGAAATAAGCCTCTAATTGATTAGAAATGTTGGGACAAGCCCTACCTATGTCTAGCAAAACTGAAACTAAATGACTAAACGACCGAATGAAATCACGAGAAGATGTAGCGCAAGTATGCATTAGTATGTGAAGCAATTGAGCATGTTGGATAGAACCAAACTGATTTAAAATATAACATAACAAGCACAAAAGCAAGTATAATAATCTAAACATGATATACTAATTTTTTTGAGCTAATTGAATGCAATGACTAATTTTTAACATGATTAAACTAAATACTGAAATATGCTGATAAATGGTTAAAAAAAGAACGTTTGACTGAACAGCGGGAGCTACTAATAACCGATAATAAAAAAACATAAGCTAAATGTAGAGTCCGATGTATATACCCATCGAGAGGACCCAATATAACCACAAGAGGTATAAAGGCATGCTGGTGTGATAAGTAATCTTATTGCCCAGAGAGGGGACTTACAACCTACTTGGCTAGTAGTTCTCGAATTATTGGGTAGGCTAAACCCCTAGTCCAACTTAGTATTATGCTACTTCCATGAATTATGTAACTAACTGATTATGACTTAGTTTCTGTAAATACTAGGTAGCTCAAAACTATACATAAAAATTGGGAATGCAACATTTAATCTGATAATGATGCATTAATAACAAAGGAATATATATAAAAATGACTAAAATATATGACCTAGCATGTGTTATTCAAAAACTAAAGAAATGCAAAGCTTGGGTTTTCAAAATTCATGCGATAAACTGCATATTAACTTGATTATCTGATTTGAACATATATTTAATAAATTCATGAATTTTAATCGAAATTTTAGAAACCCTAGGTTTATTGAGATAAGAGAATCAAGAACTAACTAAAATCTAGGGACCCAATGGATTAAAGGAACCCACCAGTGAAATCCCACATACCTGGATGAAATCAACAAGGAAATATTTAGATTTTGGGGCTGAAACTGAAGGAACCTTGATGCCTTCTGAACTAGGGTTTTTGACCTTTTTGTCCTTTCTTGCATTTAATTTTTTATATTTTGGTTTAATGATTTGATTTAGATAAGTTTAGTTATGTTTTTAGGCTTAAACTGACTAAAATCTGATGAGTTAGGGTCCAAACGACGTATCTAAGGGTTAAAACAAAGTGTGAAAAGAACAAAAGACCCTTGAGTTATTTATTGTCGAATCAAACGATGACCTGGAATGACGGTCAATCGTTCAATCGACGGCCCATCGTTTGAGTAGTCGGTTAGGTCTTTTTGACATGCCTAGTTTAGGTCTTTTTGACATGCCTTTACTAAAACGGGCATCACATTTGTTTCGGATGTCTGATTATAGAGAAGTCGGTAGCTATGGAAAGCTAATTAAATATTTATATGAGATTATGTCGTGGGACACATAATTCATTTTATTCTAAGATTTATTATCAATTGAAGTTGAAAAATTGCATTTCCCCCCTAATTGTTTGCTAATTTCAACCAACGATCATGCCTACGCTCCGTAGGTCCATCTACGGACCATGATGGTCAATCGTGGTTCTTGTCAGACAGTGATAAATGAGGTCTTGATAGATGGACACAGACTATGGACCGTAGGTCTATCCATGGTTTGACATTTCGTAAAATTTCCTCGACATAGATATTTGGGGTTTCTGACTCCACCGCCGAAGGTGCACGACGGACCATGGATTAGGCTATGGTCCATCGATGGCCATTGTCAATAACACCTACAGACTTTTTGAAAACTTGTTTTTTGTTTATTTAGGATACGAGGTTTTACATTATAAGCCCCTTGGGAACATTTATCCTCGAATGAAGACTAAACTAGTTGAACGGAGAGAGGTTCAAACCCTACTACCAAACGCTGAGAACTGGGTTTCAGACTGAATTGAGTTCCGCAAACATGCAAATACTCTGAAAAAGCAAGTACAAAGTTAGGGAACATGATTCAAAGGCTTAATTCAAGCATTAATGACTTAAAACTGAACGGGAACTATTACCTCAAGCTGGAGTAATATCGGAAGGAGAGAGGTCAATAATTTTGTCTTTTATGGCTGCTTTCGCTTCCCAAGTAGTTCCCTCCACGGACTGACTTCTTCACAAAACCTTAACTGAAGCGACTTCTTTATTTCTCAACCTTCTAACGTGATGGTCAAGAATCTCAACTTGTACATTCTGATATGAAGGACTATCTTTCACCTCCACACTCTCTAATGGAACTATAGAGGTTGGGTCACCCACGCACTTCTTCAAGAGCGAGATTTGGATGACCGGATGCACTACTGCTAAGTCTTCCTTAAAGTCTAACTCATATGAAACCTTGCCAATCCTTTTCAAGATCATGTAAGGGCCTACATATCTAGGATTGAGTTTCCCTTTTTTGCCAAATGTCATCATCCCGTTCATAGGTGAGACTTTCATAAAAACTTAAACATTAAGTTGGAACTCTTGTTCCGTTCTCTTTACATATGCATAAGATTTTTGATGACTTTGGGTTGTCTTAAGTCTATCTCTAATGAGTTGCACTTTCTCCATAGCATAAAGGACTAAATCTAGCCCTATCAAAGCTGCTTCACCTACTTCAAACTAACCAACGGGAGATGTACATCTGCACCTATACAAAGATTCATAAGGGACCATTTGAATTTTTGAATGGTAGCTATTATTGTCGGTGAACTCAATTAGATGAGGTGATCATCCCAAATACCCTTGAAATCGATCATACAAGCTCTCAACATATCCTCTAAGGTCTGAATGGTACGCTTTGTCTGCCAATCTGTCTGTGGATGAAATGTTGTACTAAGGTTAACTTGAGTTCCAAGACACTTTTGAAATGACTTCTTAAAATGAGAGGTAAACTGAGAACCTCTATATGAGATGATAGAGAAAGCAACCTCACAATTTCATTAGTGTAATGTTTGGCATAGTCCTCTTCCGAATATGTAGTTTTGACCGCTAAAAAGCGACATGTCTTGGTCATCCTATCAACTATTACCCAAATTAAGTCATGTTGTCTGCGAGTACGAGGTAACCCATTGATGAAATTCATATTGATCACATCCCATTTCTAAGTAGGAATATCGATCAGTTGAGTCACACCTCCTGGTTTCTGATGTTCTACCTTGACTTTCTGGAAATTGTGGCACTTACAAAATATGCTTTATGCCTCTTCATGCCATTCCGCCATTAGACTTCCCGCAGGTCGAGGTACATCTTAGTTGCTCCTGGATTAATAGAGTATCTTGAATTATACGCTTCTGCATGGATATTCTTTCTCAACTCATCCACATCACGAACACACAATCTACCCTAGTAGCAAAGTACCTCATCTCCCCCTTGGGATAAAAGCTCCATTCTCTGATTGTGGACTGCCCCCTTAAGTTCAAGCAAGATTGGAACACTGTCTTGATTTTCCTTAACCTCCACTACCAAAGAAGATTTTTTCCAATTCTGAACTATTATACCACTGAGTGATATGCTCATAAGGAAAACTCATAAGCAAGCAAGCATGTTAACATCCTTCACTAGCTCCTTCCTTTATTCCTCAACGTGGGCTAAACTACCTATAAATAATATACTAAGAGCATCTTTTACTACATTTTCCTTACCAGGATTGTAATGCACACTCAAATCATAATTCCTAAGGAACTCAAGCCCTCTTTTTTGGCGAAGATTTAACTTTTTCTAGGTGAACACATACTGAAGGCTCTTACGATCAGTTACACATCTACATGAACACAACACAAGTAGTATCTCCATACCTTGAGTTTAAGCACCATTGATGCAAGCTTGATGTCATGGGTTGGATAGTTCTTCTCATGAACCTAAAGTTGTTTAAAGGTGTAAGCTATAAACTTATCCCGCTGCATCAACACACAACCTAGGTCAACTCTAGATGCATCAGAATACATCACTTAACCATCTAAACCCTCTAGTAGAGTTAAGATAGGAGCTCTAGTCAATCTAGTTTTCAATTCTGCAAAGCTTTTCTCACAATTATTTGATCATTGAAACTTGACCTTCTTCTTAGTTAACTTAGTCTATTAAGATGCTATGGATGAGAGTCCTTCCATGAACCTTTTATGATAACCCTCTAGACAAAAAAAAAACTTCTTATATCTTTAGCATAGGTTGGTCTTGGACATTGTTTCACTACTTCTATCTTCTATGGATCAACTCATATCCATTTGCTAAACACAAAGTGACAAAGGAATGAAACAAATTGCAACCAGAACTCACATTTGCTAAACTTAGCAAATAACTGGGGATCCTTGAGAGTCAATAGAACAATTCTCAAGTGACTCGCATGTTCTTCCTCATTCCTAGAGTAAATGAGGATATCATCAATGAACACAATAACAAAAAAGTCCAAGTACTGTTTGAACACTCAGTTCATCAAATCGATGAAAGCTGCAGGAGAATTGGTTAGTCCAAATGACATAACTACAAATTCATAATGACCATACCAAGTTCTGAAGTCTATTTTTGGAATTTCACTATCTCTTACTCTCAGCTGATGATAACCTGATCTGATGCTTATATTTGAGAAATGTCTAGAGCCCTATGTTGGTCAAACAAGTCATTGATCTTACAGAGGGTATACGTATTCTTGATTGTGACCTTGTTCAATTATATATAGTCAATGCACATTCTTACTGAACTATCTTTCTTCTGTACGAACAACACATGTTCACCCTAGTGGTGAAATATTAGATGAAGCCCTTAACTAGAAGGTCTTTCATCTACTATTTCAATTCCTTAATCTCTGTTGGATCCATTCTTTAAGAAAGAATAGAAATAGGCTGGGTATCCAGATAGAGATCATTCCAAAATCAATTTCCCTTTTGGGAGGGAGTCCGGGACTTACTCAAGAGTTGGGGTTTAAGATCTAGAATCCTTAACCCAAACTATATAATAGAGATAACCCTTAGACATCATCTTTCTGGCCTTAAGATAAGAAATGAATCGACCCATAGACGCTAAGCTACTACCCTCCTACTATAAGATTAGTTCGTCTGAAAACTCAAAACGAACAATCTTAATTCTACAATTGGTTGAGTCATAACAAGAATGTAGCCAATCCATGCCTTGCAATTTAGGTATACCCATCTAGCTATAACTGGATCACCAACTGGAGTAGATACTAAGAAAGGTAAAGAAAGAGTATTAGGACTAGCATTGAATTGGACTGCTCTGTAAGGAGATACAAATGAAAGAGTATCCCCTTGATCTAACAATGCATAAACATCAAGTTCAAAGACTCGTAATGTACCAGTAACTATATGAGGAGAACCTTCCTAATCCTAGCAAGCTTAAATAGAATACAACCTATTCTGACGTTGACCGCCACATGTACTAGATGAGTTACCCTACCGAGTCGGGCGACTTGATAGTTTTGCAGATATCGTATACTGAGATCTATCATTTCCACCTTCTTGACTCTGTCTATAAGTACAATCCCTCAACTTGTAATTAGACTTACCACACCAAAAACATCCTTCTTTTCATGCGAGAAACTCACCCGTATGGTTCTTAGAACACTTAAGTAAAGTGGGATCAGTCCTGATGCCTGAAACACTTCCTGGGACTTAGAGTTGGGTGCTCTATCCTTCTGGTCATACCTGTTCTTGGAGGATGGAACACTAGTTGATGAAAGGGCTAGAACTAAAAAATTTTGCTTACTCTGTGAGAAATTTCCACCACCCGATTTCTGCTGAATAGTCATAGTTCCCAGTCCGAGCTTTCTTATTCTCCTTAGCCTATTCCCTGATCTTATCACCGTCAACCAGCTGAGCATGAGTCATTAGACTAGAGATGTTCATATCTCCCAGTAACATAGCATTCCTGCACTCTGTTTTCACCAAATCCTACACTTCATACAAGAACTTATTCATCTATGCCCTGGAGTCAGAAACCATGTGAGGAGCTTACCTGCAGGGTTAGTTAAACTTCAGCCCATACTTTTGGACCATCATGTTTCCCTGTCTTATGTTCATAAATTCCTGAGCCTTTGCTTTTCTCAACTCTATTGCGAAAATCCTATTGACAAAAGTCTCACTAAGGAAATCCGAAGTGATAGGAGATGCATTTTTACCCATATTCTCCTTCCACTGAGTGTACCAAATATGAGAAGCATCCTTCATGTAGTATAACGACAATTCAACCCAATCATTCCCTGTGACTTACATTACCTTAAAGATCTTCTGGATCTCATCTGGGAAATTTTGATGATCCTTATTAGTTTTCGATCCCAGGAACTCAGACAGATTCATCCAAACAATGTCACAGACCCTTGATTCTACTGATCCACCATTTTCATTCACATGTACATGAACTCGATTATTATTCTTAATTATACTCTAAGCAAACATCTGTATGGCATTCCTGACGTCAGCATTGGAGATTTCTTGATCTAGGACTACAGAAGCTGCATTTGCATTCCTGTTATTCCTATTCCTAATGTTAGCTCTACAAAGAGGCATGATCTAATATTTAGAACATCAAGTTATAATGCAATAAGATCATGCCTTACGCACAATAAGAGTAATAAGAAAGTGAAGTTTTTTCCTAAAACACTTCATAGCCTCCCTCTCATTAGATGTGGTGCATTTCTCACACATGAAAAGGACTCTACTTAGTGTGGATTTTAAAACATCCTAGGACACTTAAACCTAGTTCTATGATACCAAGTTTTATCATGCCCCGAGCTACCTTGAGACACGGACACATAACCTAAGATACCAATTATTATCTTTAAAAACATATACTAATAATTGATAATGAGAAAAAACAGAAACGTACACAAGTATGAGAGACATTAAGCAATATGCACTGAACACTAATATTCCAGAGAAATCACCAAAATCTTTCTTTTATAATGATAGAAATGTCATTTTCTTTTGGTAATGATGGATCTTAAATAGGAAAAAGGAAATTAAATAAAGTGGAGAGTTTTATCTAAGACTTTATATAAGAATTTAAGGGAATTTGAATGGATTCAGAAAGAAATAATATTATATTAAATATGGCAAGAAACAAAAGCATTGAATAATTTGGTTAAATTAAAGCTGAATAGGTTCATAAAATTAACTGGTTCTTCAACATACTACACGACTCTTCATCCTTTCGTATGTTATACAACTCTTCATCACCCAAGTTTACAACTTTTCAACTAATTTTTAGTTGGAAGATGAAAACATCTAAAAAAAACAATGGATTTATTAATGTCAAAGATTATACTAAATGCTGGCACATGCGACGAATTCCGCCAACAATGGTGACTTTTCATTTTAATTTATTAGCATTATAATTTCTATATAAGTTATTACTCTATTAATCTAATAGTGACCCTTAAACTGACTAAAATCTAATAATTTAGGGTCAAAACGATGTATCTTAGGGTTTAAACAAAGTGGTAAAAGACCAAAATACCCCTGAGTTAGTTGTAGTCGGACCAAACAACGACATAGACTTACGGTGATTCATTCAATCGACGGTCCATCGTTGGGTCCGTATGTTGGATCTGTTCTAAAGGCCTTAACTAAAACGGGAATAACTTTTTACAGAGAGGTGTGGTTATCAATTGAAGTTGACCCAACTGCATTTTCCCCCTAAATGTTTGCTAATTTTCACCAATGTTCATACCTACGGTCGTAGGTCCATCTACGGACTGTGCTGGTCAATCATGATTATTTTTAGAGAGTTATTAATGGATTTTTGATCGACGAAAATAGACAACGGACCGTAAGTCCGTCTGTCGTTTGGCAGTTTGTCAAATTTTTCTAGGCTAAGGTTTTGGGGGATTCTGAATCAACCGACGGATGTGCAGGATGGAGGGTGGGTGATACCCTCAAACTTACTTCTCAAATAAGAAGTAAAGCGGTCGAGTCAAGTAAATAACCCAACTAGTGAGGTTGGGATCGTTCCCACGAGGAAAATAGTCTAGACTTAACTTCAACCTGTTATTAATATTGTTTGGTCAATGACTTCCTTGGAAAGTAAAAACATAAAAAGGGGGTTTCTATTTCTAAATAAGTGAAAATAAATAACGAACTTGAGAGAGACACTTAACAGCTTTGACAGTTGGATTTTAATCAATTAATCAAAGTAACTAGGGTTATGTGTTCCCCACAGGTTCATAACTTGATAATTATAACTATATCAATTCTTTCCTAATATCTTGCATGCAAAGTGATAAGTTATGTATTTTAAAATCCTTGGTCCGGCATATAGAAAATCTCACTCTGCACCTTGGTCCGGCTACGTGTGTTGCTATCCTAACCCTTATCCTTACCTCATATTAAGCATCGTATTCGATATTTGACTATGTTATTACCTCATACCAATCAATACTAGCCTATTAGATAGTATACACTAAATCTATGTTAATAATTCTTTTCCTATTATCTACCTCCTTGGTTCGGAAAGTAGAATTAAGGCGAGTTCTAACGTTGGCCATCCGTTAAAAGGACTTTTAAGCGAAAGAATTATTAATACATGCAAGACACAATTCTAGAATTGTTATTTTAGTTAGGGTTTATCTCATTATTTTCCTATGGTTCCCACAACCCTAGTTATAAAGTTAAGTTAGTAATGGCCATAAACACAATATTCACATATATTAAATAAGAGTTCATGTACTTACTTCAACGAGAAAGAGTAAAATCCAAAAGTTTGCTTGATTAATCACCAAAAATCACTAGCAAGAACCTCCAAATCTAACACTAATACACAAAGTCTAATAATATGATGTCTAACAATACGGAGTCTAACAATCTAAGAGTCTAACTATCTGGCGTCTAACCTCAAAAACGAGGTTTTTCAAACTATTTCTAGAAAATAAAAACCTAATTAAACAAGGACTCTGTTTGGTGGAAATCTGCGAAAACGTTGTTGGGTCGACGGACCTCGTGACGGATCGTCATGGTCACGATGGACCGTCATGGACTCCGTCATCCCATACTTGTGCAATTTCTTCTGCTGCTCTTCTTCATTACCCTCGACGGCAAGTATGACGGACCGTCAAAGTCACAATGGTCCGTCGAGGGTCTTCGTTTTAAAACACTTCAACTCTAGGAATCTGGGTACTGGGATTACTTCTCTGAACTTCATGACGAACCTGCAGGATGGACCGTCATAGCCACGAAGAACCGTCACAAGCTTCGTAACCCCACACTTGGTAAGACTTCCCCATCTTCCTTCAGCAGCTTCACTACGCTGCCACCTACGGACCGTCACAAGAACGACGGACCGTCATAAGCTCCATAGGTGGTCTCTTCTGCATTTCTTTGCTCAAAATCTCCGCATTCAGCTTTGGACAGATTTCCTGCAAAATAAAGATAAACTTATATAAAAATTAGCACACAAAAGGCTTTTGGAAACACTTAACTTAAGGAAAAAGTATTAATTATATCGTGAAACCACGGTATATCAACACCCTCAACTTAAATTCGTTGTTTGTCCTCAAGCGACGCACTATGACTCACTACACAATCTTTGTCCAATAGTATCCATGTTTTATCCTTTGCAATCATTTGGCTATCAATCCCGATTAATCTCATCAAATCTATGCATGCCATCAGTATTAGTCTTGAATTTGTTGGGATCAGAACATGACACAGACTCGCCATGCATTAATACCTATCCTCTTCAATTTCTCACTTAGGTGCTAACAATTCCAGTATTGCAACTAGTGGCCTCACTTCAAAATAAAATCCTCATTTTTCACACAATGATTTCAATTTGAGTATAAGGATTACTTTTCAACACTCGCTCTCAGAACAAAGTCACACTCATTCATACCTATTGCCATAAGCTTGCCCTTACCTTCACTGCCTTAAGTTCGCTATACAACCCTTAGGATCACGATAGGACTTTCTTTGCTTGTAACAAAGGCTGAGGGTCAGGTAGGGTATATTTAGGTATACTATAGTGACTTTTTCCCCTCCTTGACCTATCGGTTAAACCTTCCACTTTCTATCATTTTATCTTGCCCGGTTTCGTATATTCTTTCACCTTGCTATTTTCTCTTCTTTCTTCATTTTTGTAAGTGACTCTCTTCTTTTCTTGCTTGTATTTCTTGTATATTTTTCTTTTTCTTCACTTTTCTTTCAACTAATTCTTGAGACACTTTACTTTTGTTCATTCTCTCTCTTTGTTCTTTCAACCCCACTTTCTGGAGCATTCCTCATAATAGACACCCTCAACTCATGGCTTTGCCATGAGTCAAGGTACACAATACTCAAAATTAGTTCAAGGCCATAATGAAGGTTGTTTACTGCATTAGCCACCCTTAACTTATGCTTTTGGCATAAGCTGAGGTGCACATGTCCATGGAGGGACAAGGGCCAACACATCGTTCCCAGAAAATATCAGCTGGGGTGAAAAAAGAAAGGTCTAATTTAAGCTCAGATTGTTTGGATCAAAGAAGGATAAATTTCATTTGGTTTCTTTTATTTAGGCTAGAAATGGGCTATATTGAATAAGGGCCTATGATCCTTTCCGAATTGTCTATTACAGCTTACTTTTAGCAGGACTAACCAGGCAAGTTGTAGCTTAGTACCAATAATGGACTTATTCGAATTTTCTTCACACTCACTTGAAATTTCATCAATATACCAGATTATCGGACACCTAGTTCGAATATAAGACTTAGGGTAATGCAATGGTGTAACTCTATGTCATGCTTTGAACCACACAATTATCAGTTACTATGCCTAGTCATGCATCATTTTCCAGTTTATCAAGATATCATTTTAGCCATCATGTTTCAATATTAAACTATGTACAAAAGATATAAAAATGTCGTTTCAGAATTAAACTATGTACAAAAGATATAAACATGCCGGTTCAACAGAAAAAGTAATCAGTCTATTGGGGAAAATGAACACAGGCAAGAAAACTCCAAAAGAGGATAGTGAGTTGGGCTACTCAGACTTCACCCTAATGCTCACTATCCATTTACCCCACCCCAACAAAAAAACATGCAATTGTTCCCAATGAATAAAAATTGAAATACTAGAGTTGTAGGTGAAGCAAACCTGTGGCGCAAAGCGCCATCGATCAGCAAGATGGTAGGTCCGGTTCCCCGGAACCCACGTCCTCTGCAATCTTGACACCCTTAGTGGTTTCCTCAGCGACAACTGCACCATCAGTAATGCCTCCTTCTATCTCCACAGTGCGGGAGCTAGACGCCCCAGTCCCTAACTCTGATGCTCTCATTAGGTGCGCCTCCTCCTCAGCAAGTGAGGCTCTCCTCGCAGCCTCTATCTCTCGGCGCTCCTTCTTCCGTGTTCGTGCCTCGTCCTCTGCTCAACCCCTACGCCTCTTGGCACTCTATCGAGGGGGAGGAGGTGGAATTTCTGAAGTAGAAAAAAGGGCCGCCAACACTGTGTCCTCAGCAGGCTCGACAGAAGGGGCCTCAGACACCAGCACCCTAGCCTTTAAGATCGTGTCGATGTCTACACGAAGACTGTCAACTGTAGCCTGAAGAGTCGACACATCCAACGGAGGGGCTTGTCAAGCTAGCACCCTCAACTCAAAGGCGTCCAAGCGCTGGTTAACATCAGCGATCTTCCGCTCTGTAAACTGGACCATTTTTCTCTCTAGGCGCTCTTCTGACTCAGTAATAGACTTCTGTATACACGGCTGCAAATGATGCAGAAGTGTGGACATTTGCGCCTCTAGTTTTTGGACCCTAGCAAGCGGGACCAGTGCCGGTTGAGGGGCTGTGCGAGAGGATCTCGGGGCAGTGCTACTACCCTGGATAGATTCGACCAGGGTAGTGTTAGTGGAAGTTGCGTGTGTAGCCGTGCAGGCCTGGGCTACCGTATCAGCAATATCATCAGCAAGTGGGGGCAGCTCTTGACAGGGCCCTTTGCGTGGAGCCAACTCATTGGCCTCCTCTCTGATGAGGCCGATGTCAACAGTTCCCTGCGGGTTCTTAAGATGATCGACGTGCCATATGGGTACCTTGTGGACCTGTAGAGAGCAAAGATCATGCATGGGAAAGGGTAGGTAGTAGTGACCTTGAATGCCCTCTCGTGCATGACTGCCTGTAGAAGCCATGTGAAGTCCACCTCGAACCCGGCTATTATCACCGCCATCAACACTGCTCGATCCCAGGTAACGATATTATCTGCAGCTGTGGGGGGAAGGGAAAGACGGACAAGAAACCACAAGAACTTCACCGTGAAAGTGAGGTTGGCCTTCTTGATGGCCCCGTTCGGCTCAGTCACCCAATCGGCACCCTCTCCATCTACTGACAGGTGTAGGGCCATCCACCGCTTGGTGGTCTCTCTCAATGATGTCTCGCACAGGAACTGGCAATCATTAACTATCTGCCAGCGGTAGTCAAATTCGGCAGTGAGAGGAGTCCGAGTAGCATCAACACCCTCGCCGTATAGAAATCGGCGGATGGCAGGCAGTGAAATGTAAACCTGTACGCCCCGTAGTCGGACATACTCCAGGGGGGGCTAATTAGTGGGGGCAGCCCGCCTATCTATCTGTGATCAGAGAGTCGCTACGTAGGATACGTAGAACTCTTGGACCATTTCTTCACTGTAACGTCCCAACGGACGTGCTTTCACTCCAAGTGATACCTGGTGAAGAGACAGTGGATCTCAGGCATCGTCGGGAGTCTCCTTGTGAGTACTCGCCGCTCTGAGGTGAGTGTTCGAGTCATCACTCCTTTATCAGTCAGGAACTTGGCGTCGGAGTAGACTTGAAATTACCCGTCGACACACCACCGGTTGGGCTGGTCAGTGGCTGGGGTGGGGGCCTGAGCTGATGAGCCTGAGGTGGAATCCGAACTGTCAGCCTCCTCAGACGAGGCCGACGCTGCAGCCGTGGCGAGTGCGGGAACCTCAGCAGATCTGGAGGCTTCCTCTAAACACGATACTCGTAAGGAGCCAGACGCTCCATCTGTGGCTGACCTAGAGGGTGTGCCAGTCAGTGTGCGCTCCTCATCAGTCTGGGAGGCAGTGACTACGCCGGACACCACCTTTTTGGGTGTGGCTCTGGGAGCACGTGCAACACGGGCAGGGGTGGAAGTGCCTGGGGGAACATAATCAGGGTCACGCTCATCATCAGAGCCAATGACCATGCGGGCAGACGGGGTGACAAACTTAGAACGCCCGCGTGCGTAGATGCGGTCTTGCTTGGGTGCCATAGTAGATAGTACCTGTAAAGAATCAATATTAGTACATGTAGTGGCAAACAAGACAAGCAAAACTATACCAAACAAAATATTGAAAATAGTATGTCATTGCTGTAGAAACAGTGACACACGACGGGCCTGGTGACGGCTCGTCATGACTATGACGGACCGTCATGGGGTCCGTCGTGTATTACTTAGACTATGTATATATGGAGAACCCTAAAGGAGAGTCTCTTACTAGTATGACGGTATGTGCAGGACGAACCGTCACAGGTACGATGGTCCGTCAAAGGACACTTGTAAAAGATATGGAGACCCATAAGAGAGCGGTCGCTGACCATCATGACGGTCATGCAGGACGGACCGTCGTAGGTATGACGGTCCGCCACATGTGTCCGTTGAAGGACACTTAGAAAAAGGGAGAGACCCTTAGAAACAGGGTCTTTAACAACTAGAACTGTTGTGCAGGATGGACCGTCGTGAAGACGACGGTCCGTCACATGTGTCCGTTGGGTGACACTTTGTATAAAATGAGAGACCCTTAGAAACAGGGTTTCTGACAACCAGAACAGTTGTGCAGGACGGACCGTCGTGGGTATGACGGTCTGTCACATGTGTCCGTTAAAGGACAGGGTGCTAGGGCTTTTAAAACAGACCCTATGACGGTCCATCGTGGGTACGACGGTCCTTCATCGGGGTCGCGTTCGGTATAGTAGTGCCAGAACTGGGGGTACCCCATGCATCCCCGATGAACCCACATCAAACTTGTAGTGTTTTGGACCTACATTTGTCTAACCCAACTACCTAGGAAACTAGCAATTCCAAAGCATCTATGTCTAGGGTTGTAAACATGGATATTTCAAACATTTTTAACCTAGGTCAGACAGAATCGTATAAAAGAAATGACATATGATTAATTACTAAGATAATACTAACTAATAAACATAAATACAAGATAAATGAGTAGAAATTAGAGACACATACCTTACAATTAGAGAAAACAAATGTACAAGTACTCGGTGGCCAAGAAGACACCCACAGCAGCAACTCCGACTAGTAGATTAACACTTTTAAAGCTTTGGGGAATTGTGGGGGGCAATGATCAGTGGTTGATAGAGGAATAGATTGTGGAAGTTCAAAAAGAGAGAGTAGTGGGAGGAATAATGAAGGGAATGGGGTGAAATGAGGGGTTGGGGAGTTTAAATGGTCTAATTTTGAAAAAGACTCCAACTAGGTTGGGTCAGGGACGACTCATTAATCACACGACGATTCCCCGACGATGGTCCGTCGCAGTTAAGACGTCCTGTCGTTGGTTCCGTCGTGTGTGCCCTAGTTTGAAAATAACAGAAAGACGTACCTGGTATGACGGAAGCATACGACGGTCCTTCGCAGGCGCAACGGTCCGTTGATGTATCCGCTAGTGACTGCTGCAGAGTAATTTTCTGCATAATTTCCTGGTGATGTGCCTGCAAATTTAAAAACCCATTAGTATAAAAATGCTACCATTACAAAAAAGACTATAAGTATTGGGTTGCCTCCCAACAAGCGCCTGATTTAATGTCGCAGCACGACTGGGGAACCTTGATTACTCAGATTTCATCAAGATGGTATGCCTCTATCATTTCATTCCCCGATGCTTTATGCCCAAGATAGAGTTTTATTCTATCTCTATTCCTCTTAAACCGCACTCCCTCCTTGGCTTTTAACTCAACTGCTCCACGAGGGAATACTTGGGTAATCAAGTAAGGGCCAATCCATATGGACTTGAGCTTTCCCGGAAGACAAGGCGACCCAAAACTGTCTACAAGCATCAAATCTCCAACCATAAACTCTTGTTTTGCATCTTTTTGTTCATAGTCCTTCTTAATCTTTTCTTTGTGGGATATGGAAGATACTGATTGGAGCTCACCTCTCTACCTCGTGGTCCTACAAATGTTGAAGGTCACTTCTTCATTATTCAACCGAAATTTCATCTGTCCCTTCTCCATATCAACTAAGGCTCTACCTGTAGCAAGGAATGGTCTCCCAAGGATAATAGGCACTTCAAAATAGACCTCACAATCAAGAATAAAAAAATCAGCCGGAAAGATGAATGACTCCACTTTTACTAGAACATCATGAAGTATCCCTCTAGGCCGTTTCACTGACCGATCAGCCATCAGTAGCCGCATCGCAGTGGGTTTTGGATCCCCCAAACACAACTTCTTGTAAATCGAGAGGGGCATGAGATTTATGCTTGCCCCCAGATCAGATAATGCTTTCGCAAAATGTAATGACCCAACTGTACAAGGAATAGTGAATGGACCAGGATCTTCTTTCTTTTGTACGAGGGATCTTGTAGCAATAGCACTACAATGCTGCAGTCTATCATCATCCTCGAAAGTGACCGATTTTTTTATTGGTGACCACATCTTTCATAAATTTGGCATAACCGGGCATTTGTTCTAGAGCTTCTACCAAAGAGACATTGATAGAAAACTGCTTCAACATTGTTATGAAACGCCGATATTTACCATCCTCGGTCTTTTTCACTAATCTCTGAGGGAAGGGTGGTGGTGGCCTAGGCATGGGAATTACCTTGATAGGTACTTCTGCATCTTTTCCATTACTTTCCTCTGGTTTACCACTATCCTTTACCACATTATCATTATCCTTTCTCACATTTTCCTCAGTAGATGGCATAGGTGGGTCAATGGTTTGTTTACCACCCCGAGTAGTGATTGCCATACAGTGCGCATCATTCTTTAGATTTTGGACAGTGTTGCTAGGAAGAGTGCCCGGTTGCCGTGTGTTCACTGTCGCAGATAATTGGGCCATTTGCAATTCGATCTGATTAATCGAAATTGCATGTGTATCAACATTATGCCCAATACTAGCTAAATCACCCCTTAACTCTTTAATGTGCTCATCACTAGCATCGAACCTCCTCATCATTTTGTGCAACATGTCCTCAACTCACACCATACTATCTCCACCATCCCTAGGAGTAACTTCACGATTTTGAGGAGGGACATAGGGCCCATTCATATCATTTCTATTAGCATAGTTACCCCTGTTAAAGTTGTTATCGCGGTTGTAGTTTCCATCTCACACATAATGACCCTCACGATTGTAATTACCATAGTTCCGACCTTGGTTCCCTTGACCTTGGCGCCAATTATCCTTATTTGAACCTTGGGCGCTTGGTTAGAAACCCCCCATCTGCTCATTTACTGCATAAGTGTCCTCCGCATAATAGCATTCATCATTAGGAGGTGGTGGTTTAGCCATGTAGTTTACTGCATTTATCTTTTCTGCACCCCCAGTGACATGTTTTAGTACCAACCCAAGCTCAGTTCTCATCTGAACCATTTCTTTACGAATCACATATGTGGCTGGGTTGTGAGTGGACTGCACTGCGAAGGTGTTTCTCCCTATATGAGACTTCCTAGTACTCCAAGCTTTGTTATTCCAGGAGATTTTCTCTAATTTTTCAGCGATCTCAGCATAAGGACACTCCCCATAAGATCGACCTGCTATGGTGTCCAACACCGCTTTATTGTTATCATCCTGTCCCCGATAGAAGTATTCCTTCAGTGACTCATCATCTATACGGTGATTTGGAACACTTCTCAAGAATGAGGTGAATCTATCCCAAGAACTACTAACTGACTCTCCTGGTAGTGCCACAAAGTTATTCACTCTGTCTTTGTCGTTTAGTTTCTTGGAGACCGGATAGTAGCGTGCTAAGAAGACATCCCTTAGTTGGTTCCAAGTGAAGATTAATTTGTATGGAAGCATAGTGAACCACATAGCAGCCTCTCCCGTCAGTGAGAGATGAAACACTCTGAGACCTATTACATCTAAATCCAAATCAGGCCTCCCTACACAACTTTTACACACTGCCCTTACCTTAGCTATATGGGCATGTGGATCGTCAGAGGGTAACCCTGAAAACAAACCACTGGCAGTGAGCATTTGCATGAGGCTACTAGTTACCACAAAAGTGTGACCTGTGGGTAGAGGAGTCAAGACAAGTGACCCATCCGAGTCTGCTATGTTATCGTACACTCTGTAGTATGCTTGGGGCCGTGGAGCGGGATTTCGTCCCCTCTATTGGTGTTCACCCGGAGCATCTGGTAACATCTGACCGTGAACATCAACCGAAGCTGGGATGTTTTGGTTCGGATCATCATCATTTATTCCCAAGTTTCGATTCATATTACGCAGTGTACACTCTAGCCCGTGATCATAGGGAAGAAAAGAGTTCTCTTCCTCTCCGTGTATTTGGCATACAAGGAGAATAGTTCTGGAAAAAAAATCAAAAACTATAAAACAAAGTAAAATCAAGAAAATATCAACTAAACAATAGTAATAAGTTAAAGTTAATCTAAAAGCTATAATCCCCGACGGTGCCAAAATTTGATACGCTCAAACTTACTTATCAAATAAGAAGTAAAGCGGTCGTGTCAAGTAAACAACCCAACTAGTGAGGTTGGGATCGTTCTCACGAGGAAAATAGTCTAGACTTAACTTCAACCTGTTATTACTATTGTTTCGTCAATAACTTCCTTGGAAAGTAAAAACATAAAAAGGGGGGTTTCTATTTCTAAATGAGTGAAAATTAATAACGAACTTGAAAGAGACACCTAACAGCTTTGACAGTTGGATTTTAATCAATTAATCAAAGTAACTAGGGTTTACGGGTTCCCCACAGGTTCATAACTTGATAATTCTAACTATAACAATTCTTTCCTAGTATCTTGCATGCAAAGTGATAAGTTATGTATTTCTAAATCCTTGGCCCGGCATCTAGAAAATCTCTCTCCGCACCTTGGTCTGGCTACGTGTGTCTCTATCCTAACCCTTATCCTTACCTCATATTAAGCATCGTATTCGATATTTGACTAAGTTATTACCTCGTACCAATCAATACTAGCTTATTAGATAGTATACACTAATTCTATGTTAATAATTCTTTTCCTATTATCTACCACCGTGGTCCGGCAAGTAGCATTAAGGCAAGTTCTAACGTTGGCCATCCGTTAAAAAGACTTTTAAGCGAAAGATTTATTAATACATGAAAGACACTATTCTAGAATTGTCATTTTAAATAGGGTTTATCTCATTATTTGCCTATGGTTCCCACAACCCTAATTATGGAGTTTAGTTACTCATGGCCATAAACACAATATTCAAATATATTAAATAAGAGTTCATGTACTTACTTCAATGAGAAAGAGTAAGATCCAAAAGTTTGCTTGATTAATCACCAAAAATCACTTGCAAGAATCTCCAAATCTAACACTAATACACAAAGTCTAATTATATGATGTCTAACAATACGGAGTCTAACTATCAGACGTCTAACCTCAAAAATGAGGTTTTTCAAACTATTTATAGAAAATAAAAACCTAATTAAACAAGGACTCTGTTTGCTGGAAATCTGCCAAAACGCGGCTGGGTCGACGGACCTCGCGACGGATCGTCATGGTCACGACGGACCGTCATGGACTCGGTCGTCCCACACTTGTGCAATTTCCTCTACTGCTCTTCTTCATTACCCTCGACGGCAAGTATGATGGACCGCCATAGGCACAACGGTCCGTCGAGGGTCTTCGTTTCAAAACACTTCAACTCTTAGAATCTGGGTACTGGGATTACTTCTCTGAACTTCATGACGAACTTGCAGGACGGACCGTTAAAGACACGACGGACCGTCACAAGCTTCGCAACCCCACACTTGGTAAGACTTCCCCATCTTCCTTCAGCAGCTTCACTACGCTGGCACCTACGGACTGTCACAAGCACGACGGACCGTCATAAGCTCCGTAGGTGGTCTCTTCTGCATTTCTTTGCTCAATATCTCCGCATTAAACTTTGGACAGATTTCCTACAAAACAAAGATAAACTTATATAAAAATTAGCACACAAAAGGCTTTTGGACACACTAATCGTAAGGAAAAAGTATTAATTATACCGTGAAACCACGGTATATCAGTGGGATAGGCTGCAGTCCGTCGATGGCAACTGTCAATTGCACCTGCAGATTATCTAAAAAAATTGTTTTGTCTGTTTTGGATAAGGGGTTTTACAAAATAGGACAAAATAACTAATAATAAGTCTATTATTTTGCTTATCATCTTCATAAGATTCTACCTTTTTTTATCTTTTACACCAATTTATTATAGAGTGTTCTGTGTAGACAATTGAAATGCAATTATTCTATAAGATAAGTGACTTATAAGCTCTGCAAAAAGGTTTACGTCAATACAATCACACTACATGACATTATACATTTTCCATGATGTTATTTTTGTGTTTCTCAAATATTTTAAATCTATCAAGGCTTTTATACTTACAAAACATGAAAAATATATTCATATCATGAGTAACATTCATGAAAACTCAAAAAACTCAAATTTACCTCTTGCCCAAATTCTCGTTCATTACACAAATTAGAATAGATTAATCATAACTTATTATTACCTCTCTTTTTTCATTTAAGAGAAAGATCACTTAGTCATTTGTCATTCTAAACAAGACTCAAATGTTGGTAGTGTCTTCATTTTCAATTAACTGTAATGTTCATCAATTTACAAACCTCGAATCTATTTAGAATAAATAACTTAATCACTAATGTATAGATAAATTTCATTAAATTTAATAGGTATCTTCCCTTATGAGACATATCATTAAAATTTATTTCATAAGAGATAATACTAATAAAAAAAATCATGCATCAATATACCACAAGAAATAAAATATTCATCATATTTCTTGTTAGAAACTGAAAATAATTTTTCAAACATCAGGTACAGTGATAATGCGTTGTTTGAATTAATATCCTATCTTTGCAAAAATAAAATCTTAAGTAGTACTAAGTGGGTGCGTAAGGTCTATTGAGAATATGAATCATAATACAATAAGTAGATCATAATCTTTCAAATAATCCCGAATAACAAAATTCAGGGCTCATTTATACGTATATATTTATGCATCTCGAACGGCCAATCGTTGGGATTGGAGAACTAATCATGAAATACACATGTAGAATGACAGATTATTCACTCCACAAAATTATACAGACCTAACTTATTTGGAGAGTCTGTGTAAGTTCAAGTCAAGTGAAAATCCTCTAGCTACACTTGATCCAATCTTATATAACTTAGATTAGGAGAGCTAATATAAATTATCAAAACTAGATGATTAAGTACATAGTGACTTGTATAAATTTCATCCGATGACAAGGATGGTGTAAGCCAACACATAAAACTAATATTTCACTACTATTTAATCAAATATGACCAAAAACTAATATAACGATCTAAAAAAGTTAATTTCTTACTAGATCGTTCTTATGAATCTACCAAATTTCATATCAATCAAAGTTCGTTTTTTTACACATTCCAAAAATATGATGAATTTGCTTGAAAAAGTTGTGTGCCAAAATAGAACTTACTATTTTTACGCTCAGTAATTCTTATCATATATCATCATTTTGTGAAATAGATACGCAAATCAAGAATAAGAAAAAAATTCTGAAATTCCAAAAGAAAAATCATGTTTATGTGTAAATTGAATATTAAAATTAAAAACACACCTCATTGATATCCATGCATCTTAAACAACAAATTTTGATGAAATGACTACTGCAACATACATATGTGGTGTCAGATATTAACTTCAACAAAATTTAATACAAAAGCTAATTCATATAAATAGTATATGTTAATTTGGGTTAAGTGAATATCATTATCCCTTGTTCCAATCAAATATTACTTAGTTTATGAAGAGTCAATGCAGATAATAAAAACTATAGATTAAACATTAATGAGTTTTATTAATTTTTCATCTTATAGGGAGGAACATATAAGTCAACACTTGAACTTAATACTTCACTAAAATTAAGTCATGAAGACCATAAATAATAATCTCTATTAACACTATATCTTAGTCGAGTAATTTTTTTTTCAAATTAATTTTCAAAAAATAAAGAAAAATCTAAATTCATTATCTAAATAACCTCAAATAAAAGTCACTTCATAACAATGGGTATTTTAAATTTGATCATTTCTGATGAACCTACCGAATTTAAAATCAAACGGAGTTCTAAAATAATGTTTATCTCCAAAGCTATGATCAAATTCAAATCCAAATTCAAATTCAAATTCAAATGATTTGAGGAATATTGAACAGATCTACATCCATATCGTATATCAAGTTAACAAGTGTAATCATATACCAACCACATATAACGTAAGTAATATCAATATAAAGGATGTCATTTGTCACGACCAAAAGTACAATCTAGAAGTTAGGGCATCCTTATGTCGCCACACTATGTAATTGACCTCTCAGAGGTCTTGTATAAGCTGTTAGGCATCATATATCACTCCCTCTCTCTCTCTCTCTCTCTCTCTCTCTCTCTCTGTCTCACACACACACACACACATAAACACACACACACACACACACAGATATATATATATATATATATATATATATGAAAATTAGTACGGAATTAAAAAATTTCACTACAATAGAACAATAGTTCAAATTTATTTTATAGAATAATAAGGAACACTTAGCCTCTTCATAGACATCATAGACGCTAAAAAATCTAAGGGTTATAACCCATACATCAATAAAATAGAAATTCTAAATTCTAGTACAGTGTCCTTTGAAAGCTAAATATAACTATGTCCTCAAAACATATGAGGACATACCTATTTACTTGATAGAATGTTATTCCAAGCTTCACATCCAAGAGACTCTTCACTTGCCACCTACATCTTTAGAGATAAAACACATATGGAATTAGCACGTTGAAAGCACTAAGTATGGTTACATGCAATAAAATCATGCAAAAATGGACATTTACTTTATAAAAAAAAATTATGCTCTTTTGATGAAAATCTCATAAAATAAGTATAAGAACAATAGTCACATCAATCTTCACATATAACACACATTGATGTAATCGACAATATGAAATTATCATGAATTGGAAACATATGAAAACATATACTTCTAACCAAAGGTCATATAAGACAAACTTAAGTGAGAGATGAAGCGTCCGCCCATACAACCCCTTCACACACACCTAAGTGATCCTAAACATTTCATAAAGTAAAATTATTCCCTTTTCATCATCAGATTCCCTTCTAAGGTTACTCTAAGGCTCACCTAAGTAGGACATGCACAAACAGGCCATACACCCTCTTCAAGCCTTCCTAAGCAATTCTTAAAGTTATCCTAGATAAGAACCTTTCCATTCACATTAATTAATTTAAGTCATCATTATTCATTATGGTAATTAAGGCACAACTAATGATTTAAATTACTTTACATAATTGTTTTGGAGGAACTAGGGAGCCATCATCCTAGCATCATTGGAGCCTACTCATGTCATGTATAGATAGTGTCCCATTCCTGTATCTACACGTTGTAGAACTTCTCCAACACTATAACACATCCCACATGATGAGTATAGGAATTAACTATATAAACCATACTAGATAGGTGTGGAATCCGGAGTCTACCCTACTCAGAGGGAGGGTGTTCTACTTGCCAAGGATAGAACTAGGAAACATCCCCTGTTGGCACATGGCTATGGAATATCAATGGTCTGTTTGTACTCTAGTCTTGAGGATTAGTTAGGTGTGCATCTAAGAGATTGTATGGAAAGTTCCTTCATGTCTTACCGTAGAGGATCGTAGGATAACATTGGGTAGGGAAACTTCAAGGGAAATGAGTTCAGTGTAATGTTTTCTTGAATTCACTCTAAAGTTGTCCTTTGTGCATAAATAATGGAAGTTCTAATCTATATGCTAAATGATGATTCATATGTTATTTTACTTCCATATTCATGTGGATTTACTTATTTTTCATTAAAGCTTATTCCTACAAAAATTACCCTTTAGCCTAATTTACCTAACGACATACTTAGTAGAATATTTGTACTAACCCTATAATTTTCTATACTCTCTATTTATAGGTTGGAAGAAAGTGGAAGTTTAGAAGTCATGCTTGGTAATGGACTTTCTGAAGACTTTTGTATATCCTAATATATTCGAGGGCATATTCTTTATTTATTTAATTCTTCTTTAGGACTTTTACATTACTTATTATGTATTTTCTTTCAATGTAAAGGGTCGTGTCCCTATGATATTTAAGTTAAATCTAGAAGTTAACTTATGACAACGAGACTACTCTTTATTATTTATGAAAGATATTTCCTCACCATTATTATTACCATGAAATGTTTTAATTCTGCAGAACTTTTCATGTCTTATGTAAGGAATGATAGCTATGAGGCTAGTACAAGACCATTAGAAGGTCATGTTTGCAACTACTCCGGCCCAAGGATTGCCCTACCGACTAGGCGGTACATTCAGGTCGTGATAAACTTAAATATCGGATCATAAGGTTATGGTAAATAGTTTGAGGTCTAAAGTCACACAAGCCACATCTAGTAAATTCTTGTTCATCAGTGTGAGTTCCGGCACACCCATGAGTGTGAGGATATAGGACGATAGAGTTTCACTTTTTCAATACTTTTGTATCATGTCATTGAACTCAACTCTATAAGGTCTTTCTATTCTTTTCCCTTATTCGTCTATTTTGTAGACGTGATCGCTTCAAAGTTATGAAGTTTCTATCTTTGAGGGAGTGAAAAGTGAGTTTTGATGCTTATGATGGTTTTGTGGATTGAAGAGTAGATGTAAAGATGAGTATTCAATTTTGTGATGTGATTCCATTTATATCTATGTGTGATTTATGAGATTTAAAGTATTATGATGTGAAATTGCATGATGATGTATATCGAAGCATGGTAGAAGTTATAATGGTAGAATGAAGTCCTTTTGGCGGAAAATGAATTATCTTTTATCTATGTCCAATGATAGTAGGGAATGAAGTTGTAAATTTGAGGAGAGTTTAAAGAATGTGTTAATGTTGTAAGAGTGGAGGGCTTCCCTCTTGTGTAGGTAATGTTTTATGGTTGTACTTGTGATTTTATTGAAGTTCTTGTTTAGGATTACACTAAGGAGGAAAGATAGTATGTTTACCTAGTAAGGTAGTTGTGAAGTTATGCTACCAAAAGGGTGGAATATATATAGAAATATTGTGTGTTTCCATACCAGTCTACCTTAATGGGTGGAAAGAGGAAATTTTATTCCATAAGTTGAGTTTTGTGATACCTAAGAGTTGAGTGAGGTGATCCTTAAGAGTGTTTATCCTAGATTGAATCCTAAGAAAAGGGTGTTACGCTTCACTAGTAAGGTTGATGTTTAGTCTTGATGTTCATATGTTAATGGTAGTTTGAGTGCCTAACTTGTGATAAATATAGTGGGACTTTGAAGTATGAGACCTTGAAGATGGCTTTGCCCTAATTGGGGGATAATGAGTTTAGTAGAAACGTAGTTGATATCCTTATCTTTCCTTCTATTCTTATTCAAGCTAAGACCAAATCCTTAGTAGTTTGGTAATGATTTAGGGCCTTGCATATTAGTATTAGTTGAATTTCTCTTTATGTTATGAGTACCTTTGATGGTATAATGTTTGTATGCTCTTGATGATATAATGATTCAATGGGGAGATACTCAACCTATATTTCTAATGTTAAGTTGTAGCTAATGATATAGCTTAATTGCTTCAAAGTTTTTATGTTCATGCTATAAGATGAGTAGTATTGTCTTGACTATAATATTTTCATGTATTCATGATAAAATTGCTTGAAACATGAATTATCTAATTTTATGCATGCTTCACTTTGACAATGTTGGTATTCACTATCAAGGATTTCAAAATTTGACAAAATTGTATTTTCATGACTAATGGTTCCAATGTGTGTCGAAATGATTTTTATGAGAGTTCCTGATGTTGGAGAAGGTAGTTCCTCAATCAAATAAGACGTAAAAGAAGAAATAAGAGTGTGTTTTGAATTGTGGAATTTGTTCCAAAAGGTGCCTGTGTTGTTAACAAAATGCTTATCAATGTGTAGTTGTATTCGTCGCAAGTTGGGTGAATTGATTAAAGATTTTCTTAATTTTATAGTATTTGTGATATTCCTCTAGTTGTGTCCTTGAATATGTTTAAATGTCATTTGAGGAAGAATGCTCCCAAGTAGGGCAGCACTGTTACACTCTAAAAATGATCTAGGTTAAATTAGATCCTAACATGATTGTTATGAGTTCAAAAGGTCTTAAAATGTCTAATAATCACGTTTAGCGGTAGTGTATAAAGTTTGGATGTGATTGGAAGTCAAATGTCCAAGTCATCCGGACACTAGTCGAAGTTGAACTACTGTATTGTAGTGTTTTATAGTGAAGTTTTTGGGATGGTTTGATAGTGAAATTGAGTATTGATGATTCCTACGCATAGAAAGACATGTAAAGGTTTGAATCTTCTAATACCAATCCCCGGGGACCAGCCTAAGGGTTTCCAAGGTGGACCCAAACCTTAGAGAAGGAAACTCCCAAAGTAGCGTGCAGGGACAAGATGTGAAGTCCATCTCGTGTCGTGCTCCTGTCACTGAAGCAACTTGTGCTTCCCACGAGTGGTAGGAGGTTCACTGCCTCAAAATGTTGAGAGGAAAAATCAGGAACTTCCTCTGCGACGCGCAGCCAAGTCCCAGATTTGGCTGTGTTGTTTTTAAGTGAAATAGACTCGGAAAAGGGTCCAATTGGTGTAGGAGTGTTTTCGGTATTTTCGGGGGGTGCTATATTATGGTTTTTGGTAATTATACACTCATTTCCCCACCATACTTAGAAATCAAAAATTCCAAAACCCTCAAATATTCTTCTCTTTTAAAATCCTCTAAAACCTCCATTGAAGGGGAAGGTCTTGGAGCTTGTGCAATGGATACAAACAAATTTATTTTCAAAATTTCATGGGTTTCTTCATGTTTAGGTATGGTAGTCAAACTTAAACCTTTTGTAATTCAAGGAGACACTTCAAAGAGATTTCAAAAAAGTTTTTCAAACTTCATTTTTTTATTTCCTTAACTCGAAATATGGATCTTTGCATGAAAACATCTTAATGATTAAAATGAGGTGTCATTATGATGAATTTTAATTTCAAAACCCCAATGAAACCATGTTTATGCTTATTATCAACTTTTGGATCATGAAGTGGGTTTATTACCTTTAGTAGGATAATGTTAGAGTTGAGTTTCTTTTGAGGTATTCTGGGTTAGATACTACCTATACATGCTATATGATGTTGCTTAGATAAAATATAGATTAAAGATGGTGAAAGCTAGGATGAAGTGTAAGTTGCTCTATATTGTATAGTTTCCATTTAGGTACTATTGAGTGGTATGGTCCACCTTTGGTGGAGGTGTTTTCTTGAAGTATATAAATATGTATTTTCATGTGTATTGTGAGTATCGCCATGAAGGCATAGTATGTGAAGTGAAGTGATAATGTTGATTTTCATGTTCATATGCTTTATGAAGCTTGAATTGTATAGTTTATGTAGAATATGTCTAAATGGAGTATGTATATATGTGAAGCATGTTAGTTTGTGAAATGTGATGAATAAAGATGTAAGCATTATTAGAAGTCAATGTATGGAAATAGTGATAATGTGAAAGGTGTGCTCACATGTTCACACTCACACATACTTGAAATAAATGAATTAAACTAATAAATGTGAATGGGGGATTGTAGGGTGGACACTCTTCGTGAAATGAGATGAAGTGCCTAGACCATACCCTACTCTTCCTAAAATGAAAGGGGAGTTTTGAGTGAATACTCTTCGTGAGTTGAGATGAACTGTTTGATAGAAAATTTACTATTCCCAAGAGTTTTCTAAGATAGGTTGGAGGATGGATACCATTCATGAGTTGATATATGGTGTCCATAAAGTTGTAATGAATGTTTAACACTCCATGGGGGAGTTATGCTTACCACCGAGAGGATATAATGAAGGGATGGTTACACTTCCTCAGTTGATATGTTGTATCGAATGTACCACTTGATATGAGAACTCCTTCTTAGTAGAGAATTATTTACTTAGAAGCAAGATCCTTATCCCTTAACAATGCCCCCACATAGGTATAACTATTCGAGACTCCATGTAAAGGCTAAGAGAATGACCCTACCCTAGATAAGTGGGGATCCCTCATCTTATAGGGTTTAATATTAGGATTCCATGTCTAGATCTCATGGTCTATCTTGGTTAAAGTTTTAACCCACAAATGAATGTAATGAACTATGTCTTCTAAAAAGTATACAACTTAGGGATGGTAGTAACAGGAGACGTTATCTATCCATTGCACGAGTAGACATATGAAATGGGAGTCTTAGTGTGTCTTTATATGAAATGCATGAATTAGTTATTATGTGATGTAAATGAAGTTATGTGACTTAATGTCTAATGTTAAGAAATCATATTGATGTTATGTCTTGTATGATGAGATTTATTAATGATTAATTTGGTGTGCCTAAGCTCATGGAATCCTCATGGAACTATTGTGGGAGTAGTAGTATGGGATTCTACTCTCACATTAACTTTGTGTTACTTGTAAGTCCACTTGGGAAGGGAAAATATGTGATGTCTTTAAATGAAAGTATGTTTCTCAAATGACTAGATATGGAGTCTGGACTTATTACTCGTGCGAAGTAAGCCTTAATGGGTAGTCAGGAGGATTAGTTAGATATGCATCGAAGGGATTGTATGGACAGTTCCTTCTTGTCTTAGCTTAGTGCGTCTTAATATAACCTTGGGTAGGGAAACTTCAAGGGAAATAAGTTCACTATAATGTTTTATTTAGTTTACTGTAAAGTGGTCTATTGTGCTAAAATTATTGAAGTTCTATTTTATGTGCTAAATGATGATTAATATGTTATTTTACTTCTATATTCATGAAGGTTTTACTTATTTATTTATTTCAACTTTAAGACTTGTACAAAACTTGTTATGTATTTTTCTTTCTATGTAAAGGATCGTGTACGTAAGATATTTAAATTGTGTTTTTAAGTTTGCTTGTGATGATGAGACTACTCTTTAGTATTTATAAAAAGATATTTCGGTATTATTATTGCCGTGAAATGTTTAATTACACACTAGTTTTCATCTCTTATGTAAGGAATGATAGCTAAAAGGCAAGTAAAATTCCTTTGAAAGGTAAAGTATGCAATTGTTCCAACCTAAAGATTGCCCTAAATTCTAGGGGGTCCTTTCAGGTCGTTACAGTTCCTTTTAAGTAGGGGGAGTATGATGAGTAGTTGGGTTGTGATTATTGTCTCTTCTATTCTATTCTATTCAAGCTTGGGAGATAGAATGGTATAGTAGTATGTTGCATGTAGTCTAGGAGTCTAGGTGAAAATGAATTTCATTTATCTTCTTATGTTGTGCATTTTATGAGGTTATGTCGATGTTGTATAATGAGTTCATATGATATTGTCTCTCATATTATCATTCCTTTACAATAAATTGCTTAAATGATACATTAGTGTGTATTGAGCATGCCTTATAGTAAAGTATATGAAATTTTTTGCTTAATTGTGTTTCCATGAGAAGTTTGAATTTTGTGCATAGAAATAATGTATATGAGCAGGATGATATGTGGAGAAGGAATTCCTCCTATATAAAGTGAGAAATGTGATTCGTATTGCATCATGAGTTGTAGAGGTTCTGCCAACTTTCTTGTTGTGTTTTTAGTCTCTTGTTATGTGGAAGTTATGTTCATCCTATCTATGTTTACTGTATATGATGTGGTATGTTTATAAGCTTCTAGTCTTAAGTCTTCACAATTGAAAGTGTTTAAAGAGTAGAAAGTGTTATTTGTGGAGGAATGTTATCCAAATGTGGGAAAATGTAACAGATCGAAAACAAATTAGGTTAAAATAGTGCCTAACATGTGTGTCATGAGTTTATAAGGTCTTAATATTGTTAATTATAGAATTATGATGAAATGTGTTGAGTTTTGAAGTGAAACATCCATGAATGTCCAACATATTCGAAAGTTAGCCTTGCGATGTGCTAGTGTGTTCTAGAGTGTCTTAGAATGTTTAAGTGTTGGTTTGTGTTCAAATTGATGGTAAATGTTCCTAAAATCTATACGGATGTTTTTAAGTTCGAAATGTATGGGCACAAATCTCAAGGAACCACCCTAAATTCCGTGATGATGATCCAACCTTTGGCTTGAAAATGTCCAAGGCAGTCCTAACCATCGAACACAATCAACGCTCCGTAGTCTAGGTGACGTCTCTTTGAATGGGGTATTTGATCCACACTTAGGTATGAGCTCTAGGCCCCACAAAATTTATCGTCTTTGAAAAAATAGACGGACCTATAGGATGGAGCCGTCATTCCATCGATTGTCCGTTGTCTACACCGGTCGTTTGGTGCATGTAATTCATGTAGATTCTCGCCAAGCTAAGGGCATTTAGGTAAAATCACCTAGCCTCCAAAAAATATATTGGCCGGTTACCTAAGGTGGTTTTGGGTATTTTAAGTCAGTTTGAGTTTATTATTAAAATCAAAACCCAAGACCCCAAATAGAATCTTCTAGCATTCCATTGAAGCTAGGAGCTTGATTTCTCCATTGATTCATCATAAGTTTCGTAGATTCTCTTAATCAAGGTATGGTGTTTCATCCTTGAATTATCTTTCTAAAAGGATCCAAACTTCAAAGTCTTTTCTAAGACTTTCTCTAAACATAAAATATTCTAGTTTGACTTCTAGCCATGAGTTCATGCATAAAGTGATTTGAATCAATGATTTATGTTATAATTGATGTTAATCTAAAGATCTTAGATCAAAATTACTATGAACCCATGCAATTCATGATTTCCTAATTTTTGATCTTTTATGAATGATTTGATCATGGCTTAATAGTATTGAATTCTTATGTAGATTATGTTTGGCTATTGAAATATGTATGAATTATGTTAGAATTGTAAATAGGATGCCTTAATTTGATTATATTCATAATATATCTTGTTGGATTATTTTCTGGTTTGATTATTGGTTTGACATAGTATGTATGGCTATTGGTAGCAACCTTTGTGAAGTGAATTGATTTAGAAGTCTAAGGATTGTTGGTGTTCGTGATGGAATGGTCATATGTTGAGCTAATATCTTTTATATTGTGTAGTATAGGTGTGGAATTGTGGTGATTGGTATAGTCCACTTACTGTGGCGTTGCTTATGTGTTGTAATTCTAATGAACATGGCCTTGTCAATATTTATGTGTGTGTTATGTTGATAATATGTTATAGCTTGTATAGGTGATCAATGTGAAGGCTTATACAGTACATGTGTATGAATTAAGTTAAAGCATGTTTTCTCCTAATTGATTATAACTGATCATGATAGACTATGGTGACGTCTTTATATGTGTATTCTTGATGTTGAAGTAATGTTCTCTCTAATTATTTATATGACTTACGACGGACTATGTTGATGTTTCTATAGGAGTGTGTATAAGTCCACTTTTCATGACACTTGGAATTGCTTCTCCGAGGAAGAAACCCAATATTCTGGATTTCTTGTTTGGTTATGTTTTTAAGACAATATTTTATATTGTAATTCGACATGTTCTCATTGATTGTATGGAATATGTCCCAAGTTCTATTCTTTATATATTGATGGTACTTTGTGACGAAGTTAGAAGGAATTTTCTTATATCAAAAGAAATGAACTTCTAAGTAAAAGTTTAATTTTTTCGCACTTTTATTCTATGATACATGTTATAACGTATGTTGAAGGCTTGTATAATACCTATTCGAGATCGAGTATGCTGGTAACGCATGTGTGTACTTTGGGTAGCTTAAAAATTTTGAATCAGAGTATAAGGTTGGAATAATGTAGGATTGATGTCACAAAATACCACGTAAAGTACACTCTTTGTCACGGGTGTAAAGCGCGCCACATTTATAAATGAGAGGCTATGAGATGCTTAGGATCTCTCACTCCTTTGTTATTCCTTAGACGTAACTAAGAGTCTTAACTCTATGTAGTCATTTTCTTTTAATCTTTTTCTTTTGCTTATAGTAAATGAATATAAGAATGAACAACACTCTAAGGGATGAGGAGGAGAATGTGAATGAGGCAGTTCCCCCTCAAGCTCCTCAAAACCCTCAAGTTCCTAATGATGAACGGGCTATGTCTACTGTTGAGATAAAGGGCAGCTATTTTCATATCTTGACTCTAGTTTTAGCCACTCAAGTTTCTAGCGATACTAAGGTGCAATTTAATCCCAATACTAGCACTACCTCTTCAAGGATTAGGGAATTCACGAGGATGAATCCCCATACTTTCTTTGATTCCAAAGTGGAAAAGTACCAACAAGGGTTCATTGATGAAGTGTTCAACATGTTAGATGCTATGGTGGTGTCTTCTAATGAAAAGGTGGAAATAGCCACTTATTATCTTAAAGATGTGGCTCAAGTTTTGTCTGAAAAATAAAAGGATGAGACCCTTTAGAGAAGGTCTGATTACTTAGGTTTCATTCAAGAGAGTTTTCATTGATAGGTTCTTTCTTTTGAATTAAGGGAGTGGAAAATGCAAGAATTAATAAATTTTCAACAAGGGGGTGTGAGCGTGAAAGAGTATAGCCTCAAGTTCACGCAACTATCAAAACATGTTCCTACTATGGTGGCAGATTCTAGGGCTAAGACGAACAAATTTGTTCTGAGGATATCCAATCTTGTGGTTAATGAATGTAGGTAGGCTATGTTAATTCCTAACATGGACATATCTCGTCTCATGGTTCATGCTGAAAAAATTGAGGTGCAAAAGCTTAAGCAAGTTAGTAGGGAGTTTAAGAAGACGAGGGCCAAAGATGGAAATTCTTCTAATAGTCAACCAGACTAACAAGGCAAATTTTAGCTTTCATCAGGAATGGTTCACAACAAGCTAATCATACAAGGCATTGACACCAATGTCAAACAAGACTCCAAACTTTTTCCAATGTTCAATGTTCATTGCAAGATGACTAATCACAGCGAGATGCAAAGAGTTCACATATTGTTTATGCAATTTCATTTGGCCTCGTTGTAGCTGCACATTCATGTTTTGTCAATTGTAAGAACTATCCTAGTTATCATTATTCATCAAATACTTAAATTTTTCTTAGAATACACACATCCATGTACATTCGAGAGGTGGCGAAAAGAAGATTTTTTTCGAATAGATCAAAATATTTGCAATTTAAAACATGAGTCACAAGCTCAATCATCTGAAAAAATAACTTTAAAACACAATTTGCAACAGAACAACCCAAATATATACACAAAAATAGGAGTTATAAATAGCATATAAAAGGTGAGCCTCAACCCACGAAAAATAAAAAGTATTTGTGCTCAAATACAAATTAGATAAAAATAAACAAAAAAAATATCAAGAAAATATGACAGATAAGGAGGTAGAGACGGGGTCTTATCTAAGAAAGCACTCCACATGTCTAGGAATTAGTGCCCAAGATCATCGGGACTTGGGCATCAATACTCATATTCTTTTTAAAAGGGCCAGTCAGCTTGGGACATCAAACGGTGTTACTACTAAGACGGCCTACACAACTGCATCTATCGTAATCTCCTTAGTCTCAAAGACACCCTCATATGTAGCTTATACAGTCACCTCCAACATCTCCTCAATAGTCTCCTCATTAAACTCTGGCTCAATGATCTCAACTAGGAAAGAACTCCACGATACCGAAGACCATAGATATATCGGTTGACTTCAACTAGTCCACATCTCTTCTCAGCTCAGCAACATCAAACTGTAAATCCATCACCTCCTCATCACATCCTTGGCCACATTACAGACTACTATCCTAGGCTCGAGGGCATCGATTTTAACAATCAAAGGTGTTACAACATCGACCACAATAGTTTAAATCATGCCTGAAATGGAGGTCTCAAGTCTAGACATCTAACGATAAACATTAAATGCTAGTTATACCATCCTATGTAATGAAACATGGGTAATTGGAGTCCGGGAAACAAAAACACTAGGCATAGGTAGCAGTGCAACTGTCGAACAATGTAGAATGGAAGAAGGATTAGCAATATCAGTCAATGTACATGAAGGCCTAAGGGTCGGAGTAGGTAGAGACGCCTCTGTACGTATGAAGTATGTACCCATAGTTGGGGAAAGATTAACGGGATCTTCCTACTTCTTCTTTTCTATTTTACCTTTGAGGTACTCAACCTCGAACTGCTGGATATCATTGGAGGATGTGGGCACTATTTCCACATCATTCTTTGTATCTTGAGGGACCCGAGCTTGTCTACAGAACTTGGTAATTAAAATTGAGTAGGGAAGTAAGGTGTTGTTAATCTTAGCACATATGGGCTTCTCAAAAGCAATAGTGAGCCCCATTTTATTTTGGTCACTTCAATGATATAAAAAAGACAAAACATCATTGGCAAGACAAACGATCTACTCATTATGGAATGACTTAATTGTGTTGTTGATAAAGCCGAATTATAATCTTTTAGTGATGTTCAAATCTTTCTTTTAAATTGGGACCCCTTATTCTAACTAGTTTGGAGGCTCATAAGAGGATATTAGTTAGGCTAACCACTTCTTTAATAGTTTCTTGGCCCTGATTAGGTTTTGGCAATGATCATTATTACGTGTAGGTATGCACAATATTGTGTTAATAGTAGACTCATCGAAATTTATTTTTCGGCCTCTAAAAATACAAAGCAATTACTTTGAAAGATTATACTTACATTTTCTTCTGGGGTATCAAGCCAATCTAATCACTATAGAGTTCTCTGACCTAGCTTGGGATGTATAGACCACAAGGTTTTGTAAACATTTGGAATTTAGGAAATTTCAACCAATCCATTATATTTGGGTATTTGTCAATAACCTCATATGTTGACAATCGTTTCTCGTCCAGCACTGTCCTCAACCCCTCAGTCTGGACTCTATTTATGTATTTGGGAGGGTTACTCTCTATATGATGTGCAAGGATTAATGCTTGCGCTATAACTGGAGGTGAAGCAACAGGCTAAGCTTCTTGTCCTTGACAAATCATTCAACTTTTTTTTAACATAACTCTTCCCATCATTCTACTTCAATTTCTTCATCATAAGAAACTAGAACTTGAGTCTCTTATTGCTGACCCTCACTCTAAGAAGCAATGAGGAGGGTATCATATAAACCTTCACTATACCAGTTGACCTTCAGTGATGTTTATGCCTTACATTTACCTTTGACCTTCAATATATATATATATGAGGTGTTTTGATGGTTTAACCCTTGATTTAAGCTTCATCCTAGTTGATGTTGATCCCATTTGTTGTGTGCCTTGGGATGGAATGTATCTGCATGCAACTTCGGGTGTTTTGGGAAATTTTGATTACCAATACTTTCCCTGAAATTTTTCAATATTATATGACGAAGTGGCATTTTATTTCTACCTACTTTTAGTCTATCCATACCTGCAATTTATGAGTAAAAATAAAGAAATCATTCATTCAGGAAAACTGATTAGTAGTTACAGACACAATCACCGTGGTTACTGACATGAGGAGTAGGAGGTATTCATTCGTTTCTGGGTTGTATCATCTGTAAAGTATGTAATGTAAGGAAAGTATGTTAATAGTAGATATGGACATAGAAAAGCATATAATCCATGTGCAATAGTTTAAGTATGACAAAATGAGGGGTAGCAAAGAGTTTAGAAACAACAAGGCTACTACATCAGGAACGAGGCAGCGAAAAAGTAATATGAACGGTCCTCTTTCAAACATAAGCAAAAGGGATGTCATTCCCCGAGCTACCCCCGAGACACGGACGTATAACCTAGAATAACAAGTGATCCCAAGATAACCCTTCTAGCATAATCATCAGCATACTAAAGAATGTAAACTCATGCAGAAGCTAAATCATAATTTAATCTTACAAGATGGGGAATACCCATACTCTATAACTGAGATATTTTAAACAATGAGTTTAATACAAATGAAATATTAAATCAATACTAAGATGAATCTAACTATGTCTGAAATAAGCCTCTAACTACCTAGAAATACAAGGACAAGCCCCAGCTAAATCTAGAAAAACTAAAACTAAAAGAATAAATACGAAAAAGCAACTCATAACTATTGTCCTCCAAGAATTAGGACTCTTTATTGAATCTGCTGATCAGAAGATAGGAAATTGATCTATGCGTTATTTGGATGCTAAGAGGTTGAACCTACATCACGAGAAGACGTAGCGAACGTATGCGTCAGTACTTGAAAGTTACTGAGCATGTAGGATAGAGTAAAGCTGAAATTAAACATAACTTAACAAGCATAAAATCAAGTATAATTATATGTACATGATATACTGAATTCTAAGCTAACTGGATTAAATGACCAATTTATAACATGCGGAAACTGAATAGTGAATATACTAATAAATGGACAATGTAGAGAGTCTGACTGATCTGTAAGAGCTACTAATAAACGATAATAAAACCACATGAGATAAATGTGGAGTCCGATGTATACGACCCATCAAAAGGACCTAATATACCCTGCCAAAGGTATAAAGGTCTGCTGGCGTGATCACTAAATTGATTTCCCACAGAGGGGACTTACAACCTACCTAGTCCAACTCAATATTATGCTTGTCCCATGAATTATGTAACTAACTGATTATGACTCAGTTTCTTTAAATACTGAATAGCTCAAGACTGACAATGCAAACTGAAAATGCAACAATTATTCTGGTCATTATGCATTTATAACAATGGCATGTATATCTTAAGTGTCGGAAATATTTGACCTACCATGTTTAATTCAATAAATAATGAAATACAAAGCTAGGGTTCTTGATCTTTTTCTCCTCTCTTGTTTCTAATTTTCTAACTTTTAATTTAATGATTTGACTTATATATATTTTAATTATGTTTCTAGGCTATAATTGACTAAAATCTCATGAATTAGGATCAAAACAACGTATAATAGAGTTTAAATAGAGTGGAAAAGGTCCAAAAGACCCCTAGGAAAGTAGTTGTTGGACCAACCTACGGCCAGGACAGATGGTTAGTAGGTGGATCCACGCCCCGTTGTTTGGTCCGTCAGTTGGGCGTGTTCAACAAGCCTTTACTAAAATTGGCATAACATATTACTCAGAGGTCTGAATTTAGCAAGGTACTGGATATGGAAATATAATTCAATTATGTATCTGTGGGTAGGTCATGGAACACCTAATTCATTTTGTGCTAACAGTTATGATCTTTTAAAGTTGAACCAACTGCATTTCTGCTTAACTGTCTGTTAATTTCCCACTGACGGTCAGACCTGCTGAACGTAGGTCAACCTATGGTCCGTGTTGATCATTTGTAGCTCTTGTCATAGAGTGGGTGAAGGGATTCTCGATCGATGATCATGGACCGTAAGTCCGTCCATCTATCAACACTTAACCAATTATCCTATGCTGAGATTTTCGAGAGTTTCTAATCACATCGACAAGTTTGCATGACGGACCATGGGTTAGTATACGATCCATTTATGGTCACGTCAGTTGCACCTGCAGGTTTTTTTGAAAAAACTAATTTTTGGTCTATTTTGGCTACGGGGTGTTACATTATCTCCACCTTGGGAATATTTTTCCTCGAATGAAGACTAAACTAGCTGAAATAGAGGGAGAGAGATATAAACCCCACGACTAAATAATGAGAACTTTTTTTCTGACTGAATTGAGTGTCGAGTACATGAAAATACGCTGAAAATGAAAGTGCACACTGAGGGAACATGATTCTAAGACTTAATTTATGCATGAATTACCGGAAAACTGTATAGGAACTATTACCTAAAGCTTGAGTGGAATAGGAAGGAAAGAGGTGAGTAAACTTGGCTTTCATGGCTGCTTCTGCTTCCCAAGTAGCTCCCTCTACAGACTGACTCCTCCACAAAACCTTGACTGATGCAACTTCTTTGTTTCTCAACCTTCTAACTTTACGATCAAGAATCTCAACTAGTACATCGTCATAAGATAGACTATCTTTCACCACCACATCTCTAATAGCACTATAGAGGTTGGGTCACCCACACACTTCTTCAAGAGTGAGATGTGGAAGACCGGATGCACTGTTGTTATGTCTGTTAGTTACTCTAATTCATATGTCATCTTTCCAATCTTTTTCAAGATCTTGTAAGGGCCTACATATCTAGGGTTGAGCTTCCCTTTCTTGCCAAATCTCATTACCCCTTTCATAGGAGGTGACACTTCTAGAAAAATCCAATCCTCAATTTGCAACTCTAGTTCCCTTCTTCTTACATCTGCATAAGATTTTTGATGACTTAGGGATGTCTTAAGTCTATCTCTAATGAGTTGCACTTATATATAGCATAGAGGACTGAATTTGTCCCTATCAAAGTTGCTTCACCTACTTTAAACCAACCAATAAGAGATCTACATCTACGCTCATACAAAACTTCATTAGGGGTCATCTGAATGTTGGAATGGTAGTTAATGTTGTAAGCTAACTCAATAAGAGGAAGGTGATCATCCCAAATACCTTTGAAATCGATCACACAAGCACTCAATATATCCTCTAGGGTCTGAATAGTACGCTCTGCCTGTCCATCCGTCTGCAAATGAAATGTTGTGCTAAGGTTAACTTCAGTATAAAGACCCTTCTTAAATAACTTCCAGAAATGAGAGGTAAACTGAACCTCAATCTAAGATAATAGACAAAGGAAGCCCATGTAACCTCACAAATCTCATTAATGTAAAGCTGGCATAGTCCTCTGCCGAATATGCAGTCTTGACCCACAATAAAATAACAAGACTTAGTCATCCTATCAACTATCATCCAAATGGAGTCATGTTCTCTGTGAGTACGCGGTAACCCTGTGATGAAATCCATATTGATCACTTCCCACATCCAAGTAGGAATGTCGATATCTTGAGCCATACCTCCTGGTTTCTGATGTTCTACCTTGACTTGCTTGCAATTTGAGAACTTACTCACAAAGTCTGCTATATCCCTCTTCATATCATTCCACAAATAGACTTCCCGCAGATCGTGGTACATCATAGTGGCACCTAGATGAACAGAATACCCAGAGTTATGGGATTCTTCAAGAATATGTTGTCTTCGCCCATATCAGGAACACATAATCTACCCTAGAAGCGAAGTACACCATCTCCCCCTTGGGAGAAAACCTCCACTTTCTGATTCTGGGTTGCACCTTTAAGTTCAAGCAAGATTGGATCACTGTCTTGCTTTTCCTTAACCTCCACCACCAAAGAAGATGCTGCCCCACTCTCAACTATTACACCACTTTCTGATATGCTCATAAGGTGAACTCCCAAGAGAGCAAGCCTGTGAACATCCTTAACTAGGTCTTTCCATTCTTCCTCAACATGGGCTACACTACCCATAAATAATCTACTAAGAGCATCTGCTACTATATTCGCCTTACCAGAATATTAATGCACACTCATATCATAATCCTTAAGGAACTCAATCCATCTCCTCTGGCGAACTCTAAGTGGTCTAGAAGCACAAGTTATAACCTTATATCGTTGCATCAACACACAAGCAAGGCCAACTCTGGATGCATAGCAATATATCACATGACCATCTGAACCCTCTGGTAGAGTCAACACAGGATTTGTTGTCAATCTAGTTTTCAAATCTGCCAAGCTTTTCTCACAATCATCAGACCATTCTAACTTGACCATCTTTTGAGTCAACCTAGTCAATGGTGATGCTATGGATCTAAATCCTTCCACGAACCTTCTTTAATAACCCGCTAGAGCTAACAAACTTCTGATATCTGTGGCAGAGGTAGGTCTGGGCCATTGTTTCACTTGCTTCTATCTTTTGTGAATCTACTCGGATGAATGTGCTAGATACAATGTGACCAAGGAAAGCAATGGACTTAAACCAAAACTCACATTTGCTAAAATTAGAGAATAAATGGCGATCCTGGAGAGTTTGTAGAACAATTCTCATAAGAATCGTGTGTTCTTTCTCATTCTAGAGTAAATGAGGATATCATCAATGAAGACGATAACGAACAAGTACAAGTACTGTTTGAACACTCTATTCATCAAATCCATAAAATCTGTAGGAAAATTTGTTAGTCCAAATGACAAAATTACAAATTCATAATGACCATACCGAGTTCTGAAGGGTGTTTTTGAAATGTCACTATCTCTGACTCTGAGCTAATAATAACCCCAATATGAGGTCTATCTTCGAAAAATGGTTGGCACCCACAAGTTGGTAAAACAAGTCATCAATCCTGGGGATGGGATACTTATTCTTGATTGTGACATTGTTCAACTGTCTATAGTCAATGCACATTCTGAGAGATCCATCTTTCTTGTTTACGAACAACAGTGGTGCACCCCATGGTGAAATACTAGGTCTGATGAAGCCTTTATCTAAAAGGTCTACTGCTCTTTCAATTTCATAAGCTCCATTGAAGCCATTCTGTACGGAGGAATAGAAAAAGGTTGGGTATCTGAATGGAGATCAATTCCAATGTCGATTTCCTATTTCGGAGGGAATCCAGGAAGATCTTCTGCAAACACTTCTGGAAACTCACAAACTACTTGGTTTGACTCAATAATTAGGGTTTCTAGGATATAATCCTTAACCCAAACTATATGATAGAGATAACCCTTAGCTATCATATTTCTGGACTTAAGGTGAGAAATAAATTGACCCATAGGCATTAAGCTACTACCCTTCCATTCTAAGATTGGTTCGTTTGGAAACTGAAAAACAAACAATCCTTGTTCTACAATTTACTGAGGCATAAAATGAGTGTAACCAATCCATGCCTAGAATGACATCGAAGTCTACAATTTCTAACTCTGCTAGAACTACTGAGGTTACATTCTGAGAGACTGTGACAAGGCAATTTCTGTATACCCGTCTAGCTATAACTAGGTCACCGGCTGGAGTAGAGAATGAGAAGGGTTTGAGAGTATTTTGGGACTAACAAAGAATTGGACTGCCATGTAAAGTGTTACAAAAGAAAGAGTAGCCCCTGGATTTAACAATGCATAAACATCAAAGTCAAAGATTAGTAACGTACCAGTAACTACATCAGGAGAAACTTCCCAATCCTTGCGAGACTGAAGATCATACAACATGTTCTGGCGCTGACCGCCACTTATACCAAATAAGTTACCCTGCTGAGTTGGGTGACTTGCTGGTGTTGCTGAATTTATAGACTGAGCTCTACCATTTCCACCTCATTGACCTTGTATTGAAGAACACTCCCTCAACCTGTGACCAAACTGACCGCACCCAAAACACCTTCCTTTCCTGCAAGGCAGTCACCTGGATTGTTCTTACTACACTTAGGGAAAGCGGGGCAGGTCTTGGTTCCTGAAACACTTCCCTGAGACTTAGATATTGGTGCTCTATCCTTCTGGTCATACTTGTTCTTAGAGGTTAGAAGACTAGCTGATGAAGGGACTGGGGCTGAAAACTTCTGTTGACTCTACAAGCGATTTTCACCACCCGATTCTGCTGAGAATAGTCATAGTTCCCAGAATTAGCCTTATTATGCTCCTTAGCTTGTTCCCTAAGCTTATCACCCTCAACATGTTGAGAATGAGTCAGAAGCCTAGATATGTTTAACATAGCATTTTGCACTCAGTTTTCACCAGATCCGACACTCCATACAAGAACCTTTTCATCTGAGCCCTGGAGTCAAAAACCATTTGAGGAGCATTCCTGGAGAGTGTGTTAATCTTCAGCCCATACACTTGGACAATAATGTTACCCTGCCTCAAGTTCATGAATTTCTGAGCCTTTGCCTCTCTCAAATCAATTGGGGAAAACCTGTTGAGAAAAGTCTCACTAAAGCAATCCCATGTGATAGGAGCTGCATCTTCACCCCTATTCTCCTTCCACTGAGTGCATTAAATTATAAGACACATCTTTCAACTAGTATGATGCCAACTCAACTGGATCATTCCCAGTGACTTGCATTACCTAAAAGATCTTCTTGATCTCATCCAAGAAATTCTCAGGATCCACATTAGTCTTTGATCCTACGGGTTCATCCTAACAAAGTCGCGGACCCTTGCTGCTGCTGATCAACCATTTTCATTAACAGGAGCATGAACTCGTTTATTCTGGTTAGTCATACTCTGAGCCAACATTTGTATGGCATTTCGAAAAATAGCATTGGAGACTTCTTGATCTAGGACTGAGGAACTGCGTTTTCATTCCTGGCATTCACATTCCTAGCTTTAGCTCAACCAGGAAGCATGATCTGAAAAGTAGAACGTCAAGTTAGAATGGAATAAGATCATACCTTACACACGATAAGAGTAATAAGAAAATGAAGATTTCCTAAAAACATCATAGCCTCCCTCTCATTAGATGTGGTGCACTTCACACCCATGAAAAAGACTTTACTTAGTTCAGATTTTCACACATCCTAGAACTCTTGAACCTAGTGCTCTCAAACCAAGTTTGGCCACGCCCCGAGCTACCCCCGAGAAGCGGACACAGAACATAGAACCACAAGTGATCCCAAGCTAACTCTACTGGCATAATCATCAGCATAGTAAAAAATAAAAACTGATGCGGAAGCTATATCATAATTTAATATGAAAAGATGGGGACAACCCATATTCTATAATTGAGATATTTGAAATAATGAGTTTAATACAAAAGAAATATTAACCGAATACTAAACTGAATCTAACTATGTCTGAAATAAGCCTCTTACTGACTTGAAATACTGGGTCAAGCCCCTGCCAAATCTAGAAAAACTCAAAGTAAAAGACTAAATACTGAAAAGAAACTCATGGCGATTGTCCTCGGAGAATGAGGACTCACCACTGAATCTGCTAATCTGAAGATTGGAAATCGATCTATGTGTGATTTGGATAGTTCGAAGTTGAACCTACATCACCAAAAGACATAGTGCACGTATGCGTCAATACTTGAAAGATACGGATCATGTAGGATAGAGTAAAGATGAAATTAAACATAACTGAACAAGCATGAAATCTAGTATAATAATATGTACATGATATACTTATTTCTAAGCAAACTACATGCAATGACTAATTTATAACATGATAAAACTGAATACTGAATATATTGATAAATGGTCAATGCATAGAGTCTGAGTGATCTATGGGAACTACTTATAACCGATAATAAAACAACATGAGCTAAATATGGATTCTGATGTATACACCCCATCGAGAAGACCTAATATACCCTACCAAAGGCATAAAGGCATGCTGGCGTGATCACTAAAGTGATTGTCCACAGAGGAGACTTACAACCTACTTGGCTAGTAGTTCTAGGACTATTGGGGATGCTAAACACTAGTCGAACTCGGTATTATGCTACTCCCATGAATTATATAACTAATTTATTATGACTGAGATTTAGTAAATACTGAATAGCTCAAAATAGAAAATACAAACTTAAAAAGCAACAAATAATCTGGTAATTATGCATTTATAACTGAGGCATGTAATTTTGAAGTGTGTGAAATATCTGACCTATCATGTGTAATTCAAGAACTAAAGAAATACAATGCTAGGGTTCTTAAATTTATGAGATAATCTGAGTAACAACATGATAATATGATTTGGACCATATATTTAATAAATTCAGTATCAAAGTTCTAGAAAACCTAGGTTTAATCATGATAAGAGAATCAAAAATCTGACTGAATAATAGGGACCCAATGGATGAAAGGAAGCCACTAGTGAAATCTCACATGCCTGGTGATGAAATCAATGGAAAAATACTTAAGTTTCAGGGTTGGAACTGCTGGTGCTTGTGGCGTTCTTGAACTAGGGTTCTTGAGCTTTTTTTCCTCTCTTGCTTCTAATTTTTTAAATTTTGATTAAATGATTTGACTTATATATGTTTTAATTATGTTTCTAGGCTTAAACTGACTAAAATATGATGATTTAGGGTCAAAACAATGTATATTAGGGTTGAAATGGAGTGGAAAAGGTCCAAAAGACCCCTGGGAAAGTTGTTGTTGGACCAACCTTCGACCAGGACAGATGGTCCGTTGGTTGGGCCTGTTCGATAGAACTTTACTAAAATGGGCATAAAATTGTACTCGGAGGTCTGATTTTAGCAAGATCAGTGGCTATGGAAAGATAATTCAATTATTTATATGTGGATAGGTCATTGAATACATAAATAATTTTGTGCTAAGAGTTATGACCATTTGAAGTTGACTCAACTTCATTTCCCCTTAACTGTCTGGTAATTTCTCACCTACGGACCATGCTGGCCATCTAATGCTCTTATAAGAGAGTGGGTGAAGGGAGTCTCGATCGACATTCATGGAATACGGACCATAGTCCTACCTATGGACTGTAAGTTCTACCTACGGACCGTAAGTCCGTCCGTCGACCAACACTTAACCAATTTTCCTAGGATGAGATTTTTGGGAGTTTCTAATCCCATCGACGGTTGTACTGGACGGACCGTGCTTCAGGCTACGGTGCATCGATGCTCATGTTAGCTGCACTTCTAGATTCTTCTGAACAACTGATTTTTGGTCTGTTTTTGCTACTATGTGATACAAGGGACCTGATCTATCATGTTCTCTTAACATGCAACAGGGAACAAAGGTGAGTTCATCAGTAAGAATTCACAAAATTTTATAGCTAGACCCTCACAGTCTCAAGTTAGTATCGCAAAAGGAGGTAATGGGATTCCTACATATGCTAATTGTGGTAGGACCCACACAGGGGTGTGTCTCAATGACTCCACTATTTGCTTCAAGTGTGGCCAAAATAGTCACTTTATGAAAGAGATCTCTAACGACAGACTATGTAATGGTATAGGGGCAATAGATCCCCCAATCTTCTTCAGTTGCTCCACCCGATAGATCTACACTCATAGGAGCTACCTGGGGGACAAACGGAGGATAAAACAATTTACATGGCATTAGGATTCGCCAAGATAAAGAGGATTCCCAAGATGTTGTGACTAGTATGATTGAAGTCTTTACTTTTTATGTTATGGTTTTCTTGATCTAGGAGTGAGTCTTTCTTTTATGACACCATATATTGCGACGAATTTGATTTCTCATTTGAAACTTCTTGAGAGTTTAGGAGATTCTACACATGTTGGTGAGTCTATTCTACGTGAGAGAGTATCGTGATTGTACCCATTCTGTCAATCACAAGAAAACCTTGGCGCATTTAGTTGAGATAGACATGGTAGATTTTGATGTCATTTTAGGTATGGTCTGATTTCGTGCTTGTTATTTCATATTCTCATGTTTCAAATTTTAGATTGTTAGAATTTATGACAGTGATTCGGGGGGGCTCGGTGGATGATAGGAAGATTACATCAGGCAATATCTTCACCCATGGATTGGTTGCAAAAACATGGAGTCGGAAGAAAAAAGTAACAAAAATATTTTTCTTCTTCAGAGGTAGAGTACAACCCAACAACTTCTTCAGATTGTCAATGCATTTGGCTTAGGAGAATTTCAGTTCATCTGAACTACAAGTAAGAGAAAGCATCAAAAATTTATCACGACAACAAATCTACAATTCCAATACCTAAGAACCCTATATTTCATGGAAGATAAAAAAAACATTCTCTTTCATTGTATTCACGTATTTGTGAAAAAGAACATACCATATTGAAGTTTTGCAACACAAATGAACAAGTAGCAGATATATATGCATATCAAAAACATGCTAAAATAAGGGGAAATGTTGAATAAATGGTTCAAACAAAAGAAGAGAAAAGTTACTAGAAAATTCTTTTTGTATTTTACTGCACATTGACTTAATCTATGACAGTTATTATTTTGTCCTTAAGTTTCTCCTTTATGTTGAAAGCACTGCAGAGTTAGTTCCCTTTTTAATCTATCATTTCAGTTGAGTTGTAAACTTATTTGAAAGGCATCATTGATGATGAATAATATAAGAAAAAGAGCCTATAATTCAAGAGCGCTTTCTGTCTGCTAGTTTTTTTTTTCTTTCAAATATTTTGTTCTTGGGTGAGCTTGATATATGTGATTTCAAGCATCTTTTCCATGGGCCAAGCACGTGGAAAAAATATTTTTAATTTGGGGGTGGTGAGATTCGATTCTAGAAACTCACACTGCTCTAATACCATGTTATACTAGGTTGTAGGTCTAACTCATACCCAAAAGCTAACTCAAAGTGAGGAGGATTTCCCAAACCTTATAAAGAGTCCACAATCTCATTAACCCTCGATGTTGGACTTTTCTTACTCTTTAACACCCCGCCTCACGGCCATTGGTTAGTATCTGATGTGTGGAAAATTTTAATTTTGGGGACCCAAAATTGGGTGAGATTGGTGTTGCTCTTATAGCAAGTTGAAGTGTGTGACACTCGATCTTAGAAAGAGCATAATTTAATGTAAATGATATTCTAAACAGCATGACTATTTTTTTTTGAAATAATAGTTGCAAATTCTTAAATGATCTTGTGTTCCTTCTTTAAAATTCTTAATCCAACTCTTTGTTTACTCATGATTTGCTTACACGAACGTATGCAATCAAGATAGTATTTACCTCTCTGCTCTCACTAATTATTAACCTACAAAAATTTAAAGATAACCTAATTTTGTTTATAATCTCGTTGAATCTTGAAGTTGACAAACTCTCAAGCATTCTGTTATAGTGAAGCATACATTATAATAAGTTTTGGCCAACAAAATATGCTATTCAGAAGCTTATATGAGGTCTAGTGTTGCACAAAAACCCATTAACTGTTGGTATTCAGTGAACTACCGGAAAAAATACACTCAGTTATTTTCAAACAACTGATAAAGGGAATACAGATATTCAATATTGTTTGTTTATGAGAGTCCACTACACACTACAAAACTATGCCCTTATCAAACTTTAATGCACTAAAAATTAAAGTAAATAGTAAGAACAACAAAAAGTTTTATTTGGAAACCTCTTTGCTCAAGAAAAGAAAACCCACAATCAGCTCAACAAGATTTTTCAATTGTTTTTACTATGTTCCAGCAATAAATGCATACAGACGCATACAATGATTAAACTCTGAATCTTACGACCTGTAACACATCCATTACCGAAAGAGACAAAGAAATAATTCTATTGTCCACTAAATCATTTTACTCTAGTTAATACATACTCCAGTCACATACTTCACTGTTAACTTTAACTATGTTCATTGTTTACTGGAATAACAAAGAGATAATATATTCCTTTGTAGATTAGGAACGGATTTTACATGTTTAAAACACACTAAGACATAAATGTTTGGTCAACAACTAAAGATGCACTTGATATCTCAATCAGGTCTCCTACAGATCTTGATAGATTGTGTTGTTAATGAGAGAGAAAAAAGGCACTTTTGCTTGATAATCTTAGATGTGAGAACTAGCTACTTCATGTCATCAAGCTCTGTTATATTCTGAACAAAACAACCTAGTGCCCTCCCATTAGCTGAGAGTTATGTCCTCCTTTACCGTACTCAAAACCCATAACAGAGTTGTAAGCTTTGCAGTTGCTCCCCATTTGACCAGAGAACATGTGTAACTTATGGGACCAGGTCCAATTGTTTGTTGTTTATTCTTAAAAGATGTGAATGAAAGATTAAAAAGTTGCGACTTTTATGAATTTTTGTGATTAAGGAAAAAGTCGTGGCTTATATCAAGAGTTATTACTTTTAGGAAAGGTTGTGACTTTTCGAAAGGGTTTTAACTTTTCAAAGGGTTGTGATCTTTCCGACAAGGCACAATAAGAATCTATTCACACTGTCATTTGTTGTCTATAATAGAGGCATTTCCTCTCATTTAAAAATTATCAATGTTCCGAATTCTTCTATTACTATTGTATCTAATATTCTCAGTGTACTTTACTGCTATTGAGTAGTTCGTTAGCATCCCATTTAGGTACAGGTTCACTAGTGATTAAGATCGTTCTATAAGCGAATAATATATTACACTGCTCTTAGGTGTTTGAGGGGAATAATTTCCTTAAGGGCACACAATGCATTCAATAGGCTTAACTTTGTTCTTTGATAAAAATATTTCGTTTATTGTTTCTAATTTGTTTTAACACTATTTTTTTACATGTTTTAATTTTCTAGTTTTGAAAATACACTTTAAACTTTTTTGTTTCTTTTAACCAAGTTTATCAATGTTTTGTTTTGCATATCATAGGAATATTAGATGAACAACCATCTTAAAAACATTATTATACTATTGGTATTTCTTATGTTCTACTTAATGAGAGAAACAAACGAAGGAACTAAAAGATTAATGCAGTGCTTCTTCAGAAGTATGTGTCTTGTTTGGAAAATCAAAGTGAGAATGTACCGAAAAAATGTCTGGTATTCCGGTTAAAGATTATACCAGCTAATTTTCTTATTATTTTAAGGAGAAAAATATTTTATTAAAGTTAACACTTTTGATATTTATCATATGTCTTTGGACAATGATTTAGAAACCTTATATTTTTGAATTAATTTTTCTTGGATAAATAGTGTTGTCTTTAAAACTCATTTGTTTGAAGAATGGGATATGCACATTATAGCTCAATAAGATAGTATGTCAAAATGTTATAGTTGAAAGACTATTTTAAAATAATATCATTTTTATATGATAATCTAAGAATGTGTTTTATTATGTTTGGAAAAAAATAAAATTTTGTAGTTTTGTACTCCATGTTAGATTTGAATGTGTATGATTGTTGTAGACAAAAAGCTTTTGAAGTTTTCTACTCTTGATAAATTAGACTATAAAATTGGTTTGAACAATATGAAAATTTCAGCTAATAAGTCATTGTTCTATTTTTGATTTTCTACAAACTTCATTTTTAAATAGAAACAAATTGTGCAAAAGAAGTTTGTTTTATTTTTAACTTTCTTAACACTAACTAATATGTCTAATTGTGATTAAAAAGAACAAGACCAATGACTTAATGTTTGGGATTTGTACCTGCAATAGGTGTCCGTCTATTGAATGAACTTTGAAACTATGTAAAGATTCTCAAAGGGAATAGAAGCATTATAATACTTTTGTACATATTATTTCCTAAAAAGGTTTTATATTGTCAATGACATTTTGATAGTATGAAAAAAATATATATGGAAAAAATATTTTTGAGGTCACTTTCAAAATGTGGGGGTTCTTTGTTTTTGATAAATACAAAATTAGACATAAGTGTCTAATTTAAATTTAGAGTACAAGATATGAAATTCAATAATACTTTTGTTTTATTTTAGACCCGCAAAAATTCTTGGAGTATATTTGATATTATGGTTGTTGAATTTCTCTTTGCTCGTATATGATTTGACCAGTATGAAACTACTAAATTATGCATATACTTGTTTAATATAATTGTATATTTTATGAAAAATGTCATTTAAAATATTGTAACTTTTCATTGAAAGATATGTCTATTAAAATAAAACTATTTGTATATACATGAAAATTGGTGAATAGTCATTTATCATGCATTTGGATTATATTGTCTTTATTGGACCCGATGAGACTATGTTCATGGGTAGCTCTATAAAAGACTAATTGAAAGATATGGTGAAGTCCTCCGAAAAAATCATTTAACAAGGTGTTCATCCCAAACAATGTTTGTATCACAGAAAATTGAAATAAATAAGAAAAAATATTTAGGAGAAAAGACAACCTCCCAACGAGCTTTTCAAACTCAATATTTTATTTGTTCTTACATACTTGAGTCAAACTGTTACATGTTGATTAGACAACCTTGCAAGGAAAACTGATCAACTTGAAAGTTGTGTCTAACTTTGAGTGCAATATATAAAAATTACATGTTTGTATTGAATATAATTATGCTATGAATTCTTATAAATCTATCATTGCATGATTTTTATTGACAATTGCATTTGATATAGTTATATGTATTTTATCAATGATAAAAATGAAGAAATAGAAATGTCTATGCAATATAAAATTAAAATTTATACCGGTTGAAAAAAGATAAGAACTGATAGAAATGGAGAATATAAATCTCCCATTGAAGAAATATGTTTGTAAAGTGAATTATCAATCTAACTACTGAACTACTAACCTCACGAAAAAAAACAATACTTTCAAGGAAATTATCGATTTATTACTTGTGTGTTCACGTTCACACAAAATCTGTGTGGAGAAACTATCCTTATAAAAAAACGGAACTATAAAAAGGTTGTCATGTAAAAAAGAAATCAATAAAAAAGGTTTATTTTTTCATGACACAATCTATTCCATATGAGAAACGGAAAGGAAGGAAATCCAACTTACTATATATAAAGTATAGGGGTGTCTAGCCAACGTTCAAGTTTCTATTTCTAAAAGGAATAAAATAAGACCTAAGATTGTGGACTATAAAAATTATACTTGAGTAGGCTAGTTAAGGTTCTAATATACCTTAGAAATAAAAAAAAATGTACTTAATGAAGAGATTCATACGCCTAGTAAATGTTAAAGGACATCTACTTCCTTTGGATCTCATTTTGTAACATTTCCTTTGACTTCTTTGGACTCATCCTTTTGGAAGATGGTGTCAATATGAGATTAATTCAATCTTAAGAAACGATATTGAAAGTTGATTTATCTACCTCCAAGAAATAAACCTTTTGGTTTAAAGTGCTTCTCCAGAAAGAAACTGAATGAAGATGAAAATATTGACAAATATAAAGCAAGACTTTTTATCAAATGATTTACGAATAAAAAGGTCTTAATTTTATCGGCACATACTCACTTGTAACTATAATAACATTTATTTGGATGTTAATTGCATTAATTGAGGTATATGACCTCTAAATTCATACCACTTTCATAAATACAGAATTTTAGGAAGAAATTTACATGGCACAACCCGAGGGTTTTGTGGTTTTCGGTAAAGAACAGAAAGTGTGTGAACTTGTTTAGTCATTGTATGGACTAAAATAAGCACTCAAACAATGACATAAGAAATTTGACAAAACTATATTGGAAAATGGATTTAAGAATGATGGAAGTAATAAATGTGCTAAAATTAAAACCACAAAGTAATTGCTTGTTTGTATTTTAGTCACATGTTTATCATCAATAGAGACATTAATCGCATAAGAACTACTAAACATACGCTAGAAAACAACTTTGATATGAATGATTTTGGAGTTGTTCATGTGATCTTAGATATAAGAACCCTTAAAACTCCTTAATGTTTAATATTGTCAAGATCTCCATACATTGAAAAGATACTTAACTATTTCAAATTTTTAGATTATGATATTGTTAAGACTCCAAAAAATATGATCTTTGCACTTCAAAAAAATTAAGGTGAAAGTGACTCGCAATTAGATTATCCTAGAATATTGGAATGTATGATGTATATCAACAATCGTACGCGATCAGATATAACATGTGTTATTAGTAAACTAGGTCGGTTCACAAGTAATCCCAAGCAAACTACTTTAATGACAATGAAAAGAGGTTAGAGGTGTTGTACATATACTCAAAATTGTTTTGCATAGTACATATCCAACACTATTGCAATGATATAGTGATACAAATTGAATCACCAAATCAAATAAAGTAAAATCTATGAGAGGGTATCTATTTATTCTTGGTGGAGGCGTAATCTTGGAAATCTTCCAAAAAAACATGTATTGCTAGATATTAAATGATCTTTGAGTTTGTCTATCTAGATAAGGTTAGTGAATAAGTTGACAGGCTCTGGAATTTCTTGTCGATATTTACTTTTTGTCGAAACTTCGGGACCAGTGTGCATACACTTCCATAGTTCAGATTAAATATTAATGTAACAACCCGTAGCCAAAACAGACCAAAAATTAGTTTTTTCTGAAAAAATCTGAAGGTGCTACCAATGGTGTCATCGATGGACCGTAGCCTGAACCACAGTCCGTCCTTCACAACCATCGATGGGATCGAAAACTCCCAAAAATTAGAGCCTACAAAAATTGGTTAAGACTTGGACAACGGACTGACTTACGGTTCGTAGGTCAAACGACGTTGCAAAGTCCGTTACCGACGATCAAGGCTCCCTTCAACCACTCTCTGACATGAGCTATGGATAACCAGCATGGTTCGTAGGTCTGACCCTAGGTGGAAAAGTTGCAGCCAGTTAAGGGAAAATTAAGTTGAGTCAACTTAAAATTATCATAACTCTTATCACAAAGTGAACTAGGTCTCCCATGACCTACCCACGGATAGATAATTGAATTATCATTCCATATCCACCGACATTGCAAAAATCAGACCTCCGAGTAAAAATTTTTCTCTATGTTACTAAAGACCTGTCGAATAGGCCCTCCCGACAGACACAACGACGGGGCGTCGGGCACTCAAAGGACCGTCAGTCATAGCCATCGCCAGGCCCGACAGCAACCTTCCCAGCGATCTTTTTGACCTTTCTTACTCTGTTTCAACCCTATGTTATATCGTTTAGACCCTAAATCATTAGATTTTAGTCAGCTTAAGCCTAGAAAAGTAATTAACACATATCCAAGTCAAATCATCAAATCAAAATTTAGAAATTAGAAGCAAGAGATGAGAAAAAAAGGTCAAGAACCCTAGTTCAAGAACCCCACAAGCTCGAGCTGTTCCAGAACCGAAACTTTAGTATTTTTCCATGTAATTCATCACCAGATATGTGAGATTTTACTAGTGGGTTCCTTTCTCCCAATGAGTCCCTAGTTTTCAGTAAGCTCTTGAATCTCTTATCATGATTAAACTTAGGGTTTCTAGAACTTTAATATAATTTCATGAATTTATTAAATATATGTTCCAAATCAGATTATAATGTTATTAGTCAGATTAACGCATGAATTTCAAAACCCTTGATTTGTATTTCATTAGTTCTTGAATTACACATTCTAGGTCATATATTTCAAACACTTTAGATATGCATGCCATAGTTATGAATGCATAATTACCTGATTAATTGTTGCATTCTTAGTTTGCATGTTCAGTTTTGAGTTATCCAGTATTTACACAAATTCAGATATAATCAATTAATTTACAGAATTCATTGGGAGTAGCATAATACGGAGTTGTACTAGGGTTTAGCGTACCCAATAATCCTAGAACTACTAGCCATGTAGGATGTAAGTCCCCTGTGTGGGCAATCAGTTTAGAGATCACGCCAGCATGCCTTTATACCTTCTGCAGGGTATATTGGGTCCTCTCGATGGGGCATATACATCGGACTCCACATTTAGCTCATGTAGTTTTATTATTGGTTATTAGTAATTCTCACTGTTCAGTCAGACTCTCTTCATTGACCATTTATCAGTATATTCAGTATTCAGTATTAGCATGTTATGAATTTGTCATTGCAGCCACTTAGCTCAGAAATCAGCACATCACATTCAGATTACTATACTTGTTTTTGTGCTTATTCAGTTATGTTTTATTTTAGCTTTACTTTATCCTATATGTTTAGTACCTTTCAAACACTGACGCATACGTGCGCTACATCTTCTCGTGATTTAGGTTTAGGTTCTCAGCATCCAGATCACGCATAGATCGATTTCCCGATCACCAGTTCAGCAAATTCAGTTGCGAGTCCTCATTCTCCGAGGACAACAGTCATGAGTTTCATTTCAGTCTTTAGTCATTTAGATTTATTTTTTTCTAGATTTAGCTGGTGCTTGTCCAATTATTTCTAGTCTAATTGAGAGGCTATTTTCAGACATAGTTAGATTCAACTTAGTATTGAGTTAATATTTCTTTTGTATTAAAATCATTGTTTTCAAATATCTCAGTTATAGAATAAGGGTATCCCCCATATTTTCATTTTAAGTATGATTTAGCTTCCGCAATATTTTATTTTCTTTAGTATGCTCATGATGATGCCAGCCGGGTTAGCTTGGGATCACTGATATACCGTGGTTTCACGGTATAATTAATACTTTTTTCCTTAAGTTTAGTGTGTCCGAAAGACTTTTTGTGCTAGTTTTTATATGAGTTTCTCTTTGTTTTGCAGGAAATCTGTCCAAAGTTGAATGCGGAGATTTTGAGTGAAGAAATGCAGAAGAGACCACCTACGGAGCTGATGACGGTCCGTCGTGCTTGTGACGGTCCGTAGGTGGCAGTGTAGAGAAGCTGCTGAAGGAAGATGGGGAAGTCTGACAAAGTGTGGGGTTACGAAGCTTCTGACGGTCCGTCGTGGCTATGACGGTCCGTCCTGCAGGTTCGTCATGAAGTTCAGAGAAGTTATCCCAGTACCCAGATTTCAAGAGTTGAAGTGTTTTGAAACGAAGACCCTCGACGGACCGTTGTGCCTATGAAGGTCCGTCAAACTTGCCGTTGAGTGGAATGAAGAAAGCAGCAGAAGAAATTGCTAAGTATGGGACGACAGAGTCCATGACGGTCCGTCGCGAGGTCCGTCGACCAAACCGCGTTTTGGCTGATTTCCAGCAATTAGAATCCTTGTTTAATTAGGTTTTTATTTTTTATAAATAGTTTCAAAAACCTCGTTTTTGAGGTTAGACTCTTCTAGATTAGACATCATATTATTAGACTCTGTGTATTAGTGTTTTGATTTGGAGATTCTTACAAGTGATTTTTAGTGATTAATCAAACAAACTTTCGGACTTTATTCTTTCTCATTGAAGTAAGTACGTGAATTCTTATTTAAGATATTTGAATATTGTGTTCATGGCTATGAGTAACTAAACTCCATAACTAGGGTTGTGGGAACCATAGGCAAATAATGAGATAAACCCTAATTAAAAGAACAATTCTAGAATAGTGTCTTGCATGTATTAATAATTCTTTCGTTTAGAAGTCTTTTTAACGGATGGCCAACGTTAGAACTCGCCTTAATGCTATTTGCCGGACCAAGGAGGTAGATAATAGGAAAAGAATTATAAACATAGATTTAGTGCATACTATCTAATAGGGTAGTATTGATTGGTACAAGGTAATAACTTAGTCAAATATCGAATACGATGCTTAATATGAGGTAAGGATAAGGGTTAGGATAGCAACACACGTAGCCGGACGAAGGTGCGGAGTGAGATTTTCTAGATGCCGGACCAAGGATTTAGAAATACATAACTTATCACTTTGCATGCAAGATACTAGGAAAGAATTGTTATAGTTAGAGTTATCAAGTTATGAACCTGTGGGGAACACATAAACCCTAGTTTCTTTGATTAATTGATTAAAACCCAACATTAAAAAATGTTAAGTGTCTCTTCCAAGTTCGTTGTTTATTTTCACTTATTTAGAGATAGAACCCCCTTTTTATATTTTTTACTTTCTAAGGAAGTTATTGACCAAACGATAGTAATGATAGGTTGAGGTTAAGTCTAGACTATTTTCCTCGTGGGAACGATCCCAACCTCACTAGTTGGGTTATTTACTTGACACGACCGCTTTACTTCTCATTTGAAAAGTAAGTTTGAGCGTATCAAATTTTGGCGCCGCTGCCGGGGAACTTAGCATTTAGATTAACTTGAACTTATTACTATAGTTTAGTTGATATTTTCTTGATTTTACTTTGTTTTATTGTTTTTGATTTCCTTTCAGAACTATCCTCCTTGTATGCCAAATACACGGAGAGGAAGAGAACCATTGTTTCCCTATGATCGTGAGTTAGAGCGTACACTGTGCAATATGAATCGAAACTTGGAAATAAATGACGAAGATCCAAACCAGAACATCCCAGATCCAATGGATGTTCATGGTCAGATGTTACCCGAAGCTCCGGGTGAACATCAACAGAGGGGACAAAATCCCGTTCCACGGCCCAAACCATACTACAGAGGGTATGATAACATAGCAGACTCGGATGGGCCACTTGTCTTTCCCCCTCTACCCACAGGCCACACTTTTGTGGTAACTAGTAGCCTGATGCAAATGCTCACTGCCAGAGGTTTGTTTTCAGGGCTACCTTCTGAGGATCCACATGCCCATATCGCTAAGGTAAGGGCAGTGTGTAAAAGTTGTGTGGGGAGGCCTGATTTGGATCTAGATGTAATAGGTCTCAGAGTGTTTCCTCTCTCACTGGCGGGAGAGGCTTCTATGTGGTTCACTGAGCTCCCATACAACTCCATCTTCAGTTGGAACCAACTAAGGGATGTCTTCTTAGCACACTACTATCCGGTATCCAAGAAATTAAACCACAAAGAGAGGGTGAACAACTTTGTGGCACTACCAGGAGAGTCAATTAGTAGTTCTTGGGATAGATTCACCTCATTCTTGAGAAGTGTTCCAAATCACCGTATAGATGATGAGTCACTGAAGGAATACTTCTATCGGGGACAAGATGATAACAATAAAGCGGTGTTGGAAACTATAGCAGGTGGATCTTATGGAGAATGCCCTTATGCTGAGATTGCAGAAAAACTAGAGAAAATCTCCCGAAATAACAAAGCTTGGAGTACAAGGAAGTCCGATACAGGGAGAAACACCTTCGCAGTGCAGTCGACTCACAATCCAGCCACAGATGATATTCGTGAAGAAATGGCTCAGATGAGAACTGAGCTTGGGTTGGTACTAAAACATGTCACTGGGGGTGCAGAAAAGATTAATGCAGTCAACTACTTGGCTAAACCACCACCTCCAAACGATGAGTGTTATTATGAGGAGGAGTCCTATGCAGTAAATGAACAGATGGGGGGTTTCCGACCAAGTTCCCAAGGCTCTAATCAGGAGAATTGGCGCAAAGGCCAAGGGAACCAAGGTAGGAACTATGGTAACTACAATCGTGAGGGTCATTATGTCCGAGATGGAAACTACAATCGCGACAACAACTTCAACAGGGGTAATTATGGTAATAGAAATGATAGAAATGGACCCTATGTTCCTCCTCAAAATCGTGAAGTTACTCCTAGTGATGGTGGAGGTTGTATGTCGCGAGTTGAGGATATGTTGCATAAAATGATGAGGAGGTTCGATGCTAGTGATGTGCACAATAAAGAGTTGAGGAATGATTTAGCGGGTATTGGGCAAAAAGTTTATACACATGCAATATCGATTAAGCAACTTGAGTTACAATTGGCCCAATTATCTGCAACTGTGAACACACGGCAACCGGGCACTCTTCCTAGCAACACTGTCCAAAATCCGAAAAATGATGGACATTGTATGGCAATTACTAGTCGCGGTTGCAAGCAAACCATTGATCCACCTATGCCATCTAATGAGAATACGGTGACAAAAGATACTGATAAAGTGGTAAATGTTGATGGTGATTTAGAGGATAACATTGCAAAAGATGCTGAAGTGCCTAAAAAGGTAACTCCTATGCCTAGGCCACCACCCCCATTTCCTCAAAGATAAGTGAAAAAGACCGAGGATGGCAAATATCGGTGTTTTATAACAATGTTGAAGCAGCTTTCTATCAATGTCCCTTTGGTAGAAGCTTTAGAACAAATGCCCGGTTACGCCAAGTTTATGAAAGATCTGGTCACATAGAAAAGATCGGTTACTTTTGAGGATGATGATAGAATCCAGCATTGTAGTTCTATTGTTACAAGATCCCTAGTACAAAAGAAAGAAGATCTGGGTGCGTTCACTATCCCTTGTACAGTTGGGTCATTACATTTTGCGAAAGCATTATGTGATCTGGGGACAAGCATAAATATCATGCCCCTCTCAATTTACAAGAAGTTGGGTTTGGGGGATCCAAAACCCACTGCGATGCGGATACTGATGGCCGATCGGATAGTGAAAAAGCCCATAGGGATACTCCATGATGTGCTAGTAAAAGTGGAGTCATTCGTCTTTCCAGCTGATTTTGTTATTCTTGATTGTGAGGTCGATTTTGAAGTGCCTATCATTCTTGGGAGGCCATTCCTAGCTACAGGTAGAGACTTGGTTGATATGGAGAAGGGACAGATGACATTTCGGTTGAATAATGAAGAAGCGACCTTCAACATTTGCAGGACCATGAGGCAGAGTGGTGAGCTCCATCGGTATCTGCCATATCCCACAAAGAAAAGATGAAGAAGGAGACTGAACAGAAAAAATGCAAAACAAGAGTTTATGGTTGGGGATTTAGTGCTTGTAGACAATTCTGGTGTGCCTTGCCTTTCGGGCAAGCTCAAGTCCAAATGGACTGGCCCTTACTTGATTACCCAAGTATTCCCTCATGGGGCAGTTGAGTTAAAAGCCAAGGAGGGAGTGCGGTATAAGAGGAATAGAGATAGAATAAAACTCTATTTTGGGCATAAAGCATCAGGGAATGAAGCGATGGAGGCATACCATCTTGATGAAGTCTGAGTAATCAAGTGTCCCCAGTCGTGCCGCGACATAAAATCAGGCGCTTGTTGGGAGGCAACCCAACACTTATCGTCTTTTTAGTAATGGTAGCATTTTTCTACTAATGGGTTTTAAATTTGCAGGCACATCACTAGGAAATTCTGCAGAAAATTACTCTGCAGCAGTCACTGACGGATACATCGACGGACTGTCGTATGCATCCGTCGTACCAGGTACGTTTTTCTGTCATTATGAAATTAGGGCACACACGACGGAACCAACGACGGGTCGTCACAACTTTGATGGACCGTTGTCGGGGAACCGTTGCGTGATTAATGAGGTATACCCGACCCGACCTGGCTGGACCCTTTTCCAAAATTAGACTGTTTAAACTCCCCACCCCTCCATATTTCACCCCATTACTCTCTTATCTCTCCCATTACTCTCTCTTTTAAACTTCCCCATTTCCTCCCACCATCATTGCCCTCTCATAATTCTCCAAAGCCCTAAAGTGTTATCTACTAGTGGAAACTTCTGCTGTGAGTGTCTACCTTGCCACCGAGTACTTTTGCATATGTTTTTCTCCATTTGGACGGTACGTGTCTCTAATTTATAGTCATTTTTCTTGCATTTTTTTTACTAGTTAGCATTAAGCTTAGTTCATCATAGTATTTTGTTTACTTTATACGATTCTGCCTGACCTAGGTTACAAATGCTCGAAATTACCATGTTTACCACCCTAGACATAGGTGCTTTTGCATTGCTAGTTTCCCAGGTAGTTTGGGTAGACACATGTAGGTCCAAAACACTAAAAGGTTGATGTAGGTTCACGGGGTTGCTTAGGGTACCTTTAGTTCTGTCTCTGTCATTCAGAATGAGACTCCGATGACGGACCGTTGTAGCCACGACGGACCGTCGTAGGGTCCATTGCAAAAGCCCTAGCACCCCTGTCCTACTGGACACATGTGAAGGATCATCGTCCTCGCGACGGTCCGTCCTGCATAACCGTCATGCTATACAGAGACCCTTTTTCCAGGGGTCTCTCATTTTTTTCCAAGTGTCCTTCAACGGACACATGTGACGGACCGTCGTACCCACGACGGTCCGTCCTGCATGACCGTCATAACGGTGAGAGACCCCTCTCCTAAGGGTCTCCATTTTTTACCCAAGTGTCCTTGAACGGACACTTGTGACGGACCATCATACCCACGACAGTCCATCCTGCATGACCGTCATAACTGTCAGAGACCCCTCTCCTAAGGGTCTCCATATTTTTTTCCCAAGTGTCCTACGACAGACATATACAACGGACCATCGTAACTGTGACGGTCCGTCCTGCACACACCTTCATGCTTGTCAGAGACCCTCTTTCAAGGTTCTCTATTTATACAGAGTCCAAGTAAACCACGACAAACCTCACGATGGTTCGTCATAGTCACGACGAGCCGTCACCAGGCCCGTCATGTGTCACTGTTTATATAGCATTTATATATTATTTTCACTGTTTTATTTCGTATGGTTTCGCTTGTCTTGTTTGCCACTACTCGTACTAATAGTGATCCTTTGCAGGTACTACCTACTATGGAACCCAAGCAAGACCAAACCTACGCACGCGGACGATCAAAGTCTGTTGCCCCGTCTGCACGCTTGATCATCGGCTCTTATGATGAGCGGGACCCTGAGTATGTGCCTCCAGGCACTTCCGCACCTTCCCGTATTGCACGTGCTCCCAGAGCCACACCCAAGACGGTGGCGTCCGGCGTAGTCACTGCTTCCCAGTCTGATGAGGAGCGCATACTGACTGGCACACCCTCTCGGTCAGCCACTAATGAGGAAGGAGCGTCTGGCTCCTTAGGAGTATCATGGTCCGAAGAAGCTTCAGGTTCTGCTGAGGTTCCAGCACCCGCCACTGCTGCATCGTCGTCCTCGTCTGATAAGGCTGACAGTTCATACTCTATATCCGGCGCACCAGCTCAGGTCCCCACCCCAGCCTCCGAACAGCCAAACCGGTGGTGTGTCAACAGCCAGTTTCAAGTTTACTCCGACGCCAAGTTCCTGACTGATAAAGGAGTAGTGACTCGGACACTCACCTTGGAGCAGCGGGTACTTACAAGGAGTCTCCCAACGATACCGGAGATCCACAACCTTTTCACCAGGCATCGCTTAGAGTGGACAGCACATCCGTTGGGACGATACACCGAGGAAATGGTCCGAGAGTTCTACGCATCCTACGTAGCGACTCTCAGATCACAAATCGATAGGCGGGCTGCTCCCGCTAAACAGGCCCCACTGGAGCAGGTTCGAGTCCGAAGCGTGCAGGTTGACATTTCCCTGCCAGCCATCTGTCGGTTTCTATACGGCGAGAGTGCAGATGCTACTCGAACCCCCATCACTGCCGAGTTTGACTACCGCTGGCAGATAGTAAAGGATGGACAGTTCTTGCGCGAGTCAGCACTGAGAGAGACCACCAAGAGGTGGATGGCCCTGCACCTGTCAGTAGATGGAGAGGGTGCCGATTGGGTCACTGAGCCGAAGGGGGCCATCGAGAAGGCCAACCTCACGTTCATAGCAAAGTTCTTGTGGCTGCTCGTCCGTCACTTACTCTCCCCCAAAGTTGCTGATAACATCGTTACCTGGGATCGAGCAGTGTTGATGGCGGCGATGATAGCTGGATTTGAGGTGGACTTCGCATGGCTTCTCCAGGCGGTCATGCACGAGAGGCATTCAAGGTCACTACTACCTACCCCTTCCCGTGTATGATCTTTGCCCTTTGCAGGTCCACAGGTGTGCCCATATGGCACGTAGATCAGTTGAAGACCCCGCAGGGCACTATTGACGTCAGCCTCATCAGAGACGAGGCCAATGAGTTGGCTCCATGCAGAGGGCCCCGTCCAGAGCTGCCCCCACTTGCTGATGACCTTGCGGATACGGTAGCCCAGGCCCGCACAGCTACACAGGCGTCCACTGACACTACTCCGGTCGAGTCTATCCCGGGTAATAGCACAGCCCCGAGCTCCTCTCCCACAGCCCCTCTACCGGCAGTGGTCCCGCTTGCTAGGGTCCAAAAACTAGAGGCACATATGGCCACTCTTCTGCATCATATCCAGTCATGGATGCAGAAGTCGATCTTTGAGTCTGAAGAGCATCTAGAGCGGAAAATGCAGCAGTTTACAGAGCGGAAGATTGCTAAGGTTAACCAGCGCCTGGATGCCTTTGAGTTGAGAGTGTTAGCCCGACCAGCCCCTCTGGTGGATGTGTCGACTCTTCAGGCTGCAGTCGACAGTCTTTGTGCAGACATCGACACGATCCTAGAGGCGAGGGTGCCGGAGTCTGAGGCTCCTTCTGTCGAGCCTGCTGAGGACACCGTGCTGGCAGCCCTTTTTACTACTTAAGAAATTCCACCACCTCCCCCTCAAGAAAGTTCCAAGAGGCGTAGGGGTCGAGCAGAGGATGAGGCGCGAGCAAGGAAGAAGGAGCGCCGAGAGATGGAGGCTGCGAGGAGAGCCTCACTTGCTGAGGAGGAGGCGCACAAGATCAGAGCATCACAGTTAGCGGCTGGGGCGTCTAGCTCCCGCACTGTAGAGACAGCAAGAGGCACTACTGATGGTACGGTTGTTGCTGAGGACACCACTGAGGGTGTCCAGATTGCAGAGGACGTGGGTTCCGGGGAACCGGACCCACCATCTTGCTGATCGACGGCGCTTTGCGCCACAGGTTTGCTTCACCTACCACTCTAATATTTAGATTATTTTTTTTATGCATTGGGGACAATTGCATGCTTTTTTGTTGGGGGTGGGGTAAATGGAAAGTGAGTGTTAGGGTGAAGTTTGAGTAGCCCAACTCACTATCCTCTTTTGGGGTTTTCTTGCATGTGTTCTTTTTCCCCAAAAGACTGATTACTTTTTCTGTTGAACCGGCATTTTTATATCTTTTGTACATAGTTTAACTCTGAAGCATGATGGCTAAACTGATATCCTGAGAAAACTAGAAAATGTTGCATGACTAGGCATAGTAACTGATAATTGTGTGGCTCTAAGCATGAAACATAATTACACCATTGCATTACCCTAAGTCTTCAATTCGAACTAGGTATCTAATAATCTTGTATAGTGATGAGATGTCAAGTGAGTGTGAGGAAATTTAAATAGTCCACCATTGGTACTGAGCTAGAACTTGCCTGGTTAGTCCTGCTAAAAGTAAGTTGTAACAGACAATTAGGAAAGGATCATAGGCCCTTATTCAAGATAGCCCATTTCTAGCCTAAATAAAAGAAACCAAATGAAAGTTATCCTTCTTTGATCCAAATAATTTGGGAACAATATGTTGGCCCTGGTCCCTCCTTGGACATGTGAACCTCAGCTTATGCCAAAAGCATAAGTTGAGGGTGGCTAATGAATAAACAACCTTCGTTATGGCCCTGACCCAACTTTGGGTATTGTGTACCTTGACTCATGGCAAAGCCATGAGTTGAGGGTGGCTGTTTTGAGGAATGCTCTGGAAAGTGGGGTTGAAAGAACAAAGAGAGAGAAAGAACAAAAGTAGAGTGACTCAAGAACTCGTTGAAAAAAAAAAGAGAAAAAAAAGGAAAAGAGTCACTTACACAAATGAAGAAAGAAGGGAAAATAGCAAGGTGAATGAATGGGAGAAACTGGGCGAGATAAAGTGATCGAAAGTGGAAGGTTTAGCCGATATGTCAAGGAGGGCAAAAAGTCACTAATGTATACCTAAATATACCCTACCTGACTCTGAGCCTATGTTACAAGCTAAGAAAGTCCTATCGTGATCCTAAGGGTTGTATAGAGAACTTAAGGCAGTGAAAATAAGGGCAAGCTTATGGAAATAGGTATGAATGTGTATGACTTTGTTCTGAGAGCGAGTGTTGAAAAGTAATCCTTATACTCAAACTGAAATCATTGTGTGAAAAATGAGGATTTTTTTTGAAGTGAGGACACTAGTTGCAATACCGGAATTGTTAGCACCTCGGTGAGAAATTGAAGAGGATAGGTGTTAGTGCATGGTGAGTCTGTGTCATGTTATAATCCCACAAAATTCAAGCCTAATAGTGATAGCATGCATAGATTTGAGGAGATTAATCGGGATTGATAGCCAAATGATTGCAAAGGATAAAACATGAATACTATTATACAAAGATTGTGTAGTGAGTCATAGTGCGTTGCTTGAGGACAAACAACGAATTTAAGTTGAGGGTGTTGATATACCGTGGTTTCAAGGTATAATTAATACATTTTCCGTAAGTTTAGTGTGTCCGAAAGTCGTTTTGTGCTAGTTTTTATATGAGTTTCTCTCCGTTTGCAGGAAATCTGTCCAAAATTGAATGCGGAGATTTTGAGTGAAGAAATGCAGAAGAGACCACCTACGGAACTGATGACGGTCCGTCGTGCTTGTGATGGTCCGTAGGTGGCAGCGTAGAGAAGCTACTGAAGGAAGATGGGGAAGTCTGACCAAGTGTGGGGTTACGAAGCTTGTGACGGTCCGTCGTGGCTATGACGGTCCGTCCTGCAGGTTCGTCATGAAGTTCAGAGAAGTGATCCTAGTAACCAGATTTCAAGAGTTGATGTGTTTTGAAACGAATACCCTCGACGGACCGTTGTGCCTATGACGGTCCGTCATACTTGCCATTGAGGGGAATGAAGAAAGCAGAAGAAGAAATTGCTAAGTATGGGACGATGGAGTCCATGACGGTCCGTCGTGACCACGACGGTCCGCCACGAGGTCCGTCGACCCAGCCGCGCTTTGGCTGATTTCCAGCAATTAGAATCCTTATTTAATTAGGTTTTTATTTTTTATAAATAGTTCGAAAAACCTCGTTTTTGAGGTTAGACTATGCTAGATTAGACTTCATATTATTAGACTCTGTGTATTAGTGTTTTGATTTGGAGATTCTTACAAGTGATTTTTGGTAATTAATCAAGCAAAATTTCGGACTTTATTCTTTCTCATTGAAGTAAGTACGTGAATTCTTATTTAAGATATTTGAATATTGTGTTTATGGCTATGAGTAACTAAACTACATAACTAGGGTTGTGGGAACCATAGGCAAATAATGATATAAACCCTTATTAAAAGAACAATTCTAGAATAGTGTCTTGCATGTATTAATAATTCTTTCGTTTAGAAGTCTTTTTAACGGATGGACAACGTTAGAAATTGCCTTAATGCTTCTTGCCGGACCAAGGAGGTAGATAATAGGAAAAGAATTATTAACATAGATTTAGTGCATACTATCTAATAGGGTAGTATTGATTGGTACGAGGTAATAACTTAGTCAAATATCCTATACGATGCTTAATATGACGTAAGGATAAGGGTTAGGATAGCAACACACGTAGTCGGACCAAGGTGCGGAGTGAGATTTTCTAGATGCCGGACCAAGGATTTAGAAATACATAACTTATCACTTTGCATGCAAGATACTAGGAAAGAATTGTTATAGTTAGAGTTATCAAGTTATGAACCTGTGGGGAATACGTAAACCCTAGTTACTTTGATTAATTGATTAAAACCCAACATTAAAAGCTGTTAAGTGTCTCTTTCAAGTTCGTTGTTTATTTTAACTTATTTAGAGATAGAACCCTCCTTTTCATATTTTTACTTTCCAAGGAAGTTATTGACCAAACGATAGTAATAATAGGTTGAGGTTAAGTCTAGACTATTTTCCTCGTGGGAACGATCCCAACCTCACTAGTTGGGTTATTTACTTGACACGACCGCTTTACTTCTCATTTCAGAAGTAAGTTTGAGCGTATCAATCACTTGTGGTACTAGGTTACGTATTCGCATATCGGGAGTAGCCGGAGCGTGACATAACATGGTATCAGAGCACTAGGTTCAAGAGTTCTAGGATGTGTGAAAAGTCGCACTAAGTAGAGTTCTTTTCATATTGTGAAGTTAACCACATCTAATGAGAGGGAGGCTACAAATTGTTTTTAGGAAAACTTTACTTTCTTTTTACTCTTATCTTGTGTAAGGTATGATCTAATTCTATTCTAACTCGACGTTGAGCGCTTAAGATCGTGCCTTCTTGTAGAGCTTAGGCATGGAATGCTAATGCACGCAATGATAATGCATTTCCTCTGTCATGAGTTTCATTTCAGTCTTTAGTCATTTAGATTCAGTTTTTGCTAGATTTTGCAGGGGCTTGTCCCAGTATTTCTAGTCTAGTTTAGACGCTATTTTCAGACATAGTTAGATTCAGCTTAGTATTGAGTTAATATTTCTTTTGTATTAAACTCATTATTTTAAAATATCTCAGTTATAAAATATGGATATTCCCCATCTTTTCATTTTAAGTATGATTTAGCTTCCGTAATATTTTATTATCTTTAGTATGTTTATGATCATGTCAGCAGGGTTAGCTTGGGAGAACTTGTGGTAATAGGTTTCGTGTTCGCTTCTCAGGGGTATCTCGGGCGTTACAAAACTTGGTACTAAAGCACTAGGTTCAAGAGTTTTAGGATGTGTGAAAAGCCTCACTAAGTAGAGTCCTTTTCATGGTGTGAAGTGCACCACATCTAATGAGAGGCAGGCTACAAAGTTTTTTTAGAAAAAATTCACTTTCTTGTTACTCTTATCGTGTGTAAGGTATGATCTAATTATATTCTAACTCAACGTTGAGCGTTTAAGATCATGTCTTATTGTAGAGCTTAGGCATTGAATGCTAATGCACGCAATGCTAATGCAGTTCCTCTGTTACTAGATAAGGAAGTTCAAATGCAGAGTTTCAAAACACCAATTCAGCTTTTGGCACAAAATATGACCATCCAGAACAATCAGCAGGTTCTAGTTCCTACTAAAAGAAATGAGAGATTAGTGGCAGCCAGAGTTTGTGATTTTGTAATGATGAATCCGCCTATGTTTTTAGGATCGCAAGTTTGTAAGGAACCACAAAAGTTCAATTATAAGGTCAAGAAAATATTTGGTGTGATGTCAGTAACTGGTAGTGATAGGTGAAATTGGCATCCTAGAAACTCAACGATATGACTCACATATGGTTCACTCAGAGGAAAGACAACAAACATGAATTTGTCTTTTGCAACTCAGTATAGAACTAAACTTTAGTATTAGTCCAGAAACTCTCTCAGAATCCTTCTCAGTCTCTACTCCAGTCGGTGACCCAGTTATAGCTAGACGGGTATACAGAAGTAGGCATGGATTGGTTTCACTCATGTTATGCCTTAGTCGATTGAAGAACCAGGATTGGTCGTTTTCAGTTTCCAGACGAACCAATCTTAGAATGGAAGGGTAGTATCTTAGCACCTATGGATCAATTTATTTCGTACCTTAAGGCCAGAAAGATGATCTCTAAGGTTATCTCTATCATCTAGTTCGAGTTAAGGATTCTAGATTTGAAGCCCCAACACTTGAGTAAGTTCTAGTAGTCTGTGATTTTCTCGAAGTATTTCCAAAAGATCTTCCCGGATCCCGCCCGAAAGGGAAATCGAATTTGGAATTGATCTCCTTCTATATACCCAGCCTATTTCTATTCCTCCTTATAGAATGGCTCCAATAGAGCTTAAGGAATTGAAGAGCAGTTGAAAGACCTTCTAGATAAGGGTTTCATCAGGCCTAGTATTTCACCATGGGGTGCACCAGTATTGTTCGTAAAAAAGAAAGATGGTTCTCTCAGAATGTGCATTGACTTTAGACAGTTGAACAAGGTCATAATCAAGAATAAGTATCCCATCCCCAGGATTGATGATTTGTTTGACCAACTTCAGGGTGCTAGTCATTTCTCAAAGATAGACCTCAGATCGGGTTATCATCAGCTTAGAGTAAGAGATAGTGACATTCCGAGAAAAGCCTTACGGACACTGTATGGTCATTATGAATTTATAGTTATGTCGTTTGGACTAACCAATGCTCCTGCAACTTTCATGGATCTGATGAATAGAGTGTTCGAATAATACTTAGACTTGTTCGTTATCGTCTTCATTGATGATATCCTCATTTACTCTTGGAGTGAGGAAGAAAATGCAAGTCATTTGAGAGTTGTTTTGCAGTCTCTCAAAGATTGCCACTTATTTGCTAAGTTTAGTAAATGTGAGTTTAGGTTGCAATCCGTTGCTTTCCTTGGTCACATTGTATCTAGCGAAGGGATCCACATAGATTCACAAAAGATAAAAGCAGTGAAAATGGCCCATACCTACCTTTGCTACAGATATCAGAAGTTTCTTAGGTCTAGCAGGTTATTACAGAAGGTTCGTGAAGGGATTTTCATCCATAGCCTCACCATTGACTAGGTTGACTCAGAAGATGGTCAAGTTTCAATGGTTAGATGATTGTGAGAAAAGCTTCACAGAATTGAAAACTAGATTGACTACTGCTCCTGTCTTAAAAATCTAACAAAGGGTTCAAATGGTTATGTAATCTATTGCTATGCATCCAGAGTTGGCCTTGGTCGTGTGTTGATGCAAAGAGATAAGGTTATATCTTATTCCTCTAGAAAGCTTAAGGTGCATGAGAAGAACTATCCAACTCATGATCTCGAGCTTGCAGCAGCGGTGTTTGCACTCAAGATATGGAGACACTACTTTTATAATGTTCATGTAGATGTCTTTACCGATCATAAGAGCCTTCAGTATCTGTTCACCCAGAAAGAGTTAAATCTTCGCCAGAGGAGATGGATTGAGTTACTTGTGGATTATAATATGAGTGTGCATTATCATCCTTGAAAGGTGAATGTAGTAGCCGATGCTCTTAGTAGATTATCTATGGGTAGTGTAGCCTATGTTAAGGAAAAAAGAAAGGAGCTAGTAAAGGATGTTCACACGCTTGCTCTCTTGGGAGTTCTCCTTATGAGCATACAAGAAAGTGGTGTAACAGTTCAGAGTGGGGCAGAAACTTCTTTGGTAGTGGAGGTTAAGGAAAAGCAAGACAGTGATCCAATCTTGCTTGAACTAAATGGTGCAGTCAACAATAAGAGAGTGGAGGTTTTCTCCCTAGGGGGAGACGCTGTACTTCGCTACCAAGGTAGATTGTGTGTTCCTAATGTGGGCGAGTTGAGACAACATATTCTTGCAGAAGCCCATACCTATGGGTATTCTTTTCATCCAGGTGCCACTAAGATGTACCACCATCTATGGGAATTCTATTGATTGAATGGTATAAAGAGGGATATAGAAAACTTTGTGAGTAAGTGCCCCAATTGACAACAAGTCAAGGTAGAACATCAGAAACCAGGGGGTATGACTCAAGAGATCGATATTCCTACTTGGAAGTGGGATGTGATTAATATGGACTTCATCACAGGATAACCGCGTACTCGAAGACAGGATGACTTCATTTGTGTGATAGTTAATAGAATGACTAAGTCTTCTCGGTTTTTAGCGGTCAAGACTACACAGTCGGCGGAGGACTATGCCAAGCTTTACATCAATGAAATTGTGAGGTTTCATGGGGTTCCTTTTTCTATCATCTTAGATAGAGGTCCTCAGTTTATCTCTCATTTTTGGAAGTCATTTAAGAAAGGTCTAGGTACTCAAGTTAACCTTAATACAAGATTTAATCCACAGACAAATTGGCAGGAAGAGCATACCATTCATACTTTAGAGGATATGTTGAGAGCCTGTGTGATCGATTTCAAAGGTAGTTGGGATGATCACCTTCCTCTTATTGAGTTTGCCTACAATAATAACTACCATTCCAGCATTCAGATGGCCCCTTATGAGATTTCATAAGGGCGTAGATTTAGATATCCTGTTAGTTGGTTTGAAGTAGGTGAAGTGGCTTTGAAACGGCCAGACTCAGTCCTTTATGCTATGGAGAAAGTGCAACTCATTAAAGATAGACTTAATACATCCCAAAGTCGTAAGAGATCTTATGCAGATGTAAGGAGAAGGGATCTAGAGTTCCAAGTTCATGATTGGGTTTTTTCTGAAAGTCTCACAAATAAAAGGAGTGATGAGATTTTGAAAGAAAGAGAAGCTCAGTCCTAGATATGTAAGACCGTAAAATATCTTGAAAATGGTTGACAAGGTGGCATATGAGTTAGAGTTGCCGTCAGAATTAGCAGCAGTGCATCCAGTCTTCCACATCTCACTCTTGAAGAAGTGTGTGGGTGATCCAGCCTTTGTAATGCTTTTAGAGAGTGTGGCGGTGAAAGATAGTCTTTCTTTTGAGGATGTACTAGTTGAGATTCTTGACCGTCAGGTTATAAGGATGAGAAACAAAGAAGTCACTTCAAACAAGGTTTTGTGGAGGAGTCAGTCCGTTGAGGGAGCTACTTTGAAAGCACATGCAGCCATGATAGTCAAGTATCTTTACCTTTTTCCTTCCGATTCCACTCCAGCTTGAGCTAATAGTTCCTCTTCAGTTTTACATTCATTAATGCATAAATTCAGTTTAGAATCATGTTCCCTCAGTTTGTACTTTCATTTTTAGCGTAATTGCATGTACTAAGAACTCAATTCAGCCAGAACTCAGTTCTCTGTGTTAAGTAGTGGGGTTTGCATCTCTCTCTATATATATTTCAGCTACTTTAGTCTTCATTCGATAACGAATGTTCCCAAGGGGGAGATAATGTAACACCCCATAGACAAAACAGACCAAAAATTCATTTTTCAGAAAAATCACCAGGTGCTACCAACGGTGGCATCGATGGACCGTAGCCTGAACTACGGTCCGTCCTGCACAACCGTCGATAGGATCAAAAACTCCCAAACATTTCATCTTGGAAAAATTGGTTAAGTCTTGGACGACGGACGGACTTACGGTCCGTAGGTCAAACGACGATCCATAGTCTGTGACCGTCGATCAAGACTCCCTTCAACCACTCTCTGACAAGAGCTATGGATGACCAGCATGGGTCGTAGGTGGACCTACGGTCCGTAGGTCTAACCGTAGGTGGAAATTTGCGTCCAGTTAAGGAAAAATGCACTTGGGTCTACTTAATATAATCATAACTCTTAGCACAAAATGAATTAGGTCTCTCATGACCTACCCACAAATAGATAATTGAATTATATTTCAATAGCCACCGGCCTTGCTAAAATCAGACCTCCGAGTAAAATGTTATGCCCATTTTAATAAAGATTTGTCAAACAGGCCCTCACGGTGGACCCAATGATGGGGCGTCGAGCGCACGACTGGCCGTCAGTCCTGGTCGTCGTAAGGCCCGACATGAACCTTCCCAGGGGTCTTTTTGACCTTTCCGACTCTATTTAAACCCTATTTTATGTTGTTTTTACCCTAAATCATCAGATTTTAGTCAGTTTAAGCCTAGAAACATAATTAAAACATATCCAAGTCAAATCATTTATTTAAAAAATTAGAAGGAAGAGAGGAGGGAAAAAGCTCAAAAACCCTGTTATTTTTTCGTGGATTTTATCACCAGGTTTGTGGGATTTCACTAGTGGGTTCCTTTCACCCATTGGGTCCTTAGTTTTCTGTCAGTTCTTGATTCTCTTATCATTATTAAACGTAGAGTTTCTAGATCTTTGATATAACTTCATGAATATATTAAATATATGTTCCAAATCAGATTATAATGTTATTACTTATATTATCGCATGAATTTCAGAACCCTAGCTTTGTATTTCTTTTGGTCTTGAATTACACATGCTAGGTGATATAGTTCAGACACTTCATATATACATGCCTCTGTAATAAATGCATATCTACCAGATTAATTGTTGCATTCTCAGTTTGCATGTTCAGTTTCGAGCTATCCAATATTTACAGAAATTCAAATATAATCAGTTAATTTACCTAATTCATTGGGAGTAGCATAATACCGAATTGGACTAGGGTTTAGCTTACCCAATAGTCCCAGAACTACTAGCCAAGTAAGTTGTAAGTCCCCTCTGTGGGAAATCAGTTTAGTGATCACGCTACCATGCCTTTATACCTCTGGCAGGGTATATTTGGTCCTCTCGATGGGGCGTATACATCGTACTCCACATTTAGCTCATGTGGTTTTATTATCGGTTATTAGTAGCTCCCATAGTTCAGTCAGACTCTCTACATTGACCATTTATAAGTATATTCAGTATTCAGTTTCAGCATGTTATAAATTGGTCATGGCATCCAGTTAGCTCAAAAATCAGCACATCACGTACATATTATTATACTTGTTTTTGTACTTGTTCAGTTATGTTTTATTTCAGCTTTACTCTATCCTACATGCTCAGTACATTTCAAGTACTAACGCATATGTGCGCTACATCTTCTCGTGATTTAGGTTCAGGTTCTCAGCATCCAAATCACGCATAGATCAATTTCCCGATCACTAGTTCAGCAAATTCAGTGGTGAGTCCTCATTCTCCGAGGACAACAGTCATTAGTTTCATTTCAGTCTTTAGTCATTTAGATTTATTTTTTTCTAGATTTAGCTGGGTCTTGTCCCAGTATTTCTATTCTAGTTTAGAGGCTATTTTCAGACATAGTTTGATTCAACTTAGTATTATGTTAATATTTCTTTTGTATTAAACTCATTGTATTCAAATATCTCAGTTATAAAATATGGGTACCCCCCATCTATTAATTTTAAGTATGATTTAGTTTCCGCAACAGTTTATTATCTTTAGTGTGCTCATGATCATGCTATCAGGGTTAGCTTGGGATCACTTGTGGTACTAGGTTCCGTGTTCGCATCTTGAGGGTAGCCGGAGCGTGACAAAACATGGTATAGAGCACTAGGTTAAAGATTTTTACAAAGTGTTTTTAGGAAAACTTTACTTTCTTTTTACTCTTATCGTGTGTAAAGTATGATCTAATTCAATTCTAACTCGACGTTGATCTCTTAAGACCATGCCTTCTTGTAAAGCTTAGGCATGGAATGCTAATGCATGGAATGCTAATGCAGTTCCTCTATCATGAGTTTCGTTTCAGTCTTTAGTCATTTAGATGCTGTTTTTGCTAGATTTAGCAGGGGATTGTCCTAGTATTTCTAGTCTAGTTTAGAGGCTATTTTCAGACATAGTTAGATTTAGCTTAGTATTGAGTTAATATTTCTTTTGTATTGAACTCATTGTTTTCAAATATCTCAGTTATAGAATATGGGTATTCCCCATATTTTCACTTTATGTATGATTTAGCTTTCACAACAGTTTATTTTCTTTAGTATGGTCATGATCATGCCAGCAGGGTTAGCTTGGGATCACTTGTGGTCCTAGGTTCTGTGTCCGCGTCTCGGAGGTAGCTCGGGGCGTGACCATTTATGTAACACCTTAGATTTGAGAAAATAGAAAATGCAGCTTTCGAGGACTTGGGCCAAGAACCACGGAAGTACCTAACGGTCCGTGGTTGGACATACGGACTATAAGTGGGTCAATCATTGAGCACCAAATGTTTATGGTCGCTGACGCCAACCAAGGTTGACAAGGACAGACACTTAATATGTCTACTCACTTAAGAATTTACGTAGGCAAGGGCAAGCAGCAAATTTGAGAAAAATATTTTTGGATCAACTTCAAACGGTCATATCTTTTAGCATATAATGTATTAAGTATCCTATGACGCATCCAATTAAATAGAATTGAATCATATTTCCAACGCCACCGATTTTGCTAAATTTAAAGCTAAGAGTAAAACTTTATGTTCATTTTGTGAAGTCGTGCCAGACTAAGATTGAGTGACCACCCCTATCTATAGTCGGTCAGTCAAACGAAGGCCCTTTAATTCTTGTAGTAGGTGGCACTCGTTAGAACTAAGTCAAGTTCATGTTGTTCATTTGCCTTATGTGTTGGGTACTAAAACTACATCCTTTGATGCCTTAACTATGTAATTTTACCCAATTTAAGCCTAACATCATAGTCAAACATAACCAAAACCATTATTCACCGAAAATCATCGAAACTTAGAGAAAAATTGTGAATAAAGTGACACTACTTTCCCAAGAACAACCAAAATATTTTCTTGAAGTTTCAGCCCCAAAATCGAAGCATTTCTACATAGATTATATCACCGTGTATGTTATATTTAACTATTTAGTTCCTTTTATCAACAAGGTCCCTATAATTGAGTCAGTTCCTTGATTCTGCACAGCTTGTTTAGACCTAAGGTTTGGAAAATATTGTTAAATTATTATGATTTCAGCTACTATATAATCCATAGTCTAAATATCAGTTTATCTTGGAAGTTATATTAATTCCTTGATGGAAACTAAAAACCCTAGGTCGTATAATTCTCTTAGTTCATGAATTATACTTCCTTTGTCAGTTATAGAGATAATCATGCTCAAAATTTTGAATTTCACATTATCAGTACATAACATTTCATTCTCACATTGAATGTTAGGTTTTGGACTATTTAATATTATAGTTATATTCGTATCATATACATATTCAGTTAGAAGTAGACTTAGCAGTGAGTTGTACTAGGGTTCATCATACCCTCATAGTTAAAAACTACGAGCCCCTTAGGGTTAATAAGTCCCCTCTAATGGGCATCAGTATTAGCAATAACACTAGTCATTCCTTCTTACCCCTAGCAAGGTATATTGGGTCACCTCAATGGGGCGTATACATTGTAGTCCACTTTTAGCTCACATGGTTTTATGTTGGTTAATAGTAGCTCTCACAGTCTGACTCTTAGTGCATTTGGCAAGGTTTTCAGTATATACATGACATTGAGTTTAGTACTTTCATGATTAGTACTTGGTGATTGCATTAAGTTTAGCTTTTAAGTTATGTTCCAATATTTACATTGTAACTCAATTTATGACATTGCACATTTTATGTCATTTCAATGTTATGATTTTTTCAACTCATATATATTTCTTCAACTTAGTATTTATATCCTGCATGCTTATTACATTCATAGTACATACATATACTCTTCTCTGCATCATTTCTTGATATAGGTTCAAGTACTTAGCATCTTGATCATGATTAAATTGATTCTCGTCTTGCATTCAGCAGTTTCAAAGGTGAGTACTTATATTTTGAGGAAAATAGACTTTTTTTCATTTTTATCTTCACTTTAATTTTTTAGTTTTGTTAGTTCTAGTTGGGGGCATGTCCCAGCAACTCAACTCAGTTAGAAGGTTTTAAGACATATTGGTAGAATTATCTCTTATTGTTATTCTTAATCTTTCAGTTGTAATTAAACTCTCAATATATTTAATATATTAAGACAAGTTGGGTATTCTCCCCTTTCAATTATTTGTTTATTTAGCTTCCGCTTATTACATTTTTATTCAGTTATTCTCGATATGCTTGATATATGGGTGGCACAAGGTTAGCTTGGGGTCACTGGTGATCCTAAGTCCAATGTTATATCAATCGGGTAGCCTCATGGCGTGACTAGTTAGGGAAAGGAGCAATATATATAATAGGAAGTCTCTTCATATAAGACGCATACATAATACTGTTAGAAAACTACTCTCTAGTTGAATTATCACAATTAACTATGTAAAGTAAAATGATAATGTGTCGGATCCACTAAAGAAATCCTAACTAGATAGCGAGTTGAAAGATCATCCCAGGGTGATTTACGGTTTAGGACAAGTCATTATGATGGTAAGTTTACCTAGAATACTAGAGATCCCAAGATCAAGGTTCAAGGAGAAAACAAAGGTGTGACTAATGGTTCGACATTGTCAACAAACTCAATCGATTCTCAGTATGAGGACAATGCTAGAACAAGGATAAAACATTAATTTTTATTAACCAGTTAATAAAACTTAAAGTTTTTTATAATTTTATATGTTTTGCACATTTGACCAAATAGTTTATTTATGCGATAAAACGTGTTAGAAATCACCTATATGAATGTGAAGCGGAAGCCACTTCAAGGAGAATAATTGGAAAAAGCCTAGTATCTATACACTTATGAAATCAAGAGGTGTTCATGGCTTAAACAAACACAAATATAAGAACCATAAATGGTAAATGGTTGGTTGTGTGACATATGGTTGTCTAGGTATACTCTGAAGCTTGATGGTTGAAATATATTAAATCTACCGATTGATCGAATTTATTTGATATGTGTTCACTATGAAAAGTTCAAAAGGAAACCTACTTATTTAATGCAATTAATTCTTGCTTTTAAAGTATACACGTTCGTTTGTATCTTTGTCTTGGAGTCATTCCCCATTCATGCGGGGGATTATTTGGATTTTGAAAAGCGTGAATAGAAAATAACGAGTAGTGACTGTTATAAAGAGTTGTGATTTGAATGAAAAAATTGGGATTTTATGAAGAGTTGTGGTATTTATAAAAAAATTGACTGTTAAGAAAGGATGTGATCATTTGAAGGGTCTTAATTTTTTCAATGGGTTGACCTTATCCTAAAAGCGCAATAAGAGTTTCTATACATTACCCTTTGTTGTCTATAAATAGAGAAATTTTCTGTCATTTTAAAACAATCAATTTTCTAGACTTCTTCCAGTAGTACTAAATCTAGTTTTCTAAGTGTACTTTACTTCCATTGAGTGGTTCATTGACACAGTGGTTATAGGTACCGATACAATGGTGAGTAAGATTATTCTATCCTAGGATGAGATATTTCATTGATCTACATGAGGAGAATAATTTCCTTCAGGGTACATTGTGCATTTAGGTGACTTAATTTTTTTCTTTGAGAAATATATTTTGTTAATTATTTCTAATATGTTTTTGATTCTATTTTCTCTAATTGTTCTAGTTTTGAAAATACTATTTAAACTTTGTTGTTTCTTACCTTGATCTTCAAAGTTTTATTCTTATGTATTTAAGGAATAAAGGATGAAGAACATGTGATAAAATCACCCAAAAAATTGAGTTACAAATATGTATGGTGCCATGGAGTTCCCTTGGTGGATGTCCCTTGATGGTGCCAAATAATTAATTTAGGTACATTGACACGGATAGCTAGGTTAGTATTAGTGATACGATTAATAATGAGATTGAAATTTTTTGCAGAAAACTTGAAGTCATTAAGTTTGATAACCAAAGGACCATTCAATTTGATTATGTTTTTTCTAATGATCCACTTCCTTGTCTATTTAAATTGTGTATAATTGGAATAACCTTTTTCAAGTAATGCGTAATTTATGGATAATCATTTGTTGCATTAACAACTCGCAATAAATAATAAGAAAAGTATAAGAAATTATGGATTGTTTGAAACAATTTAAACTTTTTAAATTCGCATCTCTTAATAATTAAATATTTTGAATAGTATATTTGAAGTCACATAAATGAGTTTTAGAAATCAAAAAAAACTCTTCACATTTTTGTCTATAAGAGAAATAAAAGAAAATTTTGATGTGTCAATCAGTAAACAATAAATACAGAGGCATTCCTGCAGGATCAAGCACCAAGAGACCTCGCAAACAGCCACCTCTCTTTTCTGTCAAGAGAAAAGCAGTAATTCGATGGGAGAACCTAAGATGTTGGGATATAGATATTTTAACTACTTTGTCAGCCTCTTCTTCTTCCACTTTAGGCTTGTAAACACACTTGAATCCTTTTACCCATTGTAAGAACCTCACGTCTACATAATTATTATAAGCATCCTCTATTTCAGCAATCTCATATTCTAATTCTTCTAGATTATTACCTTTCAGCTGAGAAATCCAGTTTTTATATACCGCCCAGACTTCACCTTTTAAAGGGATGATCTTGTATACACCCCTCTTCACGTTCTGCTCCTACTACATGTGAAAGGTTGTTGGTTACACTGTATTTGTTCAGCTTACTATTTTCACACTTAAATAGTACACAACTAATTGTTATTGTTATATTATGCCACTGTATTGTACTTTTAGGAAGTGGACACGCATAAAATCATGTCACATGCAATACAATCTCCGGGAGAAGATTGATCTTCTTTAATAGGCCATTGTACCGGGGAAACACATCTTCATTACTGCATATTTCCCAATACTGACCAATTTGAAATATCTCCGGGGATCCCTCAGTAGCAAATCTGTAAAACACGGGTTCAAGAACCTGATTAGTACCAATGCAACCCAGTTTCAGGAGAATTTACTGAATTCAATAAACTGCCTCTCTTTGGGCTATGGATGGAGAAGAAATATTTATTTGTTCAGTAGGTAAAGAGGCATGGTCTAGTTCACAGGATCCTTCAGGAATACCATCCTTCTCCATCCCTATCATCTTTTTAGAAGGAATTCTATGAGAAAATCTAAACATATCCTTTGTTGGACTAGAAATAAGTCTCCTGCCTCTATGAAAGAGACATGTGAAGCCTTTTACTTTATTCAAGTATGCAACATGCACACTAATAGAATCACCATAACCTGACAAGTCCTGAACAAACTCGAAGTTGAATTTTTTATTACTCCCAAGATGAGGACACCTGTTCAAATCCAAATCTTTTAAAATATCCCAATTTATCATTCCAATAGAAATATCTTTATTTCAATGCAGATGTTTCCACTCATTGCACACACCAAACGTGAGAACATAGTATGATCATCAAGGTCTTCTGAGTTTCCTAGTCTGAACCTACCACAAGAAGCTGGAAAGCCCTCAGATAGCCATTTTGTTTCATCTTCATTCAGCGGCTCTGGCTCTAACCATTTTATGCGCAACTTAAATGAAGGAGATAAAATCTTTCTAATGACGGGATAAAATCGTGGCATGACATCCAAAGTATCATAAACAGCCCATACATGCCCAACCTTAAAGCAAGTTTCTTCCTTTTCCTTGCCAAAATCACTAATATATGCATCTTCATATTCAAATGTTTTGGACATAGCCATAGTTTAAGGAACTACATCTGAGAGAAGATCAGCAAATTCCTTTTACAGTTCAATTTACATCTGGGTCTTTTGCAAGCTCTCTTTAGAGGACAGATCCTTTATTTCGGACTCCTTAGTATGAGTGGGATATCTAACCCCCTTCAATTGCTTTGAAGCATCTTCTTCATCACTTATATAATTGACAGATTGCCTACGCCGCATAGATCTTTGTTGGTTTTTCTCATCAAGATAACGAAATTTCTTCCTAGACAGATGAGCACTTACTTCACAAGTTTTAATAGATCTTGTTATTATCTTCTTTCTATTTCTCGTCATTTCTTCGCCAATGATCGTATATTCTTTGGTGCAGTCCATGACTACTCTACAGTGAAAAGAAGATCAATAATTCACCATAACAATCAAGACTCTATACAAAAATGAAGCCCCAAATCATCAAAGAAAAGAACCCCACAAACAAAATCAAACATAAAATATAACTCTTTAATTGATAGAAACAAAAAAGAACTTGACTTTTATTTCTTTACAATAAAAATAGAGAATTGATAAAGAAAATTCCAGTGAAGTTGTTAACTTGTTTGTTTGAGAATGCAAGTTAAAGAGGATTGTAAGCAAATAGAGAGTGAAGAAATTTGTATATGTTGAAAAATTTTGAAGATTGTGTTAATATAGTATGTCTTCATGAGTAGGATACTTGAGGATTAATCATTAGGAGAGAAAATTCGAATTTTATTTAATTTACTTTGATGAGTTGGAGCTAAGAGGGTAAATTTTAAATTATAGTTCTTGTACTTCTTAAGTATTTAACAGATGAGTAGGATGTAGAAGAGTAATTTGGAATTCAATTTATTTTAATTTGATGAGTAGGAGCAAAGAAGATAATTTTTAATTTTAATTTTAGTGACATTTTCTCAAATATATAATTTTCTGAGTAGGGGTCAGGACCTAAGAGGGTGAAAATTATTAATTTAATTTGATGAGTAGGAGCAAATAGGGTAAATCAATATTCTTTTTGAAATAATTTCTCTAGGCTAAGGATCATTACTAACCTCAAATATAGTAATTTGTTATGTTTTCTCTTGAGTGAACCTTATTAGCTAAACAATTAATCTATTCACTTAGATTGCATCAAAGCTTTGTTATCTTTAACCTTCAATTTAGAATTTCAGTCATTAATATCTTAACGCTTTGAAGTGATGTTGCTCAACTAAAACCTAATATCACAGTTTCCTCGAGAACAACGAAATATAATAGCATAGTCAATCACAAGCCTTTCAATTAACAACATCAATCTATAGTTAAACATATAAAGATAATAAAATTACCAAATGATAGTGATACATAACACAAATTCATTCTACAAAAGGTCAAATCGAAACATTAGCTAGATAAGGATTTTATATGGTGATAGTATTATTTGATAATAGCGCAAGAATTCATAATGAAAAAAGAAAAGTAGGAAAGAAAGTGAACCAAAAGTCGAATTTACATCAGTTCTACACCTTGAGTGTTATTCGTCCTAAGTAATGTGTAGCTTTCATTGTGTCCAAAAAAGCCCCCCCCCCCCCAAAAAAAAGCCCCCCCCCCTCCCCCCAAAAAAAAAAAACTAACTCTTTTGCTTCAAGTCGAGTGAAAATGATATTCGTTTAATTATGTTGATCCAAAAAAAATCTACAGACAAAAACTCGTAATAAGTACAAAACACCCCCAAAAGAATATTTTTAAACAATATGCATAAGATATGAGGCTACAATATAACTCGTAATAAGTACAAAACACACAGGAAAAGGATCTTTCACACAATAATGCATAAGATAAGAGGTGATAATGTAATAGAAAATAATTTTTTTTCTAAATATTACCATGGCATACGTAGACTTTTGCTAGTCCCTGAACAGGTTCAAAATTAATATCATTGTAAAAAAAAACATTCAGGCATGGTAATTCATGACAATGATTTGTATCAATGTTTATAACCTAATGTATGGACACCTTTCTCAACCTTTTTTATGCCATGACTATTATGAAATTTTCAAATGATTTCTCGCAACAGTTTAGCCTTGAAAGTTGACATTCCTCCTATCTAATTTATTGACTTACTTTCCTACATCAACATATGAACTAAACACCTGGAAACCATTTTGTAAATCATGTGCCCTCATTAATTAAACCAGAAGAGAACTCAGTCCACAAACTCAAATAAAATCAGGTATATCTTAAGAAGTTACATATACAAAGAATTTGCTTTCTCCCACAAAGAAAAATCATGTGCCTCCCAAGATCGTACCACGTTTCTTTTGCTTCACGAGGGCCTTAGACTAGCCCAACCATCCTTTTATCTTTATTCTTTTTCTTCAAATCAAGTAAAAAATAACTTATTTTGATCATGTTCATCTAACACATTTCATGTATACATAGAACTCGTAATAACATCAAGCACTAAAGGTAAAGATGTAAAGAAACATTTATGCGTAATATATGAGACAATAATATAAAATAAATGTACTCTTTTAGCCATATATTAGCAAGTGACAATGAACACCACATTCCAAGAAAATAAAGAATTTTCTAAAAATTTAATTTTTCGCTAAATAGCTCCTAGACAATTTAATTTTCTTACAAACTTTCACTAAATCATAACTACAAAAAATTTAGAAATTTTGTCTGACTAATATTTATTTTCTGGTAATGCTAGTGAGTCAAAAGAGAGCACTTTCTCATGGTTTTCCTTCATAAAGGTCGTCTGTAGAGGGTATAAGAATAATAACAAATATTGTGTATTAGTAACGCTTGTATTAATAATGCTCATAATAGTTGTGCTTGCATTAGTTATAATGAAATCTTTTATGCAGTGTTTGGTTTGTTGTACTTAAAATTTTATGCATTACATAATTTTGTAGAAAAAATATTTTTTAAAAAAATACCCTCCAAAAATCTAGTTGAAAGGATGTAAAAAGGCCTTTAAGGGCAATTGTGTCTTTAATAATGTAAATGCATGCATTAGAACCCATTGCATTTTTAATGCATAAAAATAGATGATATTAGTAATACACTCTTCAATACACAATAGAGTATATTACTAATAAAAGCATTGGTTATGTATAGGTTAGACAATTGTACCAAACAAGGTACTACTAATACATCATGCTAATACAACCATTATTTTCTCTAAGACACTCTACCAAACGACCCCATAGTGTAACACCCTTTAATTAAAAGAGCGAGAATTAGAGTGAACCATTTTTTAAAAGAATGAAAATCTGAACTTTGGAAAGTTATGTGATGTATGAGTTTTGCGTCATTTTCAAACGACCATATCTTTTACTATAGGATGAGTTAGGTGGGCTATAATGTATCCAGTGAAATATTTTTGAATTATGTTTTCAAATTAACCGAGTTTGCTAATTTTTGAGATCGAGTGAGGAAGACATGCTTGGTTGAAGTCATCTACCTGGATACGGAAATTCACTTGTATTTAAGAGGGGTATTTTTGTCTTTTCCTTACCCAATAAAGTTATTTCATTTTTAGTAATTAATTAGTGTTCTAAACTTATTTGGTTCATTTTACGTCATCATAATTACACTAGGGCTTTTAGAGAAGAGAAAAGAGGATAAAAAGTCAAGTCATTCATGGAGATTTCCTGTGGAATCAAAGTCATTTCGCCAACGATTGATTCCTAAATAGGTGTGTGAGTTCACATAAATTTGGGTTTTCACCCACGCGCCAATCATGTTTATTTCAGCATAAATCTGTTCTAGAAAGTTGAAGGTTTGACGTTCTTGAAATTAGCTTTGTTCTTGAGTTTAAGATGAGATTGATGAGTTTTCGGGAAATCATATTGATTTAAGAGTTGTGTTTGATTTGAATGTTGTATATATGTATTGGGTCTCTGAATCTAAAGAGAAATTGAGAAAAATAATTGAATTTAGTAGATTTAAGATCAGAAAACAAGTTGAAAAAATCATCGGATTGACCTGGGGAGGGGTGATGCGATGCGCCATGGATGCGCTAGTAGTGCACCAAAATTTGGTCTCTGAATTTTAGTGGTTGGCGCCCCGCGTAGCAGTGTGTCCGAGTCGCCTGCCCTAACCCTTTTTTGGTTGTTTAGTCCTTCTGAGTCCTTCTAAAGTGTACTAACACTTCCTATTGATTCTAACTACTCTAAATGAATTCTAAACATCTATAAATTATCCATAAACATAAATCATAACCTTGAATACATAAATTCAAATTCAAGGAAAGTCAAGAGCCATGTCTAAAGAGTTCTTAGAGCCTTTCAAACATCTTCTACAAATGTTTTAACTTGTTTTAATGACTTCAGAATTATGTTTAGTTAAAGTAAGAGTGAAGTTTAGTTCTTCAAAAGACAATATGGGAAATAAGTATTCTCAAGAGTAAAAATGTTTTTCATATTTAAATAAGAGAGGAAACTCTGATTTTCAAGAAAGCTTTTGAGCTAGTTATGAGTAATAATCTTAAGCCAAAGAAAGAGTAATGTTTTCAAACGTATGATCTAGTTACATTTTGGGAGTAGTATTGACCACCATTTCGGGGTAGAGTTTTCGTTCGGATAATTCATAGTCTTTATAAACCACGTAACAAACATAGGTAGAAAAGGGTCTTACTTTTTAGTTGATTCCTTAATGCTTTTAGCATAGACTAGTTTATGAACTTAATTAGTAGTAGGTTCTATACCCATGGCAAGATATACGACGACAATGGTAGCATGAGGCAAGGCGTTGTATCAATTCATAGCTCACAGTGATGGTTGTCGTTTAGAGAATCTCCTACAAAGTTGTTTGTACAGTCATTAGGGTGAGTGTATTCTACCTGAGAGAGACTATTGTGATTGTTCCATTTTCGTCAATCACATGAACATCATGACTCATTTAGTTGAGTTAGACATGGTAAATTTTGATGTCATTCTAGATATGATCTGGCTTCATGTTCATTATTTCATATTTTTCTGTTTAAAATTTCATATTGTTAGACTTAAGTGATAGTGATTAAGGAGGCTCGATGGATGATAGGAAAAGTATATCAGACAATATGTTCATCCTTGTATCATATACAGTAACATGGAGCCAGAAGAAACAAGTAACGTAAATATTATTTTCTAAAGAGGAGACTACAATGCAACAACTTCTTTAGCTTGTCAATGCATTTGTCTTTGAAGAATTTTTGGGATGTATACTATTAATCATATGTTAACAAATAATATTTATTAGAGAATAAATATTTTCTCAATTTCAATAGATCATATATTCGTTTATGGTGTCTATTTACTTATATAGTAGATGACTAAATGTGTAGAGTTTTAGCTTATGCAACGAGGATTAAATCATAGGTTCTTATAAGTATTAAGTTTTTTGTTCACAATGTAGGATGGAAATTCGAAATGTCATCGGGTACGATTGTAGCGCAAGATTATATGTAATTTATCCAGATTATGGGAACAGTATAGTTTCAACTTCTTATGCTAGTACATTTTGTATGTATTGAACGGGACCGAGTAGAGATAGTTGTTACAGAGTGACTGATAAAAACATATTCTCTAAACTATTAAATGTACTTATATTCTTAATCCTGATATAACTATTATGATCTGTATATATTAATTATCGTTTTGATTTATTAAAAGGTGAGATACTGAGATGGGTCAATATGCCTAGTAAATAGGATGGTAATAATATATATTGGTGAAATAATAAGTTAATTGATGGAATTCATGTCTCCTTATAGAGATTGATTGATATGCCCTTTGAGAAACTTATAAGTTTTCATCGTGTAAAATCTTGCAAGTGGATTTATGAGTCCGACACATAAATAAGTTAAGTAGTGTTTTAAAGAAAATTAATCATTAAGTTAAATTCGTTAGTAAATTTATTGATTAGTATCTTAAATCTTAACATGGGAAATTACACAAGTGTTTAATGGGGAATTGCGAAATAGAGGAGTGCAATTACGAATTTCTAGTGGAATGATTTGTAATTTATTAGGCTAAGAATAATTCAAATTAATATTTTGGAATTATTTCCATAATAGGAAGCACCGGTAATTAATTTTCTAGTCTCTATAGTGCTCATATTTAACTAAAACTCAGAATTCTATTTTTATGAAAAAAGGAGGAACAATATGGATTTTTCTAATATTTTAGAAAAAACTAGATTTTCTAGTCCTTTTTGGATTAGGAGAAAATCTCTATAAATAGAAATTCTCCTAAACTAGAAAAAGGACAATGATTAGTTTTCCATTTGATACTTGCCCACCCAAGTATTGAGAGAGTTCGGATGTGACTTGGGATCACTGTCAAAGACCATAACTATTGTTTATCTTGTAGATACCCTTGACGGTCCGTCTATCTTGTAGACTCGTTTGAAGGTATTTGTTCACGCATCAAGAGGTATTTATCGAATTAAATTTCAGTTTGTTTATGTGTTTTAGCATAAACAATATTTGTTATCTATTATTCATTCAAGTAATAAATATTTTGACATGCTTCCACTTTGCATGTATGTTATCCAACAATTAACACATCATGAGCAATGCTTACATCTAAATTAATAACGTTGATTTTTGTGTGAAATCCCTTTGAAATATATCCTTGTATTCCCTTAACCACAATTTTTGGAGTTTCAGTATTCGTTGATTTTTTTTTAATGTTTTACTTGATGGTTCAATTTGATGAAAAAGGTTGTTGTTGCCTTTTACTCGATTGATTCAAGGGGGAAAAAAAAGATGACGAATAATTTAACTAGTGGCGGAGGATTACTGGATTATATTTGGTGGGATCTTTGAACAAATTATTATTCTTTTTGCTTTTAAAAAATCATAAATAAATTAAGTAACTTTGTACATGTTGGCTGCTGGCGATACCTAGGGTATCCAATTGTCACCATGGCAATACACGTCTCTTATGTGCGTTTTTTTTTTTGTCCAAGAATCTATAAATTAATTTCAATTATTATTTTTATTAAAAAATTGAAAGATTGGTTATAGAAGTGACGATAGCGACTAAATTTTGTTCAAGACGCAGTTAAACATGATTTTTCTATTGAGTGGATAATTTTATGAGCATGGTACAATTAAACCTATATATATAATATTATATAAAATAAGAAATTATGATTAATAAATAGTTTTGCTTAACGTTGTCTATTTATTTAAAATCATTGAAAATTCTTAAAGTTTTATACATGTAATATTATATCTATACATGAATTATGATTATTAATAGGATTTACGATTATGATCTATTTATATGAGTCATTAGAATATCCTCAACGTATCATGCCTGGATTGTTCTTCACAAATGTATGCTAATAAATGTTTGTTAGTCGAAAGGAGATATACCTTTAGATACTAGTAACACTTAAATTAATTTTAAATTAATTTATGAGAGAGATATTAAAGGTTTTCACTATTTGAAAGGAAGAAATATTATATCTTGATTTTTCGAATGTGTTAATTGAGAGAACAATATGTTGTAAAGCGGTTAATTGTGTGTCTTATCCGAGAGACAGGACACATATATGTTTTATGCTCATGAGACAAGGTGAAATTTTGAATCAAGTTATTTTAATCTTTAACTATTCCTAAAACGATTAATTTTTTAAATTTAATCATAGTTTAGGTGGTCATGAATTTTATGATCTTTGATTGACTTGAAATTTGATGGTTCCAACGAAAATCGTTTAAATGGATTTAGGTAGTTTGTCGGATTAAAATATGATTTGAATATGATAAGATCATTCTTTATGTTAGTTATGTCTATATTAAATTTGGAACATGATTGCACATGGTTATTTGACATGATTGATATATAATAAGAATGTAGGTAATATTGTTTCAATTCCAAAAGATGTTTAAATCACTTGAATTTGAATATGGTCATAGATTTGGAAATAAATATTTTTTATAGACTCTTATTGACCTAAAATTTGGTAAATTCATAAAGTCCTAGTAAGAAGCACTCATTGCTATGTGGTTATATCTCTTTGAGGTCGTTAAAATGATTTTGAAGTTGTTCCTTGAAATTTTAATGTGATTTAGTTTGAACGACATACTTTATATTGGTTGTATTTATGTCATATTTGGTACATGATTACACCTGATAAGTTAACATAATTATATATATTATAAGGATGTAGATCTGTTCATTTTTTCTCAAATCGTTTGAACCTGAAATTGATAATATTTTTGGAGATAAATATTATTTTGAACTCCGATTGATCTGATATTTGAAAGGTTCATCAGAAACGATCAAATTTGAATTACTCATTGTTATGAAGTTAATTATCAATTTGAGCTCATTTAGATAATGATTTTTTGATATTTCTTTGTATTTTGAAAATTAATTATAATGAACAATTACTCGATTAAAATATAGTGGTGATAGAGATTATTCATTATGGTCTTCATGACTAAATTTTTATCAAGTATTAAGTTCATGTGTTGCCTTAGACTTTTCTCCATATCGGACGAAATTAATAGAAGTCATTAAAGTTTAATCTCTAGTTTGGTTGTCTATATTAGTCCTGCTAAACTGAGTAATATTTCATTCGATCAATGGATGTAGGGATAATGATATTCACATAACTAAAATTAACATATATTCTCCATCTTAGTTAGCTTTTGTTATAAATTTGTTGAAGTGAATATCTGACACCACAAATGTCTGTTGCATTAATAGCCATTTTTATTTAAATTTATTGTTTAAGATGCATGAATATCTATGAGGTGTGTTTTGAATTTCAATATTCAATGTATACATCAACATGCTCTTTCTTTGGAATTTTAGATTTTCGTTCTTTATTCTTGATTCATGTATTTCACAAAATGATGATATATGATAAAACTTACAGAGCAGGAAAATCATAAATTCTATTATGGCTAAAAAACGTTTTCAACCAAATTGATCATAGTTTTGGAGTTCGAAAAAAAAACTCCGATTGATCAGAAATTTTGTAGATTCTTAAGAACGACATAGTAAGAAATTATTCTTTTCAATTGTTATATGAGTTTTTTGTCATATTTGATTAAATAGTAGTGAAGTATTAGTTTTATGCATTGCCTTAGATCTTCCTCCCATCGGATGAAATTGATACAAGTCACTATGTATTTAATCGTCTAGTTTTGATAATCTTTATTAACTCTCCTAAACTGAGTAATATAAGATTGGATCAATGTAGCTAGATGATCTTCACATGACTTAAACTAACAGTAGACCTTCCAACTGAGTTAGGTCTGTATAAATTTATGGAGTGAATAATCTGTCATTATACATGTGTATTGAATAAGTAGTTCTCCAATCCCAACGATTGACTATTCGAGATGCATGAATATATAAGCATTAATGAGCCCTGAATTTTGTTATTTGGGATTATTCGCAATATTATGATCTATTTAAAGTATTGTGTCTCATATTCTCAATAGACTTTACGCACCCACTTGGTACTACTTAAGATTTTCTTTTGGTAGCGATAAGATATTAATTCAAAGAATGTGTTGTACATATATCTTATGTTAGAAGAAATTATTTTCACTTCCTAACTAGATAAGAGATGAGTATTTAATATATTTATTTGTAACACTCCTACCATTGAGTTTGATAAATATTTTATTTATTGTGGTATATTGATGCATGATTCTTTTATTAATATTATCTCAAATAAATTGAAATTTATTAATCTATCTCATAAGAGAAAGTATCTTTTAAATTGAATGAAAGTTATTGTAATGTGTCTTTTAAATTGAATGAAACTTATTATACACTAGCGTCTAAGTAATTTATTTTGAATAGGACTTCGAGATTGGTTAATGGATGGACATAACGGTTCATTGAGAATGAATTTCTACCAACATGGGATTTCTATTTAGAAGGAAAAATAACTAAGAGACTTTTCCTCTTAAAAAGGAAAAGGTGATAGTGATAAGTTAGAATTATTCTATCTTGATTTGTGAGGTAAATGAACATTCGGGCAAGAGGTAATTTTGAGTATTCTAAGATTTCCAGAAACTATTACTCATTATATGAATATACATTTTTTGATGCTTTGGAAGTCTGAATATCTTGATAAACTGATCATAATATTTAAGACAAACTAATATAACATCATGAAAAATATATGAAATCACTATAATCTGATTATAGTAATGAAAACCTCTTTGCAGAGCTCATGAGTCCTATATCTTATAGAATAATTGTATTTCAATAGCTCTATAATAGATTGGTGTAGAAGAGAAAAGAAGTAGACTCTTATGAAGATGAGACAATTAATTATTGACTTATTATTAGTTATTTTTCTTCTTTTAGGATATGTTCTAATTAATACATATCACATTTTGAATTTATTTTTTTCAAATAAGTACCTTGAAAAACTATAGAACCAGTTAGATTTGACGTAAGTCTAATCAGTGACATATTCAGATATAGGATTGTCCAACACATGTGCTGAGTGGAGAATAATAAAATTAGAATTAAGAACAGAATGTGTGTGTTAATTGGATATCCTAACGACTGAAAGAGAATTTACTCGTGCCCTAAAGAAAATAAGACAATTGTTAACACAACTGTCTCCTTTCTAGAAAAGGGTCATTTAATAAATGATGTTCTTAGAACTAAACTAGTTTTACAGAAATTGAACAAACAAATAACAAATAAGTCAATTATATCTAGTAATGGGAGTGATGTTGAGCATATTAAAAGAACACTTCATGAAAAGTTGTTAGCATTTTGATATCGAAAGATTTTAAAGAAAATATTAAAACTCAAAAACATGAAAGTATGATTATAATAATCGTACTTAGTCGTAGTGGGATAATCATAATGATGATTGATTTATTTTGTATGCTTTAAGGAATTTCTATGACAGGGCTCCTAAAAGGAAGTACAGTCTTGGAGAGTTTCATGATAAAGTCTCTCAAGATCTAGTACAAAATCAATTTCTTACAACGAAGCACTAGTAGAAAAAATTGCATGAGAAAATAGCTTGGTAAATTCTCTCTCGATAAGAAATAAAGGAATTCATGTGAAAGTTGTAAATGGATAGTTAAGAGTCTAAGTGGGAGATTGTTAGGGTATGTATTATTAATCATGTGTTTAGACATAGTATTCTAACAATTTTCAAGATTAAATATCTTAATGGGAGATTGTTAGGGTATATACATTTAACGATTCATTTAGATATATTACATTATAACAATTGTGATGGTTAAAAGTCTAAGTAGGATATTGTTGGGATGTATACTATTAACCATATGTTAAGAATTAATATTTATTAGAGAATAAAGATTTGCTCAATTTCAATAGATCATGTAGTCGTTTATGGTGTCTATTTACTTATATAATAGATGATTAAGTGTGTAGAGTTTTAGCTTATACACAAATGATTAAATCATCTGTTCTTATAAGTATAAAGTTTTTGGTTCACAATTTAGGATGGAAATTGGACATGCCATCGGGTACGATTGTAGCACAAGATTTTATATAATTTATCCTGATTATGGGAACGATATAATTTCAACTTCTTGTGCTAGTACATTTTGTATGTATTGAACGGTACCGAGTAGAGATAGTTGTTTTAGACTGACTGATAAAAATATATTCTATAAACTATTAAATTTACTTATATTCTTAGTCCTGATATAACTATTATGATATGTATATATTAATTATTGTTTTGATTTATTAAAAGGTGGGATTCTGAGGTGATTCAATATGCCTAGTAAGTAGGATGATAATAATATATATTGGTAAAATAATAAGTTAGTTGATGAAATTTATTTCTCCTTATAAAGATTGATTGATATGCCTTTTTGAGAAACATATAAGTTTTCATCGTGTCAAATCTTGCAAGTGATTTATGAATCTGACACATGAAATAAATTCAGTAGTGCTCTGAAGGATATTAATCATAAAGTTAAATTTGCATGTAATTTAATTTATTTATTAATATCTGAAATCATAACATGGAAATTATATAAGTGTTTAATGGGGAATTACGAAATAGAAGAGTGCAATTACGAATTTGTAGTGGAATGATTTATAATTTATCATGGTAAGAATACTTCAAATTAATTATTTGGAATTATTTTCAAAATCAAAAGCTTCGGTAATTAATTTGCTTGTCCATATAGGGCCCTATTTAACTAGAACTCAAAATTCCGTTTCTATGGAAAAAGGAAGAATAATATGGATTTTTCTAGTATTCTAGAAAAACAAGGTTTTCTAGTCCTTCTTGGATTATGAGGAAATCTCTGTAAATATGGATTCTCCTAACCTAGAAAAGGGATAATGATTAATTTTTTATTCGATACTTGCCCACCCTAGTATTGAGAGAGTTCAATTGTGACTTGGGATCACGGCAGAAGACCATAGCTATTGTTTATCTTGTAGATATGCTTTAAGGTCCGTCTATATTGTAAATTCGCTTGAAGGTATTTGTTCACGCTTTAAGAGATATTTATCGAATTAAATTTCTCTTTGTACATATGTTTTAGCATGATGTATGGTATAACATAAACAATATTTGTTATCTATTATTCATGTAAGTAGTAAAGATCAAAATATGCTTCCGCTGTGCGTATATATATTTTCCAACAATTTCAGTTGATCTGAACTTCAAGCAATAGAAAGCAACCAAAATTTATTGCGAAAACAGATCTACATCCTACATTTCATGGAAGAGTAATGAACACAAACATTCGCTTCCATTTTATTCCCGTGTTGGTGGAAAAAGAAGAGACCATATTGAAGGTTTGCAGCACCAATGAACAAGTAGCAGTTATAATCTCAAAGAAACTTTCATATAAAAAAACATGCTTACTTCAGATCATTGCTTGGTGATAGAATGTTTGAATAAAGGGGAACATAGAACAAATGATTCAAACAAAATAAGAGAAAAGTTGCTGCAACATTCTTTTCCTATTGTATTGCACTTTAACTTAGTCTATTGACAATTGTTATTTTGTCCTTAAAATTCTCCTTTAAGTTGAAAGCATTACTGAGTTAGTTCCTTTTTAATTTGGCATTTTAATTGAGTTGTAAACCTATTTGAAAGGAATCATTACTGATGGATAATACAAAGAAAAAGAGCCTATAATTCAAGAACACTTTCTGTCTGCTAGCTTTATTTTCCTTTCTAATATTTGGTTCTTGGCTGAGCTTGAGATATGTCTTTTCCCGCATCTTTCCATGGGTCATGCACGTGGAATTTTAATCTGGGTTATGGTGAGATTCCGATCCAAAAACACCACCTACTCTGATACAATGTTATATTAGGTCTTACGCCTTACTCATACCCCAAAAGATAGATTAAAGTGAGGAGGATTGTCCATGTTTTATAAAGAGTCCACATATATCATTAGCTCCCAATGTTAAGTATTTTTTTACTCTTTAACACCCAACCACAAACCCAGTGCTTAGTATCTTATGTGTGAAAATTTTTGATTTTGGGGGCACAAAAATTGGGTGAGGTTGGTGTTGCTCTTATACCATGTTGATGTGTGTAACGGTCTCAGCTAAAGCGTTAAGTTGTTAGAGAGAGTACGATTTTATTATTTAATGATATTCTCAACCAGATGACTATTATTTTTTATTAGAACCTATATAGTCCAAATTCCTGAATGATCCTGTGTTCGTTCTTTAAACTTTATAATTGAACTCTTTGTTTGCTCATACTTCCCTTAAACGAATGTTTGCAATCAAGGTATTATTTACTTCTCTGCTCTCACTAATTACTAACCTACATATATTCAAACATAACCTAATTTTATTTATAATAACGGTCAGTCTTGAATTGGACCAACTCAAGCAATATGTTATAGTCAAGCATATTAAATGACTTATGTCCAAAAAGATATATAATGCAGAAGCTTGTACGAGGTCTAGTGTGGCACAAAAACGCATTAACTATTGGTATTGAGCGAACTACTGGGGAAAAAAAAATACTAAGTTTGAAACAACTGATGAATGGAATACACATATTCAACATTGATAGTTTATGCAATTCCACCACACACTACAAAATTATGCCCTTATCACACTTTAAGGCACTAAAAGCTAAAGTTAATAGTAAGAACAACAAGAAGTTTTATGTGATAGCCTCCTTGCTCAAGGGAGGAAAAACCAGGACCTGTTCTACAAGATTTTCCAACTGTTTTTCAGTATTTTCAAGCAACATATGCATACAGACTCCAACAACATACAATGCTTAAACTCTGAATCATACGTCCTGTATTATATAAAGAGCCAAAGAAAAAAATCTATTGCCCACTATATGGAATAAATCTAGTTAACATAGACTCCAATCATATTCTTTACAGTCAAGTTAAATATGCTCATTGTTTACTGGAATAAAAAAGAAACAATATATACCTTTATACATTAGGAACGGATCTTACAAATTTAAAAGACAGAAGACACAAATGGATGGTCAACAACTAAAGGCACATTTGATAATTCAATCAGGTCTCTTACAGTGTTTGAAGCTTGTCTTGTTCTTTAGAGAGACAAAAGGAACTTTTGCTTGATAATTGATGAGTTCACGATTTGGACTCATTTAGGGCTATATTTTGATAGGTTTAGTGTCATCAAATACATATTTTGTCTATGAAACTTATTATAACCTTCAGTTCCAAGTATTTTTATCTTAGACACAAGGCATGGACACTATGGAACAAAAAGGAACAAAAGCAACTAAAAGAACGAATAAATTATGATTTGAGGATGGCCAACCCCGTTCGGTTTGTCCCCAAAAGTCTCATCCTCGCGTTTTGTTCTTTTGAGCTGAGACCTGAAGGAAAAGATTAAATCGGCGGTGAAATGGAGCAGTCGGTGTGTCGCCAAGAAGTTCTACGAAGCAGCACTATGTCATCCAATGATCCAAAATACAAAGATATTGAAGTCTAATGCAAGATGGCGATAAATATACCAAAAGTTAGATAACGGAGTTAATCGACGACCCTGACTATCTGAAGTGAGGTGGTTCTTCGTAGTACAAAATTTTGAAAATTATAAATACTCATTAATATTTTTAACTTAGTATCAAATTTTATAGTTTTGCACAACAGTTTTTAGACTCAGCTTCTATTTTGAGTTTTTCAGAGCTTTTGTGAAACTTTGCTTTTAAGACATTAAAACTTGAACATTCTCACCTAGAAAAAAATCGAAGTGGGTGTTGGAAATTCTTCATCCAAGACTTTATTGAAGTGAAAATAACTCATACTCAGTTGATGTTACTTTGATTTTATCATTTTCCTCCATTTCTCTATGTCTAGCTAAAACTCCAATTCTAGGAATGTGATTTTGTGAATATAAGTTTAATCTATTATTGGGTGTTTATTATTGTTAGTATATTCCATGTTTAAATGTGATTTCACTTAGTTTTTGAGTTTGAACTAAATGAGGTTGTTACAAATAAGATATGACCTTGGTGATGTTTGATTGCTCGAGAGAGAGGTTTTAAAATTAAGACTACAAAGTTGATAGTCTGTGGTTATTGGGTCATCGTGGGTTCTACTCGAGAGAGTGAATCCTAGTCCATTTTCCACACTTTCAGCTCGAGAGAGTGATTGGGCTAAGGCGGAGGCTGTGCTTAAAGGCTACAACTCGGTATTCGAGAGAAACCGAGTTGATTCGGGCTAAGTTATTTGAGAGAAAATATAGCCCCACTAAAGTCTAGACTAGTTACATATATGTAGTGATATACTATGAATAATAATTACCCTTTGGTGTCTTTTATCTCATATTCCAATCATATCCCATGAATTTTGTTCCCATTAGTCTTTTTATTGTTTTACTGTTTTTAGTTGTTAATTCGATAGCAAAACCCCACATTGTTAATTGACACTTCGGTCAGCCCCTCTAATTTATTATGTTTTTATTCGATAATTTCATGTAGCTATGACTGCGTAACTTAATTTATGTTTGGCTGAAATATTGTTAATACCACTCCCTGGGGGAATGAACCCAATCCTTCGTTGGGTTATGCACTTATTGACAACTGTCAACGCTTAGTATTGACTGAAGTGTCTTGATGACATCAACGATGTAAATGGCTCTGCTACCAAGGAATGGTGTCTCTTTAGAATTATTAGTTCAGTAGAAATTTTGTTCTTGCTTAGTCATAGTGATATTTACTTTATTTTCAATTTTATATTGCTTTATGTTGTTATTGTAAGAAGACATTCTGAGTATGACTAATAGAAATGGTGGCAAATTGGTTGAGATCATCCAAGAAGTCAAGAGGTACTTCAGAATAACTGCACTGGCAACTCAACTGGATGAGTTGTCCACCAAAATTTCAGAGGTAGAAGTCCAGTGCAACAAAAAGGGAGGTACATACTCCCTCATGAGCAGAAAAAATCTAGAGATAGTGAGAACAGTCGGGTTGTAGATTCCCTAAAAATCATTCTTTAAAAGATCACTGAGCAAGATAGAGTTCTAGAAGAAATGAAGGAGAATATCATAGCGCTAAGTCACATGATCTGTCACGACCACAGTGTACCCCTGAGTTGTAAATCATTAATTCATGACAAGGAAGGTAAGACATGCACATAATCCAAGTAAAGCATTCAAAATCTCAATTAGACTCGAAGTCAACATTCTTCATTAACATGCATGGAAAGTCATTCATTCATCAAGAGAACATTCTTTAATTAGTCATTAGGATTTAAATGTACTCACTATTAACCTCTCTAAGACTACTCGTGCAATGTATAGGTATCATCACATATTACTACTTACACTTTGTAAAACCTATCAAGAAACTATAATGACATCTAACATAAGGGAATAGGAATTTAACCAACATAGACCAGGAGAGCTAAATCATGGAATCCCGGTGTCACCCTCACTTGATAAGGGATCCCTACTATCATTCTAGATCTCTAGATTAAGTAGATCCACTAGCTATAGATCTATGTGGGAACATAGTTGTGGGATAAGCAGGTTGCTACTAGATATCTCTCCTCAGCTCATTGATAGGAATCTACCGCAAGAGACATCTACTAGATACCCTGCCAAAACTCATGGATGAGCACCCATCTCATGAAAATCCTCTCCATGATTAGCCTACATTCCCATAGATTATTTCATTCATTTATGGAAAATAAATTGTTATTGGATACCGTGTCTCAACTCATGGATAAGCATCCATCCCCTCCCTTCATTAATTCATCGGATAACTAAATGGAGGTATTGAGATTGCTAGTAGACACCCTGCCTCAAATCATTGATGACTATCCATCTCAAGCCCCACCTCTCATTCATTCATTAATTAAAGTTCAATAGAGAATAACATTTCAATAGACTCTACATTCATTAACATGTTCTTAGAAACTTCATCATGAATCATTCATCAACATCATTCAAGAATAAGAATTCAATTATAACTCCATTTCATACTATACATAATAATGACACAACCATAGAGATATCAAACATATATTAAAAAGAGATGCATTTAGTAAACACCTCCACCTTTCAAGTGGATCAACATAAGATAGCGAATTCTATATCAATAAAAAATTTCTCAAATCTTACCTTCAAGTACATAAATCTCATGTATCAACACGACAAAATATTCACCATTAATAGCATATATAATATCATGTATCAACAATCTAACACAATATAAACACTTTATAATCACATACATTCATTATCAAGATAACACACTTTATATAAGGCATATATTGAGAATAAAGAGAAATCATGGTTCATGGAGTATTTTCACTTTCAATAACCAATATGGCAAAAATATAACCATAAAATGTCATTAGAAACCTTTTAAAACAATTTAGAGAAAGAACCCATGAATTTGAGTAAAAACCCCAGTTTTCATATACTTGAAAGCTTCAGGAGTAATTTTGAAATTGACTCTAGGGTGCAAGAAAAAACTAGATGATGAGTCACCATACCTAAATCTTTAAGAATCCCATGAAAATTAATAAGAAACACCTTTAAATCTTCAACCCTAGCTCCAACTTGACCTTTGACTCCAAGAGAGTTTCTAGAGAGAAGTTTCGAAAGAAATGCTTTGGATTTGAAAGATAAAGTCTAAATGAGGATAAATTTTTTAATACTCTTAAATTACCCAAAAGGACTTAAAAACGTCCAAAAACCTTACCAATAGAAGGGGATTTTCACCAAACCACCCTTCACTTGGCCGATTGGAAAAAAGATTGCACATGTGACTTACAAAACACCCACCTATGGATAATAGTTTGGGTTATGGGGCATAATTTCACTTCATCGTTGGTGACTGAGACTTGTACATGGGATATAAGGCTCCCTAGGGTAAGTATTGACTTACAAAATTGACTTACGAGGCGTAAGTGGAGCTACTGGCTATAGGTCATGGCCGTAGTTTACCCCTTTTTGGTAGCTTTTCGGGTTTAACGTAGGGTCCTCCTCAAGGAACCCTAGGATGGTCCTTGGGGAGTAAAGCCCAGATGTTTGACCCCTACACAAGTCTATTTAGGTAGTAGGTTCACCTGTAAAAGTTTTAGAGCATAAACAACACACCAAATTCCATAACACAACACTAAACACTAACATCAAAAGACTAATTTCCTGACGTCATGGTCGTTGTAACACCCCGTATCCAAAACAGACCAAAAACCACCTTTTAAGAAAAATCTGCAAGTGCAACCAACGGTGGACATCAACTGACTGTAGACTAACCCACAGTCTGTCTAGCACATCCCTCAATGGGGTCGGAAACCCCAAAAATCTTAGCCTAGGAAATTTGGTTAAGTCATGATTGAGGGATGGACCTATGGTTCGTAGGTCAGACTACAGTCCTCTCTTTGTGACCATCGATCGATACCCCATTGACCCACTCTGTTACAAGAGACTCTGATAACCAACACGGTCCGTAGGTGGAACCACGGTACATAGGTCTGACCGTAGGTGGGAATTAGCAGATTATTAATGGGGGAATGCAATTGGGTAAACTTTAAATTGTCATAACTCTTAGCATAAATGAGTTAGGTGTCAAATTATATACGCACATATAGATAATTGAATTAGTTTTCCATAGACACCAACCTTTATAAAATCAGACCTCCGAGTATAAATTTATGCCCGTTTTAATAAAGGCCTATCGAACAGACCCAACCTACAGACCAAACAATGGACCGTCGATGGAATGATGGAACATCGATGGAACGACGGACGGTCAGTCCTGACATCGGTTGGTCTGACAATAACTAACCCAGGGGTCTTTTGGTCTTTTTCCACTTTGTTTAAACCCTAAGATATGTCTTTGAGCCTAAATCATCAGATTTTAGTCAGTTTAAGACTAGAAACATAACTAAAACTTACCTAAGTGAATCTTCAATCAAAAGTTGGAAAATTAGAAGCTAGAAATAAGAAAAAGATCAAGAACCTTAGTTCAAGAATGCAACAAGATTCCCTCTGTTCTAGCCCCAAAATCTGAATATTTTTTCCGTGGATCTCATCACTAGGTTGTGAGATTTCACTAGTGGGTTCCTTTCACCCATTGGGTCCCTAGTTTTCAGTCAATTCTTGATTCTTTTATCATGATTAAACCTAGGGTTCCTAGAATTGCAGCAGAACTTCATGATTTAGTTAAAATATATGTTCCAAATAAGATTATTATGTTATTACTTAGATTATCGCATGAATTTCAGAACCCTAGATTTATATTTCTTTTGTTCTTGTTTTACACACGCTAGGTCAGACTATTTTAGTTATACGATTATACATGCTTCAGTTTTAAATTCATCATTATCAGATTAAATGTTGCATTCTTAGTTTGCATGTTCAGTTTTGAGCTATCCAATATTTATAGAAACTCAGTCATAATCAGTTAATTTACATAATTATTTGGGAGTAGTATAATACCGAGTTGGACTAGGGTTCAGCGTACCCAACAGTCCCAGAATTACTACCTAAGTAGGTTGTAGTCCCCTCTGTGGGCAATTAGTTTAATAATCACACCATCATGCCTTTATACCTTTGGCATGGTATATTGGGTCCTCTCAATGGGGCGTATACATTGGATTCTACATTTAGCTAATGTGGTTTTATTATAGGTTATTTGTAGCTGCCAGAGTTCATTTAGACTCTCTGCATGACCTTTTATCAGTATATTCAGTATTCAGTAAGACTCTATCATGCATGCTCAGAACTTTCAAGTACTGACACATACGTGCGCTCGTGATATAAGTTCAGGTTTTTAGATCCCAAATGACGCATAGATCAATTTCCGATCTCAAGTTCAGCAGATTCAATCGTTAGTCCTCATTCTCCGAGGACAATAGTATTGAGTTTCTTTTTAGTATTTATTCTTTTAGTTTCACTTTTTGCTAGACTTAGTTGGGGCTTGTCCCAGTATTTCTAGTTCGGTTTAGAGGCTATTTTAAGACATAGTTAGTTTCAGCATAGTAGTGAGTTTATTACTTCTTTATATTAAACTCCTAAATTTAAATATATCTTAGAATATGGGTACTCCCCATCTTTTCAGTATAAATTACGATTTAGCTTCTGCATTCAGTTTATTATCTTTAGTATGCTTATGATCATGCAAGTAGGGTTAGCTTGGGATCACTTTTGATCCTAGGTTCCATTTACGCGTTTTGGGGGTAGCTCGAGGCGTTACAAAACCTTGTATAAGAGCTAGGTTTATGAGTCTTAGGATGTCTGAAAAGCCGCACTAAGTAGATTCCTTTTCATGGGTGTGAAGTGCACCACATCTAATGAGAGAGAGGTTAAGAAGTGTTTTAGGAAAAGTTTACTTTGTTGTTACTCTTATTGTGCGTAAGGTATGATCTAATCCCATTCTAACTTGATGTTCCACATTCCAGATCATGCATCCTCATAGAGCTAACGCTAGGAATGTGAATGCAAAATATGCAAACACAACTCCTCCTATCCCAGATCAAGAAGTGTCCAATGCTGAGTTGAGGAATGTCATACAGATGTTGGCTTAGAGTATGACCAACCAGAACAATTTGGATTATGCTCCTATGAATGAAAATGGTGGATCTGCAGTAACAAGGGTCTGTGACTATGTTAGGATGAATCCGCTTGAGTTATTAGGATCAAAGTCTAATGAGGATCCTCATAATTTCTTAGAAAAGTTCAAGAAGATCTTTGAGGTAATGCAGGTCAGCGAGAATGATCGGGTTGAGTCGACATCATACCAGTTGAAGGATGCTCATATTTGGTACACTCAATGAAAGGATAATAAGGGTGCAAATGCAGCTCCTATCACTTGGGATTGCTTTAGTGAGACTTTTCTTGACACGTTCTTCCAAAAAGAGTTAAGAGAGGCAAAGGGTCAAGAAAACATGAACTTGAGGCAGGGTAACATGATAGTCCAAGAGTATGTGCTGAAGTTAAACAACTCTCCAGGTATGCTCCTCACATGGTTGCTTACTCCAAGGCTCACATGAATAAGTTCTTGTATGGAGCGTCAAATTTGGTGAAAACTGAGTGTAGCAATTCGATTTTACTTTGAAATATGAACATCTCTATAATTATGACTGATGCTTAGCCGGTTGAGGGTGATAAGGTTAAGGAACAAGCTAAAAAGAATAAAAATCTAGGATTTAGAACTATGACTATTCTCAGCAGAAATCAGGTTGTGGAAGTCGTTCGCTGAGTTAGCAGATGTTTTTAGCTCCAGCCCCTTCATCAGCTAGTGTTCCATCCTCCAAGAACATGTATGACTAGAAGGGTAAAGCACAAGGCTTTAAGTATCATGCAAGTGTTTCAGGCCCCAAGACTTACCCCACTTTCCCTATGTGTGGTAAGAACCATCCCGGCGAGTGTCTTGCAGAAAAAGAAGGATGTTTTAGGTGCGGTCAGTCTGGTAAAATGTTGAAAGATTGCCCTTCTAGATAGGGTCAAGGAGGTGGTAATGGAAAAGCTCAGTATAGAAGTTTAGCAGCACCAAGAATTCACCCAAATTAGCATGGTAACTCATCTAGTACAGGTGGCTGTCAGCGCGAGAACATGTTGTATTCTCTTTATGCTCGCCAGGATCAGGAAAGTTCTCCTGATGTAGTCACTGGTACGTTACGAGTCTCCGACCTCGATGATTACGCATTGTTAGATCCAGGGGATACTCTTTCTTTTGTAACTCCTTGTACAGCAGTCCAATTCATTGTCAGACCAGAAACTCTCTTAGAACCTTTCTGAGTGTATACTCCAGATACAGAAATAGCCCTTTCACAGTCTCTCAAAGTCACCTCAGCAGATCTAGTAGAGTTAGAAATGGCAGACTTTCATATCTTTCTATGCATGGATTGGATTCACTCATGTTATGCCTTAGTTGATTGAAGAACTAGGATTGTTCGTTTTTCAGTTTCCAGACGAACCAATCTTAGAATGGAAGGGTAGTATCTTAGCACCTATGGATCAATTTATTCTTACCTTAAGGCCAGAAAGATGATCTCTAAGGGTTATCTCTATCATCTAGTTGGAGTTAAGGATTCTAGCTCTAAAACCCCAACTCTTGAGTAAGTTCAAGTAGTCTATGAGTTTCTAGAAGTATTTCCAGAAGATCTTCCCGGATCCCGCCCGAAAGGGAAATCGACTATGGAATTGATAGTCTTCCTGATAACCAGCCTATTTCTATTCCTTCTTACATAATGGCTCTAGCAGAGCTTAAAGAATTGAAAAGCAGTTGAAAGACCTTCTGAATAAGGGCTTCATTAGACAAAGTATTTCCCCATGGGGTGCACTAGTGTTGTTCCCAAAGAAGAAAGATGGTTCCCTCAGAATGTGCATTAACTATAGACAATTAAAAAAGGTAACGGTCAAGAATAAGTATCCCATCCCCAAGATTGATGACTTCTTTGACCAACTTCAGGGTGCTAGACATTTTTCAAAGATAGAACTCAGATCAGGTTATCATCAGCTGAGAGTCAGAGATTTGCGACATTCCCAAAACATCCTTATTCTAGTTTAACTCAATAGAAAGTAGAATGCATAATTGCATTCCGGTGACCATGTGTAAAGTGTTTTAGAGAGTTAGAACGATTATGCAAAAGAAGACATTTTAATTCAACAATATAAAAATGATAAATGAGTAGCAAATAACACATTAGACCATTATAAGTAGCACATTAAGCCATTATAAACCATATATCCAAACCATATAATAATAAAATCAAGTAAAAATCAATACAACAAATGTCGAATTCTGATTAGTCCTAGCAGAGTTGCCAGAGATGTCACACCCCTTTTTTGCGCTGCGAAAAGGGTTTGTCCAATTAAAGTAACTATATTGATTAAGGGATTATATTATTTGTCTCAGAGTTGCCATTTGTAATCGAGTTACTGTATTCCAACTAACCTTTTATATAATCCCTAACTAAATGGAAATGACTCTTTAATTCGTTTACGAACTAGAAATTCAAATAATGATTTTGTTGACTGATGTGAGAGTATTAGGCATCCCTTGTGTCTTGTGATTTTAGCAAGATCGCTTTATTGACTTCTACTTACTTTTCAATTATTTTTGATATATTTTATATGCTACATTTTTACTCATATTTTTATTGTTCAACTATATTTGGTCTCAACCTAGATATGTAACAATATTTTTATTTTTTTAAAATTGAGATAATGCATAAGTAACCCCTCAACCTGTGTCTGAAATCTCAGAGACACACTTATACTATAATAAGGTCCTATTGCCTTAACTTATTTTAGTAGTAATTTTATACCCATTCTCGACCTAGTGACACTATCTTGTTGGCCCAATGTTGGTTGACTTTTTCTCCAAGCTAGTGCAACATATGCTGAAAAGGGGTAGAAAATTACCTATTAAATAACTTCAGGGGCATAATAAGATTTTAATATAGTATAAGTGTATCTCTGAAATTTCGGGCATAGATTGAGGGGGTACTTGTTCATTTTTCCTTTAAAATTTAATAGCTTTGATGCATAAATGCTTTGTTATATCGATTGTGTCACCTAAAAATAGATGTCTCACATCTTAATTTTAATAAATAAAATATCTTTTAGAATAATTCTACCAAGGTGTGTCACATCTTTGAATTTTCTTTAATGTTTCGATAAAAGATGTGTAATCCCATTTTTAATTGAAACTATTTCCTTTTAAGTGTGCCTAAATGTAGTTTAACGTTAAAAGAAAACATTTACTCCTTAATAACAAAAAATCAAATAAATTAAAATAAATGTCCACTTCTAGAATACAAGATGAAATTTTTGATTTTTCTATATTTTCGTATTTTTATTACTTCATAAGTAACGCCAAAATTAAGCACACAATTTTTAATCCAACAAAATAATAAAGAATTGTTAAATATTTTTTTTTTTTGATAAATAAAAATGAATATAATTTATTTATTTATTTTTGCCTTACAATTCCTAGTTTATCATTATTATCTAAATCAAGACAACAACAACAACATCATGACAATTCACTTTTAAGAGGTCACAACTAAATAAAATAAAAAAATAAATAAAAATAATCATCTATTAAAGCTACCATCATTTATCAAATTGAGATATAATAGTTAACGAACTATCCATTTCGACCAAGTAAGAAATAAAACAAAAATATAATAAAACTAATCATATAATTTCATCAAATACCATGAATAACTAATCATATAATTACATCAAATACCATAAATTAACTAAAGAGATAATTTAGAGTTAAATAGCATAATATAAAATTGAATACCAAAAAACCTTGATCGAAGCTTGATAAAAAAGCCCACAAATGTTTTGTTTTGTGTGCAGTGTCGATTTTGGGAAAGATGTATCTGATTTTTGAGTTGTGTGCATCGTGATTTTTTTTTTGAGAGGAAATACGTGTTTATTTTGGTACCTGATTTTTCTTTGTTTTTCCTCTCAGTTCTTGTTCTATGTTTCCCTCGAGTGTGAATGTGTATGTTGTGTGGTGGGTTTCTTTTTGTTATTGGGTAGAATTAGGGGCATAAAAAATGAACACAAACATAGTTAACCGCCCTAACTCGCCCACAATATTAATGGTTGGGCTCAAGATAATTTGAATAGGTTCTATCTCAACCCAATAAAACCTAACCCATTTGAATAGAATCATCAATTGAGCCCAATTCAATATGCAATTTCAACTTGTTTTAGAACTTTTTATCAAGATATCTTTCTATATTCAATGTATGAATTCTTATCTATTTAACATCTTTTAGGATTTATCTATCAATTTTTTACCTTTTTAAAAAAACATTTGAGCGAAAATTAAAATTGTAATTATAAACTTAAATATTAATATGTTAAATTATTGCGATTATTCGGATCAAATTGGGCGGCTAAAGACTCAACCCATTTTTTACTCATTTGAGCCCAAAGTAAACTTGGGCGAGTCAAGATCCTACCCGTCTCATTTATGACATTATTAATAATCAAATTTGAATAAAAGCGACGCACAACGTCATATTATGGAAATGAAAAAAATGAAAATTGAATCAAAGCGACGGAGTCGGTCTCATTTTTTAAAAATTAATCGAAATGGGACGATGTCTATCACTTTTGGAAAATCATCGAGCTAAAAAGTGACGGACGTAACAGTGTCACGTGATTGTTACTTATTGCAAAAAAGCAAGGGATTACGTATCTTTTATCCGTCTCTTTTTCAAAGTTCTTTAGTAGTGTTATCAGGCTTTAAAGATTTGATGGATTATAACAAACAACTCTAGTAAATTTTGCGACTAGCCGACGATTAAAAAATCATACTTTCATTTATTAAATAAAATAAGTCCATTGAACTTTAACTTTTCTTTTAGCAGACGAAAAGTTTTCAATTTGGGTTTCATTAATTTTAAAACAAAGGACTCTGAATAATCATTAGGACAAGTGTTTAATGTTGTTGTTCATTCACAGGTGAATGTGAAAAACTGTCGCCAACACATTTATCCCTCTCGACCATCACGAAATTTAAGAGTATATGTACTTTAGAAAATGAATAAAATGACTTCAAGTTTCATATTATTTGCGCTTTTTCTGATAAAAAATCAAATACAAATCATACATACAATTGAGCATAATATATTTTAGGTTATCTTTAAATATATAAGTATGACTATGATACCAATTATTGGAAAACTTTATATGCACAGTAAAAGTTTACCGTAATCATACAACTAACATGAATAATAGACAACACATTGTTTATGTTAAAACTAGTAAAATCATGCTAGAATATATAATCTTTCTGAATTTATTTTAAGAATTATCTCTTGAAGCGTGAGCTTATGCCCTAAAATGAATCCACAAGTTAGTCGACATTCAAGAACCTTCAAGCACATCAGAAAGCTAGTCCTCAAACTGCACTACAGTTCTGCGACCTTCAACAATGATCCCAAGTTCACTTCCAAACTTACTTCATAGTAGGGTGTGCAAGTATTTTTAATAAAAAGTATCTCCATACAAGGGTTAGGTGAATCTCTATACATAGAGGTCCCTTCCTAGTCCGAGGATAAGGAATACCATGTCTTTCATTAGAATAGAAAGGCATGTACATGTCCATTTCCTTAAAAATGAAAAAGTCACGTCCTTCTCCTTTTCTTTTGTATAAAAGAAGTTATGTTAGGACAGAGAAAGATACATACATCTCCCTTTTCTTATAAATAGAATGACAATGTACACCTCCCTTTCCTTTTGAATAGAAAAGGTCATGTACTTCTCCCTTTCCTTACAATAGAAAATTGATATACCTATCCCTTGGCTTAGAACAGAGTAAGATATATATATATATATATATATATATATATATATACATATAGATATATATATATATACATATAGATATATATATATATATACATCTCCCTTTCCTTTGAATAGAGAGAGACACATACTTCTCCCTTTCCCCTTTAGAATAGATTTAGAGTTCTAGTTAAATATGGAAATGGTAGGGACCACAAAATTAATTATCGAGGTTTCCTATTCTGAGAATAATTTCAATAATTTATTTGAAATATTTTTACCATGATAAAATACAAATCATTCCACTTGAAAATCGTAATTGCACTCCTCTATTTGGATTTCGAAATTTCACATTAAACACATATGTAATTCCCTATGTTAAAATTATACTTACTAATCAATAAATTAAATAACTGACAAACTTCATTCAATGATCAATTTCCTTTAGAGAACTACTTAACTAATTTCATGTGTTGGATTAGCAAAACCACTTGCGAGGTTTGTCTCAATGAAAACTTTTAAGCTTCTCAAAAAGGCATATCATCTAATAACAGATAGTATTAAATAATATTAGTATTTATTGTGTACTAATCCTAGTCCTATTAGGATTAGTACTCCTTAATCCTAGTCCTATTAGGATTAGTACTCCTTCCTATATCCCCTATATATATCTCCCATTTATTCCCTTATTAGGTTAACACTTCAATACAATCAATATTTTTTCATTGTATCAAGAGCCAGAAAACCTAGATCTTCTTTTCTCTAGGTTTTTTTTTCTCTCTTTAGGGCACCGATCGTTCCCTCTCTTCTCTTGGGCGGCGGCAACCATGACAACCGAGGTGGATCCGCTCGATTCACTTCCTTCTGACGTTAAACTCCTTCTCAGGCATCTTCATGCCCTGATTCCCAAAAAATTATCAGACATAAATTACCCTACATGGAAAATCACCGTTCTTACAGCCCTTGAGGCCAATTACCTTCTCAAATACGTCGATGGAAGCACAGAACCGCCACCGGCGGTCATCACTGCCACATACAAATAAAAAAAACCAATGCGGCCCATGCCGCCAGGAAAGCAAAGGATGGCCAGATCCGATCATGTTTGATTGCGGTCATCTCTCCCACGGTTCAGAAACACGTCCGATCCTACAAAACTGCTTCAACTCTGTGGACGGCCCTCGCAACACGCTATGCATCAATTTCCCACTCTTATATTTTTCAATTGCATGATCATCTCCACACAATTACCAAAGGCACGAAAACTATGGTGGAGTATTTAGACGAGGTCTCCACTATCATCACAGCTCTCGACACCCTGAACGAAATCATTCCCGAAAAAGATCTCGTCATGTGCGTCGTTTGGGGGCTCCCATCAGCTTACTCCTCCATTAAACAGGCGGTTCGCATCAATCCAACGCCCGTTGACCTGGCTACTCTCTCCTCGTGGCTAAAAAGTGAAGAAATCAACGTGGATCTGGAGAGCAAACATCTTCTCCGAGAAGACGCTGTTATGGAGCCGGCCACCGCCCTCACCGCAAGCCAGAACTATCGCGGGGGGCGTGGTGGCGGCCGGTAGGGGAGCCGCGGCGGCTACGGCAGAAACAGCGAAGGCCGCGGGTGCGGCCGTCGGCAGGGCACTCATCCATCGTACGACAGTCAACAGCACGGCAGCAACAACAGCCTGCACTCCTTCGGCAGCGGCGGGGAGTCATCTTCCAGCGGCGGGCAGGGCACTTACGAGCGGGATCGTCCAACTTGTCAAATCTGTCAGAAAACAGGACACACCGCTGTTCGTTGCTGGTTTCGGTATGAGGAGAGCCGAAATAGTGATAACCATGCCAATTATGCATCTCAAGCCGACCCTTCCTCTGAATGGCTGTTGGATACTGGGGCCAACATGCACGTTACTTCTGATCTATCCAAGCTTAACGCTCCAAATCCAAACATGGATCCAATGGTATTACTGTTGGCAATGGTGAGTCCCTTAATATTTCTCACACTGGCACGGGTACCATTAAAACCCCCACCGCTATCTTTCACCTAGGTAACCTTACCCACGTCCCTTCTATTAAAACCAATCTCCTTTCAGTTCACCAATTCACAAAAGACAATAATTGCTCAGTCTTGTTCACCTCTAATGATTTTCAGATCCTAGACAATACTACCAAGAGGGTGATTTTTCAGGGCCCCTGTGAGCATGGTCTGTACGTTCTTCCTGGCACAAGTTCGTCTGCCCACCCAGTTTCAGAAAGTGTTCTTGTGGCTCCGGTGGCTCTTTCGGCTGATGGCCACAGTCTGTTGTGGCACAGTCATCTGGGTCACCCGTCTACTCAAATAATAAATTCTTTAATGTCTCAATTAGGTTTTTCTTCCATTCATGTAAACAATTGTGACTCCTGTTCAATTGTTAAATCTCATAAATTACCTTTTACTTTATTTGAAAAGCGTACAACTGCACCTTTTCAACTTATTCATTCTGACCTATGGGGTCGTACTACTGTTCCTTCATTTGTTGGTTTTCGCTATTATATTTGTTTTGTGGATGATTTTACAAAATACACTTGGTTATACCCACTAAAATACAAATCACAGGTATACACCACCTTTGTCATTTTTGAAAAAATGGTCAAAACACAATTCAATTCTCATGTTAAACTTTTTCGAAGTGACAATGGAAAGGAATATGTAAATAACATCTTTGGCCAGTTTCTGCAATCCCTGGGAATTATACATCAAACCTCCTGTCCATACACTCCCGAACAGAATGGGGTGGCTGAGCGTAAGCATCGCCATCTCATTGAAACGGTGATTACTCTTCTACATCAATCTCATCTCCCTGTCTCCTTTTGGGTAGAAGCTCTAGCCACCGCAAACTACCTCATTAACAGAATGCCCAGTCACACCCTCTCCAACAAATCACCCTATCAACTCCTATACCAAGATCTTCCCAATTATACCAACCTCCGCGTCTTTGGGTGTCTTGCCTACCCTTCACTACACCTTCATATTACTCACAAATTACAACCCCGATCCCGTCCTTGTATTTTTTGGGCTATCATCCTACCTCCAAGGGTTATCGCTGTCTTGACCTACAAACTCATAAAGTCTACATATCTCGTCATGTCAAATTTGTCGAAAATGAGTTTCCCTACGAGTCTATTTCCTCCTCCACAAATACTCCATTCTTTGGCGTCCTTCCCCTTTTTCCAACATACTCGTAGGGTCAATCACAACCTTCCCCCACACCTCCACCCACTACCCAACCACCCCTCGTCACCCCTTCGACCGTCACCCACAATACACCCGCAACCACCACCCACACTAACAACCCCATACCCACAACATCCCCAGCCCGATCCATTTTGGGTCCTTCCCGGTCACCCCTGAATCACCACAGCCCGATCCAGATGGAAGTATTTACAGGTACAAGGCTCGTTTGGTTGCTAAAGGCTACAATCAGGAGATGGGCTTGATTACTCCGAGACATTCAGTCCTGTTATTCGGCAGGAAACCATTCGCCAGGTACTGTCACTCGCCGTGCGCAAAAATTGGCTCATCAATTAGTTTGATGTTTCCAATGCTTTTCTTCATGGCATGCTTGATGAAACTATCTACATGACGCAACCACCGGGCTATGTTGATCCCCACTTCCCTCAACATGTTTGCAAACTTCAAAAGTCTCTGTACGGGCTCAAGCAAGCCCCCCGTGCTTGGTACACACGTCTGAAAACGTTCCTCCAGGGACTCGGCTTCACGTGTTGCGTACACGACACGAGTTTGTTTACTCGACATTTAGCACACGGTACAGTCATTCTTCTTGTCTATGTAGATGATATCATTATTACAGGCTCTACTGCACCTCTCATTCAGGATGTCACTCGAGCTATGCATACTACCTTCAAAATGAAGGACCTTGGCCCGTTACATTATTTTCTGGGAATGGAGGTTTCTCGGACAGGCAGCGGCTTGTTTCTTCATCAGTCAAAATATGCTCGAGATCTGTTGCAGAAAGCTGGACTGGAAAAATGCACCAGTCAACCAACACCGATGGCAGTCTCTTCGTCTACGAATGGAGCCGACACCCCCTTTGCCGATATCACCCACTTCCGCAGCCTCATTGGGGCTTTACAGTATCTTGCCATTACCCGTCCTGACATCCAGTTTGCTGTCAACCAAGTTGCTCTGCACATGCATCAACCAAGTGAACATGATTACCATTGTCTAAAACGCATTCTCAGGTACATTTTTGGCACTCTTGGTCGTGGTTTACTTATTCGACCCGGGGACTTGGAGCTTCGGGGTTTCTCAGATTCAGATTGGGCGAATGATAAAAATGACAGAAAATCTACATTGGGGTTTCTCATTTTTTTGGGGCCGAACCTGATCTCCTGTTGTACAAAAAAACAACCCAAGGTCTCTCGGTCCTCGACTGAAGCTGAATACCGCGCCCTTGCTCTTCTTGCTGCTGAGACCATGTGGGTCACATATATTCTTCGCGAACTCCGCGCCACTCACACTGTTCCTGCTCTCTATTATGAGAACAAATCAACCATCTGTGTGGCCAAGAATTTCGTCCTACACACTAGAATGAAGCATGTTGATACCGATTGTGTCTTTATTCGCGATGAAGTTCAGGCCGGCACCATGACTGTGCAGTATGTACCCACTGAAGAACAACCGGATGATATTCTCACCAAGCCTCTCCCGAGCCGACAACACGATTACCTCAGTTTCAAGCTTCCGTTCGCTTCCGCTCAGCTCAGCTTGAGGGGGGATAATCACAGATAGTATTAAATAAATAGTATTAAATAATATTAATATTTACTGTGTACTAATACTAGACCTATTAGGAGTAGTACTCCTTAATCCTAGTCCTATTAGAATTAGTACTCCTTCCTATATCCCCTATATATATCTCCCATGTGTTCCCTTATTAGGTTAACACTTCAATACAATCAATATTCTTTCATCATCAATCTCTATATCGAGACATGAATTCCATCAACTAACTTATTATTTCATCAATATATTTTATCATCAACCAATCTACCAGGATTATTGACCCATCTTATAATCTCAATTTTTTATAAATTAAAATGATAATTAACATATATGTATAATAATATTTATATACGGATTAAGAATATAAGTACATTTAATAGCTTTGAGAATATGCTTTTGTCCGTCGAAAGCAACTAATTCTACTCAGTCCTGTTCAATACATACAAAATGCACTAGCAGAAGAAGTTGGAACTATATTATTCCCATAATAAAGAAAACTACATAAAATATTGTTCTACAATTGTACCGATGTCTTTTTCAATTACAATCTTTGATTGTGAAATAAAAAATTTATACTTATAAGAACCATTGATTTATTCGTATGTTTATAACCTTAAACTCTATAAATTGAATCTTGTACTATGTAATTAAACAAACATCAGAAATGAATATATGATATATTAAAAATGAATAAATAACTATTCTACAGTAAATACTATACCTAAACATGTGGTTAGTAGTGTATATCCAACAACTGCAACTACTACATGTGATTTTTTTTTGGTTACAATATATTTGTTCAGTTTGCTATTTTGAAACTTAAACAATCAACAACCAATTTGCATTATTTTGTGATGCCACTATATTGTACTTTTAGGGAGTGGACATGCATAAAACATTGCATTAAAAAACTTTGGGAGAAGATCTATCATCTATATCTGCCAATAGTACTGAGGCAAGACATATTCATCGCTATATATCGCCAATATTAACAAATTTGAAACTTCTCTGGTGATCTCTCATCAGAAAATTTGTAAAACTCGAGTTAAGGAACCTGATAAGGTACTGATGAACCCAGTCTTCAGCAAAATTCATCGTCCATGAAATTAGTTGTCGCTCTTTGCTATATGGATGAAGCAAAAATGCCTAATTTTGTAAGTAGGTAAGGAGGCAGGTTCTAGTTCAAAGGATTCTTCAAGAACATCATCCTTGTCCATCATCTCTTTCAACAATGCCTCTAGAATTGGTGGCCTCTTGTTTGTTGTGGTCCATCACTTGTCTAGAATGAATAAATTATCAATCATTGACCATAAAGATAAAACAATTTCTACATAAATCAAACCTCAAACAATAAGATTAAAGAACCCCACAAAAAAAAATTCACTCTTTGATTGATAAAAACAAAAAAGAACTTGAATTTCATTTCTATGCAAAGAAATATAAAAATTTGACGAAGAAACGTATAGTGAAGATGATAACTTGGGTTGTTTGAGATGATAACTCGTGTTGTGAGAATGCAAATGAAAGAGGGTTGGAAGCAAAAGGAGAGTGAATAAATTTTTATATACAGGAAAATTGTAGAGCTTATGGTAATATATTATGTCTTAATGAGCAGGATCCATGAGGATTAGTAATTTCTCTTCATTTCTAGAATATTTTAATTAATTTAATTTGGTGAGCAGGAGTCACAGGGATAAATTTTAAGCTTTATTTGATTTTATTTGATGAGGAGTCAAAAGGAAAATTTTCAAATTCTAGTTATTGTGATATTTTCTAAAATATTTAATTTTATGAGTACGAGCGAAGAAAGTAAAATTGAAATATATTTCATTTGCATTATTGAGTATGAGCGAAGAAGGTAAAGTTTGACTTTAAGTTCTTTTATTTTCTTAAACATTTCGTTTGATGAGTAGGAATGTATGAGAGTAAATTTGAGATATTTTAAAATTTAATTTGATGAGTAGGAGTCAAGAAGGTAGATTTTGAATTTTAATTTAATCATATTTTTCAAAATATTTAATTTGATGAGTAGGAGCGAGGACCTCGAAGGGTAAATTTTGAATTTTTTTTGATGAGTTGGAACAAAAATGGTAAATCAATAATATTTTTAAAATGGATCATTTCATATGTCAAATATGGCAATTTTTTGATGTTTTCTCTTTAATGAACCTTATTACCTACCCAAATAATTTATTCACTTAGATTTCATCAAAGTTTTGTTATTTTAACCTTCACTATAATATTTTAATCATTAATATTTTAATGTTTTGAAGTAATGTTCCTCAAATAAACTTGAATCTCAGAATCTCCTCAACAAAAACAAAAAATAATAGCATCATTGAACAGGAGATCTTCGGTTAATTAACTACAATCAATGTGCTGGTAAGAAAATACAAATATTAAAAATGACTCAATAATAGAAAAGAATATAAAGTAAATTGATAGTTAAATAGTTATTTTCCAAATTAGAATGTCTACTTTTGCCTTAGAGATATTACTTCTTTAACAAATTCTTCTGCCTAATTAATGAATGTTAATTAGTGCTCATACCCATAATTTTTTAAGAAAAGTCATTTTATGTAACAACACGTTCAGATTTTAAGTGTAAATATATATTTTCAAGAGAGAAGGCCCAAAGTAGTCCTTCATCTTTGGATTAAGACTCAAAGTCCTCCTTGAATTTTCACATGGAGGACTTATAGTCCCTCATACTTGCAATATTGATGTACTTTTAGACCTTTCCTATGCTTTTTGAGAAACAACTCACGAAGATTGATGTTATCATAGGAAGAAAATAGCACAAATCAACACGAGAGGAAAAGAAAATGAGAAACTACAAATGAAGGATAACAAAAATGCTCGAGTATATCTTCTCCTTGAAAAGATTCCTTGCCTCAATATTATGGGAAGATAATGAAGATAGATCTTCTCTGTAAGTTTGTGCTGCATGTGGCATGATTTTATGTGTGTCCACTCCCTAAAAGTACAATACAATGGCATGATAAAACAATGTCAATTGGTTGTGGACTGTTTATGTTTTGAAATAGTACGATGACAAAATATACTTGAACTAACAACTTTTCACATGTACTATCTGCAGAACCTTTGAAGAAAGGTGTATACAAGATCTTCCACTGAACAGGTAAATTTTGGGCAGTATACAAAAACAGGAGTGCTCAGCTGATGAAAGGTAATAATCTACATGGTTTCGAATATGAGTTTGTTGAAATAGTGGATGTTTTCGATAATTATGTAGATGCTAAGTTCCTAACGTTGGTAAAAGCCTTCAAATATGTCCTCATGGTTAGAGTTGAAAAAGAAGAGGATGAAAAAGTAGTGAAAACATGCGTACCGAAGCATATCAAGTTTTCTCATCAAATTCCTGCTTTTCTCTTGACAAAAGAGAGAGTTGGTAACTTGTGATGTTTCTGGGAGCTTGATCTAGCAAAATATCCTATGTGTTTATTGCGTACAGATTCAAGCATGATAAAAACTCATTTTGGTCTATTACAAAGAAAAGAAAGATTGCTGCTTCAATTAGTACAGAGTAAACACATAGGCGTTCCTGCTGGATCAAGCTCACAAAAAACATAGAACCTACCACCTCTCTCTTCTATTTGGTGAAAAACAAGAATTTGATAAGAGATCCGAGATGCTCTGGCACACACATTTTCACTACATTGTTAGCCTCTTATTGTTCTTCTTCCACTCGAGCAATGTAGACAGACATGAAGCCGTTTACAAACTCTATGAACTTCACATCTACATAATTATCGGAAACATCCGCTATTTCAACAATTTCCTACTTGAGATCTTCTAGTTATTACCTTTCATCAGCTGAGAACTCCAGTTTTTGTGTACTGCCCAAACTCCACCTATTCTGGGAAAGATCTTGTATAAACCCTTCTTAAAAGGTTCTGCAGCTACTACATGTCAAAAGTTGTTTGTTATAGTATATTTGTTCAACTTACTATTTTGAAACATAAACAATACGCAATCAATTGACATTGTTTTATCATACCACCGTATGTAATTTAAGGGAGTGGGCACACATAAAACCTGCCACATGCAACACAAATTCATGGAGAAGATCTATATTCTTTATCTGCCCATAATACCGAGGCAAGAAATATTTAACGTTACAATTGTGCAACATTGACTAATATGAAACATTTTCAATGATCTCTCATCAACAAACTTGTAAAACTAGAGTTCAGGAAGTGGATTAGGTACTGATGCAATACAATGTTTAGTAGAATTCACAGAGAATATTAGTAGTTTCTCTTTGGTCTATGGAGGAAGAAGAAATGCCTAATTTGTATGTAGGTAAGGAGTCAGGCTTTTGCTCAAAGGAATCCATCTGGAACATCATCCTTCTCCATCATCGCTTAAATAATTCCCCTAGCCTTGGTGGCGTCTTCTTTGTTGCATTCCATCACTAGCCTAGAATGAAAAAAGATCAATCATTCATCATTAAGATAAAAAATGTATAAAAAAATCAAACCTGAAACCATAAGAATGAAGAACCCCATAAAAAAACAAAGAAAGTTAAACTAGCACTCTTTGATTGATTAAAACAAAAATGAACATGACTTGATTTCTATACAACAACAAATACAAAGACTTGAAGAAAAAACTTATAGTGAAGCTGATAACTCGGGTTGTTTGAGAATGCAAATAAAAGACAATTGGAAGCAAAGGGAGAGTGAAGAAATTTGTATACATAGGAAAACTGTCAAGATTATGGTAATACATTTTGTCTTGATTAGTTGTGTCTCTAAGAATTAGTAATTTCCCTTAATTGTGTACAAAATTTTACTTCATTTAATTTGATGAGTAAGAGTAACGAGGATAAATTTTAAGCTTTATTTGGTTTGTAGGAGTCAAAAAGAAAATTTTCAAATTTTAGTTCTTGTGATATTTTCCGAAGCAATTAATATGATGAGTAGGACCTAAGAAAGTAAAATTCAAGTATTATTTCATTATATATCATAAGTAGCAGCCAAGAAGGTAAATTTTGACTTTTAGTTCTTTCATTTTTCTTAAGCATTTATTTGGTATATAGGATTATAGGAGAGTAAATTTGATATTTAATTTAATTTAATTTGATGAGTAGGAGTCAAGAAGATATATTTTGAATTTTAATTTTAGTGATATTTTCCCAAATATTTAATTTGATGAGTAGGAGCAAAGACCTCGGAGGCTAAATTTTGAACATTATTTTATTTAATTTGATGAGTAGGAGCATAAATGGTAAATAAATAATCTTTTTAAAAATGGATCATTTCTTAAGTCAAATATAGTAATTTATTTTAATGTTTTCTCTTGAATGGCCTTATTGCAAACCAATTAATTTTTTCACTTAAATTGCGTCAAAGTTTTGTTGTTTTAAACTTCATTGAATTTCAATCATTAATATTTTAATGCTTTGAAGTGATGTTGTTCAACTAAAATTTAGTCTCACAAAATCCTTAAGAACAACAAAATATAATGGGATCGTAAATCAGGAGACCTTCAATTAATTAACTATATTCAATGTGTAGTTAAAAATACAAATAATAAAAATTACTCAATTATAGAAAAAGATAAAAATTAATGTATATTGTGATTTTACTATACAAATCCCCCCTACAGCTTTATAATATGTTGTTTGGGTTTTAAAAGGTTCAAATGGAAAGTGGAGAGTTGCGACTTTTATAAAGAATTATGATTTCAATTAAATTTAAGACTTTTAGGAAGAGTTGTGACTTTTAGAAAAAGGTTGTGACCTTTTAAAAGGGTTGTATGACGACCCTAAGAGTCGTGATTGACACAATTACAAGCCGATGGAAGAACCACTACTACTATCCAACTAAAACAATTGTTCTAAAACTAAGGAATTTTAAGTTACATAAGCAAATTAAATGTCCAGGGAGAAGTTCCATTGCTAAACAAAATTCTATCTAGCAACTAAGACGAAGTTCCATTACTAAACAAAATACTATATAGCAACTAACATTTGCAGAAGATAAACCTTGATCCTGAAAGTCAATGTACCAAAACTCGTTATTAATAATCAAGTCTAAACAATAAATTACTAATGAACTACTAAATTAACTATGTATAAAAGTGCATGCCTAAAATTGTTGGACATGGACAAAAGAGAACTCGATGGCATCCCGAAAGAAGCAGCTTATCCTTAAAATCGATGCGATAATCTCTAATATCCTAAACGAGGACTGTCAATAAACACATGAAGATGCCCTATACTCAACCAAAATAAGTGTAAGTGCAGAATCAGTACACAACCACCTTGTACTGTTAGATAACACAGCTATCCCACTAATGCAATATAAACAAGTCAAAAAACAATATAACCACGTGCATATATATCAACCTAAACAACATTATCAATATAATATTTTGGAAACATATTTCACATGCTTAACACATCATTGGTCCTCTCACAGAACACAAACACAAATTCTTATTGCACTGGAATGTGGAAATTTTATCCCATAGTTATGCCAAAACGTGGCAACCTGATCCAATAGTACGCTGGAACATTGCACTCCAATCCAAGTTAGCTTGTCGGAACATGACAATGTTATCCCCAATCAAACATCACAATCACAATCAAACGTACATAATCAAGACCATACAGTTACATCATGATTTAATGACTATATCATTCATCTATCTCAGTAGTAAAAAAGTGATAAATATTTCAACATTCATATATATACCAATACCGTATTGAAGCAAGAACATGCATACATCACATGAATGATGAAATCACAACCATCACCTACCTCGAAACAACACTTGAAACCCTAAGAAACTTGTTCCTTCCCATTCCAGGTTCGTTCTGCTTGTTCTTGGTCTACAAATAATCCCAATAATACGGGTATCAACAAACAATCCCTAATTACCCAAAATACTAACAATTTTATGATCCCTAGATCAAACCCGTAATCCTAACTAGTCAAATTAGGGTTAATTACCCCATAAAATCTATGGAGAAACTCTTTCCATCAATATTGTACCATTTTATTACGTTTTATCGCAAAAGTAAAAGCAGGGAGTTGAAAGCTTACCTTCAACTTCAAGATGGTGAATAACGAGTTGTAATATCCCAAGGGTCAATCTTTAGCTCTAAAAGTCGAAAAGTGCCAAATAAGGTCATTTAGGGGTTTTATTTACAATTTATTCCACGTCTTGGCCTCTACAGCGTTACCCATCCCGTTGTAACGACGTCACTGTAGTGGAACTAATCCCACTGCTGCTGTACCTTTTGAACCATTGAGCTCCATCTTAAAAAAATCCCAAAAAATTATAATTCAATGCTCGTATAGTCTGCTACAATGGCACATATCCCGATGTACAGACGGCGTTTCAGTGTCAATAATTTTGTTGCAGCAAAAGGATTCGAGACAAACCCTCTTTAAAAAATTCCAATTATCCCTTTTTATAACACACTCTTCACCCACTACGCTCAGAAATTACCCTTAACGCTAAAATGTATTCCCGAAGATATATTTATAATTCCATAAATTAGTACGGATTTCTTAACGAGTTATCTAAATAATTATTTAATTAAAATTATATTTACTCCTCCCGATTGCTACCAAATTTCCGTACACCTTTATGACTCCGAATTTATTCGAATTCATACAACGTTGTGAAAATCCTAGTACTACAAAAAAGTTTTTCCGACCCCAGTGCCCCTTAAGGAAATTATTCCCCTTTAATATCCGATGTTTAATCTGGAATATGTCCTCTAAGAATAGAATGATCTCAATAACTAGTGTATTAATAACCCAATAAGTTGGTGTCAATGAACCACTAAATTGCAGTAAAGTACATAAAGAAAATATTTGCAGATGAAGAGATCAAATATTTTCATAAATAAAAAGTACACTATGAAAAAAGAATCTTCAGAATTAAGAAGCCTTATATAACCAACAAAGAACATAATCAACATAGTTGGAATTTTAAAACAATCTTAAATAATTCAACAATTCAAAGAACATAATTAAATTAAAAATTCAAATTCATCTTAAACTAAATAATTCATTTTATAAAAGTTACTCCAGTTACTAGAAACAAACTAAAACAACTTTAGTTACTACAATTATTGAAAAGTACTCCTCAATTTTTTCTCTGGTAGTTGATTTTACAATTATTTTGAATTTGCAAAATTTATTTTTTTTCTTCTTCTTCTTTTGATTTTGTGTTTCAGAAACACCTTCCATGACATTCTCTTGAGTAAGAATTTATGTGAATGTCTTTAAACTGAACACTTTTAGGATTTGCAAAATATTATTGTTAAGATTTTTCTTCATTCACAACATCACGTATCACACATGTTTCAAAATATGTTTTTAATCTCACAAACCAAATTTGATAGTTTTTGCCAGTAAAAGTTTTTGGGGTACATAAAGAGAGATTGTTGTTTCATATTATTTTTTGTTAAAAATAGAATTCGAAAAGCCCGTGCATTGAAAAAACATGAATTGAACATAGTAACACTGGCAGGTGAAAATGGATAGCCTTTACGCACGCATTAAAAAGACTGGAAAATAGCCCTTGCGGACTAAGAGTAGTATGGTAATTCTTTGGAAGATTTCACAAAACCTGTAAGATCAATAAAGCTCTTTATACCACCGTTGGTGATTTTAAAAATATGGGGCTTCACAAAATGATTCAGTTCTCTCAATGTATTGAAATAACTTTCAATAACATTCAATTTATTTCAATAATTTTCTTTATCATTGAGGGATTTTATATAACAATCAAACATATAATCAACATAACATTAAATTTAAAACAAGCAAAAATATCTCAACTAATCAAATAACCTAAAAAAAATTCAAAATTTAAATTAACCCCCCCCCCCTCCCTTAAATACTATCCATTATCAAATTAAAGGTTATTTCTCTTATTTCTTCTGGGGTCAGAACTCTCTCTAACACATTTCTTATCAACTAGTTTGACAACTTATTCAAGTGGACATTGGAAATATGGAGGAAAAAGATCATTGCATTTGAACTTTTACTACTACCCCCTGCCGGCATGATCATGAGCATACTAAAGATAATTAATTATTGCAGAAGCTAAATCATAATTAAATCTAAAAAAATGAGGAATACCAATATTCTATAACTAAGATATTCAAAAACAATAAGTTTAATACAAATGAAATATTAACTCAACACCAAGCTGAATTTGACTTTGTTTGAAATAAGCCTCTAAATTAGACTAGAAATACTGGAACAAGCCTCAGATAAATCTAGCAAAAACTAAAACTTAATGACTAATGACTGAAATGAAAAACTTGGTTGTTGTCCTCGGGAAATGAGGACTCACCACTGAATCTGCTGAACTGGAGATTGAAAATCGATCTATGCGTGATCTGAATGTTGAGAGCCTGAACCTACATCAGGAGAAGATTTAGCGGACATATGTGTCAGTACTTGAAAGGTACTGAGCATGTAGGATTGAGTAGAGTTGAAATAAAACATAACTGAATAAACATAAAAGCAAGTATAATAATCTAACATGATAAATTGAATTCTGAGCAAACTGGATGTAATGACCAATTTATAACATGCGGAAACTGAATACTGAATATACTGCTAAATGGTCAATGTAGAGAGTTTGACTGAAGTGTGGGTGATACTAATAACTGATAAAAAACCACACGATCTAAATGTGGAGTGTGATCTATATGCCCCATCGAGAGGACCCAATATATCCTACCGAAGGTATAAAGGCATGCTAGTGTGATCACTAATCTGATTGCCTAGAGAGACGACTTACAACCTACTTATCTAGTAGTTCTGGGACTATTTGGGTATGTTGAACCCTAGTCCAACTTGATATTATGCTACTCCCATGAATTCTGTAAATTTACTGATTATGTTTGAGTTTCTGTAAATACTATACTGCTTGAAACTGAACATGCATACTTAGAATGAAACAATTAATTTAGTAATTTGCACCTATAACTGAGGCATGTATATCTGAGTAACTGAAATATATGACCTAGCATATGAAGTTCTATCAAAGTTCAAGAAACTATCAGTTTAATCTTTACACGAGAATTAAGAAACTAACTGAAAACTAGGTATCCAATGGTATAAAGAAACCCACTAGTAAAATCCCACATACTTGATGACGAAATCCACAGAAAAATACTTAGGTTTTGGGGCTGGAACTATTGGAACATGTTAGGGTTCTTGAGATTTTTCTCCTTTCTTGCTTCTAATTTTCTATCTTTTGATTTTATGATTTGACTTACATATGTTTTAATTATGTTTCTAAGCTTAAGATGACTAGAATATGATGATTGAGGGTCAAAACGACAAAACTTAGGGGTTAAACGAAGTGAGAAAGGTCAAAAAAACCCCTGAGAAAGTTGGTGTCGGACCATATGATGGCCAGGACTGACGATCAATCGTCTAACCGACGCCCCATTGTTGGGTCTGTAGACTGGGCCTATTCGACAGGACTTTACTAAAATGTGCATAACTGTTTACTCTGAGGTCTTATTTTATCATGGTTGGTGGCTATGGAAAGATTATTCAATTATCTATTTGTGGGTAGGTCATGTGAAAAATAATTCATGTTGTGCTAAGAGTTATGACAATTTAAACTTGACCCAACTGCATTTCCCCTTAGCTTCTGCAAATCTTCCACCTACGGAGAGTGCTAGTCATTCATAGCTCTTATCAGAGAGTGGGTGATTGGGGGTCTAGATCGACGGTCATGGACTACAGACCGTCGTCTGACTTACGGACCTTAAATGCGTCCATCGTCAAAGACATAACCAATTTTTCTGGGCTAAAAATTTTGGAGTTTATGATCCCATCGATGGTTGTTCAGGATGGACCGTGGGTCAGGCGACAGCCTTCCGATTCCACCATTGGTTTCACATACAGATTTTTCTATAAAGTTGGTTTTTGGCCTGTTTTGGCTATGAAGTGTTACATTTTCTCCCACTTAGGAACAATCATGTTCGAATGAAGACTAAACTAACTATAATAGAGGGAGAGAGCTTCAAACCCTACTAGTAAACATTGAGAACTGAGTTTCCGGCTGAATTGAGTTCCGAGTATATGCAATTACGCTAAAATGCAAGTTCAAACTGAGAGAACATGATTCTAAAACTGAATTTATGCATGAATGACTATAAAACTTAAGAGGAACAATTACCTCAAGCTGGAGTGGAATGAGCAGGAAAGAGGTGAGAATACTTGGCTTTCATTGCTGCTTCTGTTTCCTAAGTATCTCCCTCTACAGACTGACTCCTCCACAAAACCTTTCTTGAAGCTACTTCTTTCTTTCTCTACCTTCTAACCTGACGGTCAAGAATCTCAACTGTTACATCCTCATAAGAAAGACTATTTTTCACCTCCACAATCTCCAATGGCACTATAGAGGTTGGGTCGCCCACACACTTTTTAAAGAGTGAGATGTGGAAGACCGGATGGACTGCTAATTATTCTGCAGGCAACTCTAACTCATATTCCACCTTTCCAACACTTTTTAAGATATTGTAAGGGCCTACATATCTAGGGATGAGCTTCGCTTTCTTACCAAATCTCATCATCCCTTTTTTATAGGTGAGACTTTCAAAAAAATCCAATAATCAACTTGGAATTCTACTTCCCTTATCCTTACATCTACATAAGATTTTGGACGACTTTGAGCTATTTTAAGTCTATCTTTAATGAGTTGCACTTTCTCAATAGCATAAAGGGCTGAATGTGTCCCTATCAAAGCTGTTTCACCTACTTTAAACCAACCAAAAAAAGATCTACATCTACGCCCATTTAAAGCCTTATAAAGGGCAATCTGAATAATAACTATTATTGAAGGGAAACTAATTAAGAGGAAGGTGATCATCCCAACTATCTTTGAAATCGATCACACAAGTTCTCAATATATCCTCTAAGGTCTTAATGGTAAGCTCTTCGTGCCTATCCATCTGTGGATTAAATGTTGTATTAGGGTAAACTTAAGTACCAAGACCTTTTTGAAATGACTTCCAGAAATGAGAGGTAAACTGAGGACCTCTATCTGAGATTATACACAAAGGAACCCCATGCAACCTCACAATTTCATTCCATTCTGTAGATTTAGGTCGTTTGTTATTTACTCTTTTTGCTCCTACTTTATGTTTGCATAGTGTGGTAAACCACCTGTGTGTTCTTGTTATTATATGTGGGCTCTGCCGAATCTGTAGTCATGACCTCTAAAAAGCAAGAAGACTTAGTCATCCTATCAACTATCACCCAAATGGAGTCATGCTGTCTGCGAGTACGAGGTAACCCTATGATGAAATCCGTATTGATCACAACCCACTTCGAAGAAGGAATATTGATCTCTTGAGTCATACCTCCTGGTTTCTAATGTTCTACCTTGACTTGCTAGCAATTTTGGATCGTACTCACAAAATCTTCTATGTCCCTCTTAATGTCATTCAACCAATAGACTTTTCTCAGATCGTGGTACATCTTAGTGTCACCTGGATAAATGGAATACCTAGAGTTATGGGCTTCTTAAAGAATATGTTTTATTAACTCGTCCACATAAGTAAAACACAATCTACCCTGGTAGGGAAGTACACCATCTCCCCCTTGGGAGAAAACCTCCACTCTCTGATTATGGACTACACCCTTAAGTTCAAGAAAGATTGGGTCACAGTCTTGGTTTTCCTTTTAACATCCACTACAAAACACGATTCTTCCCCATTTTGAAGTGTTACACCACTGTCTGATATGATCATAAGGTGAACTCCCAAGCGAGCAAGCCTGTTAACATCCTTCACTAGCTCATTCTTTTCTTCCTTAACATGGGCTGCACTGCCCATAGATAATCTACTAAGAGACTCTACTACTTCATTCTCCTTAACAAGATGGTAATGCACACTCATATAATTATCCTTAAGGAACTCAACCCATATCCTCTGGAGAAGATTCCATTCCTTATGGGTGAACACATACTGAAGGCTATTACGGACACTGAACAAATCTATGTGAACACCATACAAGTAGTGTCTCCATATCTTGAGTGCAAACAACACTGTTGCAAGCTCGAGGTCATGTGTTTGATAGTTCTTCTCATGAACATTAAGTTGTCTAGAGGCATAAGCTTTCACCTTACCTCGGTGCATAAACACACAACCTAGGCCAACTCTGGATGCATCACAATAGATCACATAACCATGTGAACCCTATGGTAGAGTCAAGACAGGAGCTGTAGTTAATCATATTTTCAATTATGCGAAGATTTTCTGATAATCATATGACCATTGGTACTTGACCATATTTTGAGTCAACATAATCAATGGTGAGTCTATGGAGGAAAATTCTTTCACAAACCTTCGGTAATAACGTGCTAGACCTAAGAAACATCTGAGATCTGTAGCAAAGGTAGGTCTGGGCCATTATTTCATTACTCCTATCTTCTGTGAATCCACTCAGGTCACTTTGCTGGATACAATGTGACAATGAAATGCAACGGATGGCAACCAAAACTCACATTTGTTGAAATTAGCGAATAATTGGCAATCTTTGAGAGTCTGCAGAACAACTCTCAAATGACTTGCATGTTCTTCCTCACTCCTAGGGTAAATGAGGATATCATCAATGAAGACGATAACGAACAAGTCTAAGTACTGTTTGATCAATATGTTCATCAAATCCATGAAAGCCTCAAGTGCATTGGTTAGTCAAAACGGCATAACTACAAATTCTTATTGACCATACCCAGTTCTGAAGGCTATTTTCGAAATCTCACTATCTTTGACTCTGAGTTGATGATAACTCTATCAGAGGTCAATCTTTGAGAAATGACTAGCACCCTGAAGTTTTTCAAACAAGTCATCAATAACAGGGATGGGATACTTATTCTTTATTGTGACCCTTTTCAACTGTCTTTAGTCAATGCACATTTTGAGAGAACCATCTTTCTTCTTTACAAACAATACCGATGTACCCTATGCTGAAATACTAGGGCTGATAAATCCCTTATATAGAAGGTCTTTCAACTGCTCTTTTAATTCCTTAAGCTCTACAAGAGCCATTCTATAAGGAGGAGTATAAATAGGATGGGTATCTTGAAGGATATAAATTCCAACTTCGATTCCCCTTTCGAGTGGGACTGCAGGAAGATCTTCTAAACTGGAAATCCATAGTCTACTAGAACTGACTGAAGAGTTGGGGTTTGAAGGATGGAATCCTTAACCCGAACTAGATGATAGAGATAACCCTTAGAATCATCATTCTGGCTTTAAGGTAAGAAATAAATAGATCCATTGGTGCTAACCTACTACTCCTCAATTCTAAGATTGGTTCATCTTGCAATTGAAAACGAACAATCATAGTTCTACAATCGACTGAGGCATAACATGAGTGTAACCAATCCATGCCTAGAATTACATCAAAGTCTATCATTTCTAACTTTACTAGATCATCTTAGGTGACTTACTGAGAGACTGTGATTGGAAAATTTTTGTATGTCCGCCTAGCTATAACTAGGTCACTGACTGGAGTAGAGACTAAGAAAGGTTCTGAGAGAGTTTCTGGACTAACACTAAATTGGACTGCTATACCGAGTTACAAAAGACAAATTCATTATGTTGTCTTTCCACTAGGTGAACCAATTGTGAGTCACATCCTTGATTTGGTAGAATGTCAATCTCACCTATCAATACCAGTTACTGACATCACACCAAATGTGTATTTAACCTTATCAATGAACTTATGTGGGTCCTTACCAACCTGCAACCCTAAAAACATAGGCGGATTAATCTTAACAAAATCACAAACTCTAGTTGCAACTAATTAGTCATTTCTATTAGTAGGAACTAGAACCTTCTAATTGTTCTATGTTCTCATTCATTGAGCCAAAATATGAATTGGCATTCCGAAACTGTGCATTTGAACTTCCTTATCTAGTACTAGAGGTACTGCATTAGCATTGCGTGCATTAGCATTCCATGCATAAGCTCTACGAGAAGTCATGATCTTAAGCACATAACGACGGATTAGAAAGAAGATCATACCAACACCCGAGAGGAATATCAAGTAAGTGAAGTTTTCCTAAACACGTCATAACCTCCATCTCATTAGATGTGGTGCACTTCACACCCATGAAAAGGACTCTACTTAGTGCGGCTTTTTTAGACATCCTAGGACTCTTGAACCTTGTGCTCTTATGACATATTTTTTCACCCCCCTAGCTACCCTCGAGACGCGGACACGGAACCTAGGACCACTAGTCATCAGAAGCTAACCCTGCTTGCATGATCATGAGAATACTAAAGATAATAAACTAATGCGGAAGCTAAATCATAATTAATCTTAAAAGATAAGGAATACCCATATTCTATAACTGAGATATTTGAAAATAATGAGTTTAATACATAGGAAGTATTAACTCAATACCAATCTAAGTACGTCTGAAATAAGCCTCTAAAGTAGACTAGAAATACTGGGACAAGCCCCAGCAAAATCTAGCAAGAACTAAAACTAAATGACTAATGACTGAAATGACACTCATGACTGTTGTCCTCGGAGAATGAGGACACACCATTTAATCTGCTGAACTGGAGATCGGAAATCGATCTATGCGTGATCGGGATACAAAGAACCTTAACCTACATCACAAGAAGATGTAGTGCACGTATGCGTCAATACTTGAAAGGTACTGAGCATGTAGGATAGAGTAAAACACAAATAAAACATAACTGAAAAAGAATACTTAATATTCTGATAAATGGTCAATTGAGAGAGTCAAAGTAAACTGTGGGAGCTACTTAAAACAGATAATAAAACCACATGAGCTAAATGTGGAGTCCGATGTATACGCCCCATCGGAAGGACTCAATATACCATGCCAAAGGTATAAAAGCATGATGGCGCTATCACTGAACTGATTTCCCACGGGACTTAAAACCTACTTGGCTAGTAGTTCTGGGACTATTTTGGTACGCTGAACCGTAGTCCAACTTCGTATTATTCTACTCCCATTAATTTTGTAAATTTATTGATTATGTTTGAGTTTATGTAAATACAGGATAGCTCAAAACTGAACATGCAAAATAAAAATGGAACAACTAATCTGGTAATTATGCATTTATAAATGAGGCATGTATATCTGAAGTAACTGAGGTAACTGAAGTATCTGACCTAGAATGTGTAATTCAAGAACTAATGAAATACAAAGGTAGTGTTCTAAAATTCATGTGATAAACGGAGTAATAACATGATAATCTGATTTGGAACATATATTTGATAAATTCATGAAGTTCTATCAAAGTTCTAAAAATCTTTGTTTAATCATGACAAGAGAATAAAAAATTTGACTGAAAATTAGGGACCCAATGGGTTAAAGCAACCAACTAGTGAAATCCCACATGCTTGGTGATGAAATCTTCAGTAATATAACTAGGTTTTGGGGGTGGAACTGCTGGAACTTGTTGTGTTCTTGAGCTTTTTTCCCTTTCTTGCTTTTAATTTTCTAACTTTTGATTTAATGATTTGACTTAGATATGTTTTCATTATGTTACTAAGCTTAAACTAACTAGAATATGATGATTTAGGGTAAAACAACGTAACATAGGGTTTAAACAAAGTGGGAAAGGTCAAAAAGACCATTTGAAAAAGTTGTTGTCAGACCAAACAACGGCCTGGATTGACGGTCCGTCGTCTAACCAACGCCCCGTCGTTGGGTCGGTCGACTGGGCCTGTGCGACAGCCTTTACTAAAATGGTCTTACATTTTTACTCAAAGGTCTGATTTTAGCAAGGTTGGTGGATATGGAAAGATAATTCAATTATCTCTAAGTGTGTTGGTCATGGGACACCAATCTGATTTATTGGTAAGACTAATTTCTATTTAAATTTGATCCAACATTATTTCCCCTTAATTTTCATCAAATTTCCCACCTACGGTCAGACCTATGGATCGTAGGTACACCTGCGGACCGTGCTAGTTATCCGTAGCTCTTCTAAGTTTTAGACCGTTGTCTGACCTACAGACCATAAGTCCATCCGTCGTCCAAGACATAACCAATTTTTTGGGCTGAAATTTATTGGAGTTTCTGATCTCATCGACGATTTTGTAGGATGGACCGTGGGTCAGGTTACGGTCCGTCGATGCCACCGTTGGTTGCACCTGCAGAGTTTTTCTATGAATTTGATTTTTGGTCTTTTTTAGCTATGGGGTGTTACAACTAATGGAAACTCATCTTGCTATCTTCTAGTGAATTTCTTCAATAGAGACAGAAACAGTAGTGTAGGCTAGAATATTTGGATATATACCTTTCAGAAATCATTAATCTTAAGTAAGGTAGTGTTCACCGACATAATGTGACCCACGGGCTATAAGAGTCGTGCCTCCACCCGAGCGAGGGCCCCAAACCATATTTTCCACATGAATTTGAGAAATATTAGAATCTGGCAAACAAAACTATCCCAAAATAAAGACTCTACTGGTTTCTCCTATAACAACCTATAGAGGTCATCCATATGTTAGGACACGGACCTCCCTGGTCAACAAATGTATTTTCAGCTAATGAGTCATAAGGACTTTATATCTTCTCATGATACTACGGAACTCTCTTTAAGCCCCAGTTATAAAATTTACAAGTTTTCATTTATTAAGAGTTACTTGAACAAATCATACTCCAATTTATATCATCATACCAAGACTCCCATGCAATTGTAACCATGTCAATTTCATAGTTAGCCATTTAAAAATATTAACTCGCCCCTTAAAACCAATGAATCGTTTATGTTAATATATTATATTCAATTCCATTATTCAAGTCTTTCCAGTTTATAAGACAAAATATAGAATACAATATTATTAGCATCTAACTAGGACGGAAAACAAGCCTTTGTTCATCATTTAAGACAAAATATTTTGAAAGACTCATAGATTTTCAAATACTTTATTCATAAGAAAAAACCCTTTTCAATCATTCGAGAGAATTCACACATTTAAGAAACTAATAATCCAACATATGGTTATTAATAATGTATTAGAACACAATTAACAAGAGAGGAACATTTGTAATTAATTTGCATGAAATCGTCTCTCAACTCAAACTTGATCAATTTTCATGAAATTGTCTCTCAACTAAAACTCAAATAGTAATTTATAAAACACGAATAATAGAATGTGAACCTTGTATGGGTAGTTTCAAGTAGGGAATGATCAAACATACCTTTTGACGATGAACTTAGGAAAGATCTTGAAGTGTTATTGCAAAAGAGGAGAAATGTTTGCCATAACATATCAAATATCCTAGAATATGACTTTTGTGGGAAGTTAATGGGTTAGGGTTATGGGATATGAAATGGACTAAAGCACCCCTATTAAAATGTGAAGAAAAGAGAAGACTTAAATAACTTCCTAGCCGTATTGCGGTTGTGCCGCTGGAGACTACTTCAAATGGAACATCGTGCGACCTTAACAATGCTATTGAAAATGCTTCAGTCCGGCTAAATGAGTAGTACCCAATGTCCCTAGTAAAATCGACATAACTTTCAGCACATAACTTAGAATAGCAAATGGTTAAAGGTGTTGGAATAAAGGTTAGAATAGCAAATGGTTAAAGGTGTTGGAATAAGGTTTCAGAACCTTCAATTTATTTTTGTATATAGAAACAATAACTTAATTCTCTAACCGTTCCTTATAGTCTTAATTCAAAACAAAAGATCTTCCAATATTAAAAAATTATTTTCAAGATAAACCAATATTAGAAATCATCGAATTTGGTGTCTAGACATTTAACGAATTTTTTGGGTCATTATTTGCAAATTTGGATCTTTAAGATGATCGTCCATGAAGGAATAAAGGAGAGGAGTCGACTTCGGTAGAATCTCTAACGGAAGAAGATGTCTTCTCAGAAGGAAACTCCTAGATATATAACTTATCCTTGACTAGTTTTTTTATTTGTGTTACGTGTTAAGAGGTGTTAGGCCTTATGTCCCCATCTTTTGTGATTGTAATATTATTAATGAGAAGGAAATAATTTTTTAAAAATATATTAATTTCTTATCATAATACCTTAAAATTCAGCCAAGATACTAACTTGTTTGGTTTGATTAATAAGTTGTTTTGATTACAAGAAATTGAGTCTAAACTCGTAGAGATTTGACATTTTGTATGAGATCTTTGATACTTATGACTTGGGAGTTGTATCTATGGTGGGAGTAGGTAAATCTAGAGTGCTAGAGGACAATTTTGAAAGGTATGTTAAAATAGTCAATGTGCTCTTGCACAATCAATCAATAAGTAGTTCATAATACGCGGATCAAGATTTAGGGTATGCTTAAATTGATACTTGATATGTTGATTTATATTTAAAGGGTACCTCCATAAGATCAAGGTGACCCAGCAATAAGGAGATTTATTACTTATGATTCTATATTAGCATAATGGACATATATGCTCTAGCTACTCCCCATTTCTCCACCTAAATAGGAGATACCCATCTTTGAAGGCCGAGACCCTAAGTTATGGCTTAGAAAATGTGAGAGATACTTTAAAATGTATAGAACGGCTTAGGAAAAAAGTGTAGGGCACTGCTCTTTACTTGAATGGATTAGCTAACACATGGTACCATTCATTAATTTTGAGTAGGGGTGTACGCACTTGGCCTGAATTTAAAGAGGAGTTATGTAATAGATTTTGTGTGGACCACTTCGATGATATAGTATATGATTTTTATTGTATCTAAAAACATAAATATCTTGATATGTTTTGGCGCAAATTTGAAGACCCTAAGGATTAGATGTTTGTGAGAAATACAACTTTTGTTGAGTCTTATTCTTTTTCGAGGTTAATGGTGGCCATAAAAGAATCGATAAGGTTTATTGTAAATTTTTTAATATCACCTATCTTAGGTTTTATATTGATAAAGCTAGAATCCAAGAGAAGTCATTGAGGTTGCCCAAAATAAGAACAAAAACACCTTCCACCCTGTTTGAAATGTAATTGTTTTAAAGAGCACTAGTATGAAGAAAAATTGGCCAACTACTTATAGATTAAGTTGTGAGGCTTATTAATACATGAAGAACAATCACTTGTGTTTTAGATGTGGTGATAAGTATGGATCTGTCTATCAATGCAATAGGTAATAAACAAACTAACTAATAGGAGAACTTGAATCAACTTAGGTAGTAGAAGAGGATAATGTAGAGGTTGAGGATGTAGCTTATGATATAATCATTGATGTAAGAATAAACAAGACATAGAAGAATTTTTGTGTCTGATTACACTCTCAGGCAAGCTTAAGGAGGTAAACACTATTTTGGTCAAGTAAACAGTGAAGAATAGGCATTTGGCTGTACTTGCAAACTCTGTATGGATATAAAAATTTATTGATGATAGTATTGTTAAAGAGACGTCTCACAAAGTAACCGTTGTGGATAGAAACTATGTCATATGCAGTTTAGACTGCTAACTGTTTTCTTTGAAGATACAGGAATGACCCAATTGTATTCTTTTGGGAATATATGACATAGTAATGGACAATGATTGCATTAAAACTCACAATTATTAATAAGAGAATACAAAAAAAAAATTTAAAAGTCTTATTAAAAAATTATTCTCAATAATTGATTTGAAACGTGAATTTCTGTTAAGGCATAATAAATTTTTAGAGATAGACAAGAACTCTTTACATTTTGGTCTATGATGAAGATAAGAAAAGTTTGATGCTTAAATCAGTACACAATAAATACAGACACATTCCTTTTGGGTAAAGCTCCCAAAAACCTCCCAAGATACCACCTCTCTCTTCTGTTAAGAAAAAAAAAGAATTTTATAAGAGAACCTAAGATGCTCCGAGAGCACTCTAGTTTTTTATATACTACCCAAACTTCACCTGTTATATAAACAATTTTTCGAAGGTTCTGCAACTATTGTATGTTATATTTTGTTAGTTACAGTATATTTGTTTAGCTTACTGCTTCAAAACTATAATAGTCCACAACAAATTGGCATTGTTTTATTGTTCCAGTTTATTGTACTTTTACGGACAGGACACACATAAGACCATGTCACTTGCAACACACACGCAGGGAGAATATCTATCTTCTTTATATGCCCTTAGTATTGAGGCATATCGTCTTCCTCGTTATATATCTCTCAACATTGACCAATGTTAAACTTCTCCAGTGATCTCTTAGTGGCAAATCTCTCAAACTCTGATTCAAAAACATTATTAGGTATTGATGCACCACACTTTTATGTAGAATTTACAGAGTCCACGAAATTATTGTCTGTCATAGACTAAGAGTATTTGCCTAAACTCTATGCATACCATACTACTTACTCTATAATCTTACAAGGTTTTTAAGTTCATGTAAGCCTTTTAGACATATATAGATGAGTGAATGCATGGAAAAGACTTAGAAAGATAAAAAAGAGAACTTTGAAGAAGGCTTTGATTTCTTTAGAGAATGTTTTACAACTTTTCTTTGTGCCTTTGGAAATTAGAGGAACCTCTATTTATACTACTTCCTAAGTACTAAAGTGCATTTAATATTTAATTTGCAAGTCCCTGTGACATTTACCCTTTGTCCCCTTTCTAGAGAATTATACATACTCTAGGATATTCTAAGAGGTTCTTGAATTATCTAGGGAGTTATAGAATTCTCCGCAGGCCTCTCCATAATTCTAATGTATTCTACACCATTATAGATTCAAAACATTACATGACTGGTGGTGGGACATGACACTCTCCCACACCTGAAGATGCGAGTACCGCAGCGCTGTACTGCTGCAAAAATTCTCAGAATTGTTTTAGAAATTGCTACAAGTCTTCATATTGCTCCCATGTGGCTTTCTCCAATTTTGTCCCTTATAATGGACAAGGAATATGGAGATGGCTTGTTCGCCTCACTTCTATTTGTCCTGATAATCTAAAATTGCCTTAATCTATCGGTCATGCGAGGTGGTGACCCTAATGGGTACCCTTTCAGATCGGTTCTGGCTAGGATCCACCTTGTCCTCATTGTACAGCTTGAGGACGCTGACAAGGAAGACTGGGTGGATTTGGAAGTGCCGTGGTAGCTCCAACTTGTATTAGATCTTTCCACCCTTTCCAAAGATCTTGAAAGGACCCTCATTGTTTTGCACTATGTTTTGAAGAACACCCCTTAGTGGCTTTAACATTCTTTTATTGAATTTCATCAAGAACATGTCGCCTTCTTTATAATTCGTTGGACAACGCTTGATATCGGCAAACTTCTTTATCTTCTTGGATGGCTTTTCATAGTAAGACTTGGAAGTGTCAAGGTGCTTTAACCATCCTTTGGCAAAATGGTATGCTCCAAAACTCTTTCCTTCAAAAGAAGCATGTAACGAATGCAGAGTTTGTGGCTGCTGGTCTATCACCAATTCAAAGGTTTTGCACTTGGTAGACTCACTCCTTTGCAAATTGTATGATAATTGTTCCATATATATGAGTATGGACTTTGTGTCCACTAACATAGTTCATTAGGTATCATTCTAGCAAGGCGTGGACACGTGTTGCCTTGACGTCGGTCTACAGGTGGAAACTTGTGAAGAAGTAATGTTTCGTGTCATATACGTTGAACAACTCCCTCCATAAGTTCCTGGTAAAGGGAGGGTCATGGTCGCGAATGATATGTCTCCGCAGTCCCCAATATTTTGCCATGTTATTAAAGAGCAATCGAGTAGCCTTTTTTGTTGTGCATTTTGATGTGGAAGTCATGAAGGTATAATACTTTGAAAACCTTTCCAACAAGACCACTGTTGTTCCATACCTTTCAAACATTGGTAGGGAAGTAATAAAGTCCATAGTAACGCTCTCCCATGTTCGTTCTACCATGGGTAGTGGCTCCAGTAGTGCTCACAGTTGTCTTTTCTACACTTTGTCTTGTTGGCTTGTCATACAACTCTTCACATAGCACACGATGTCGTCTCCAATGCATGTCAATAAATAGATAGCCTCGATGAACACCTTTGTTCTTCACTTCCCTTACGCCCAGCCCACAATGCCGTGGCTTTGTTTAATAATACACCACCTTATTGATCCTAAATTGGGTACTCAGACACTTTGACCTACATAAAGCTCGAGGCCTTCTTCCATCCAAAAGCTCATAATCTTGCCGTGGGAAGCCAGCTCCATTATCTTCTTTGCCTCTGGATCGTGTTGTACGCCATTCTTGATTGCATCGTGAATGTCACAGTGAGTTGTGGTGATGGCAGCAAGATCGACAGTTTTTCTTAATATGCAGGCCACAACATTTTCTCTCCTCAACATATACTCTAAGACGTAGTCGAATTCTGCTAGAAAGTCTTGCTACCTACCCAGGTTTGGGGTGATCTTCTTTTGTGACTGGAATTAGCTAGTGGCCACGTTGGTCTTGACCACTAACTTGGACCCTATTAAGTAGTGTCTCCATGTACGTATGTAATGCATGATGTCCGTCATTTCCTTTTCTTGCACTGTGTGCCATTGTTCGTCCTTGTTTATTTTATCTCTCTCGAATAAAAGTGGTTTTCTATCTTGCATTAAGAATCCTACAATGGCAAAGTAATATGCATATGTATGTACTTCGATCTTCTTGGAGAAGTTTGTCAACGTCAAGATCGGCTATCCAATCTGAGACCTTGAGACCTTCGAGCGCTCTTTGGCACTTCTCGCTCCAAACACTTAGCTTATTATTCTTTAACAACTTGGTCACTGGAGTAACTTTAGAGAAGTAGCCAGTGATGAACCTGCGATAATAGTTTGAATGTCTAAGGAACGATCACACCTCGGTCACCTTAGTGGGCTCCTCCCACTCTTGGATTGCCCGGATCTTCACGTCGTCATTCCATAGCTTGCCTTTGTTGATGATAAGTCCTAAGAAGTGTGTCTCGTGTTTGGTGAACTCACACTTCTCCCGCTCTACATAGATCTGGTTCTCCTGTAAGATTTGATTAGTAGGAGTCACGAGGATAAATTTTAAACTTTATATTTTTTAATTCAATGATTGGGAGTTAAAAAATATAAATTTCAAATTTTAGTTCTTGTGATATTTTCTTAAGCATTTGAGTTGATGAGTAGGGGCTAGGAAAGAAAAATTGAAATCTTGTTTTATTTACTTTGTTTAGCAAGAGCAAAGAGTGAAATTTTGAATTTTATTTCTTTTATTTTCTTAGGCATTTATTTTATCAGTAGGACTATAGGAAAGAATTTGGAATAGAATTTAATCTAACTTGATGAGTAGAAATAAAAAAGGTAAATCTTGAATTTTAAAATTGGTGATATTTTTCCTATTATTTGATATGATGAATAAGAGCCAGGACCTAGGAGGGTAAATTTTAAATTTTATTTTTATTAAATTTAATGAGTATGAGCAAAAAGGGTCCCTCAATAATCTTTTAAAATAATGTCACTATATCATGGATCATTTTTTAAGTCAAATATAGTAAATGTTTAATGTTTTATCTTCAATTAACCTTATTATGTAACCATTAGTTTAGAGAAACTTACCAAAATAGTCACAATCCCTAACACAATTATTAAAAACATATACACTTTTAAACAATTATAAATAATGTCAATATTTCAGAAGATAAATTGTATCTTAATATAATTAATTTATTTTCCTTTTATTTCTCAAATCATGATCAAATAAGACCCTTTTTCACTCCCTCATCCGTAAAAAATATAAATAAAAATACCCCCGTTACACACTTATTCCTCTTTCAAGGTTCAATAGCAAATAACTCCTTTCTCTATCTTTTCCTTTTAACCATTGTTATCTCATTTCCTTTTCAAAAAAAATCCTTTCTTCCAATTTCCTATGCTCCATTCAAGAAATCTCACAATAAGCTCAAATAATTTTCATTCATTGATAAAGGTAAATTTGAAGTTAACAAACATTCTGTGAGATGTCTTGTAATTTTATTTTCATAATTACCAAGTATTTCGTATTTCAATTTTTTCATGTTTAAACAATATTGTTTATATTTTTGTTAGGTTTTCATATATAATAAGTATTTTATGAGATTTTCCTATTCTCTGTATTTTGAATTTTTCGTCTTTTAAACTTTATTATTTGATAATTTTGTGATTTTGTTTATATATTTGAGATGTAATAAATTGTAGTAATCTACATTATCATTCACACATTATATTTTATTTGAATACATATACCGTCATAGTTAATAATTTTAATTTTTTTATAGGGTTACTAATACATGTACAAGTGAATACAAATTTGGATTTGAATATGGTAACAAAATATCGGAAAAAAGAACATAGCAGAGGATGAATCAGAGAATGAGAGAAGGAATTTGAATTGTATCCATACCATGATTGTATTCATATTAATTTTTGTATGTCAAATGTTTTTCTTTTACTCAGCATTTGTATGTTTTAATCAGAACATTGTATTTCTTTTTTAGTTTGTAGTAATTCAAATTTGTATATGAAATAATTTATATTTCTTAAGAATAATTATATTCTATTATTGAGAAAAACATTATATATTTTTTTCCTCTCAACCAACAGCTATGCTGAAGCACAAGACTTTCAGCCATAGAGGAGAGCTATGCAAGATGAACTGGACATGATTGAGAAGAACGGAACCTGGCAGCTTGTTCACAGACCTAGAAATTACAAGGTAATTGATTTAAAATTGATTATTAACACAAAACTCAATCTGGATGTAAGAATTAGCAAACATAAGGCTAGATTGGTGGGGGAGGGACACACAAATAAAATGTTGGGGATACCGGGAAACATTTTTCTTGTAGCTGGGTATGACTCAATAATGCTTATTCTTGCATTTGTATTTCATTGTTCTTGACATATTTATCAACTTTTTAAAAATTCCCCTTTTTTATCCTAATGGTTTGCTCGCTGAAGAGATCTATATAGAGTAACCTATGGTTTCTCAGTTCCTTGAAAAATGGATGAATTTCATCACTTAACGAAGGCCTTGTATGGCCTAAAACAAGACCTAAGGGCATGGTATGAGAGGATGGACAATCGTCTCATCAAATATAACTTTAGTAGAATAAAAAGTTACGTAGCTTTTTATGTTTAGGTTTTTGCAAGTGTCCTTAAATGTCACTTTATTGTGATGACATGTTTGTGACAGGAAGCAAAATTGAACTAATCCAAATGTTGAAGGAAAAAATAGAGAAAATCATTGAAATGACTGATCTTGGAGTCATGAAATAATTTATTGTCATGGAAGTGTTGTATTTTAGTGATGGAATTTTCATGTGCAACATAAATAAATTTCGGATATTCAAAACAGGTTCAAAATGCACGATTGTAAACCTATGAGTACTCCAATATCTAATTGTGTGAATGTTGGCAAGGATAAGGATTCTAAAAAAGTTGATGATAGTATGTATAAAAGCTTACATAGAAGTTTTTTATATCTAACCGCAAGCCGACCTAGAATTCTATTTGTCGTAACTTTGGTCTCTGTGTTCATGCATCCGCCAAGAGTCACATACTTTAGAAAGGTTAAAAGTGTTTTATAATATATATGTATATATTAAAGGCACCGGAAAGTTTGAAACTCTATTCCCAACAACTCCGAAGTAAATATGAACTTGATCAGGTACTCTAATAGTGATTGGGGTAGCCATGATGATGATTCTACAAGCATCTCTGCATATCTTTTGTGTTTGGGGACCAGTTGTTTTGGTCAGAGCTCTAAGAAATAAGAAACAAAAACTCAATCAACAGCATAAGATAAGAACATAGTTGTTGCATCTAGTGCAAATCAAGCGATCTTGCTAAGGCAGATGTTGAAGGATTTTGGTCATGAACAAACAGAAGCTACCAAGATCATGTGTCACAACTGTTCAACAGTTTCAATCTCAAAAAATCTAGTGTTTCATGGTTGAACAGAAGCATATCAAAAGCAAGTTTCATTTGATTAGAGAAGTAAAGCTAGCAGAAATTTTGACTAAGTCTTTGCCGAAGGAAATGTTTGAATATCTGAGGCAAAAAATTAGTGTTTTCCATAAAAATGCAAACGAGGATTGTTAGACAATTGCAATTTTTTTGCAGCTTATAAATGTAACTATTTTTTAATTATTTTAGTTTAGTGCTTCCAATTTTTTAGCTTGACTTAGTCAACATTAATTGCTCTACCTTCTGAAGTTAGTATCCCCTTTAATGGTAGTTAGTGACACATGTTCTTATTTAGTTTTAACATCCACTTTGTAAGTTGCTACTAGATAGGAAATAAAGATGTTTTTCCTTGTATAAATTCAGATCATTTGTAGATTAATATATATATGGAATTTCATAAGTTCACCCGATATGTATTCTTCAACTCAGTTTCTTGAGTATTTTTATTTTAACAATTATGTGAGAAAAACTTGATCCCTGTAGCCAACCCTTAATATCTCAATGCTACTACTGATATTCAATAGACCTGAAACGGCAAAACTGAGGATTGAAGTTTACCTTACTAAGAAAAAACTTAGATCTGTTTCGGTTAGGCAAGAGAATACTGAGAACCGACTAAATGTTTTTTGTCAAATGTTTTAATATGATGGAGTTCCAAGTATGGAAAACTTTTGGGGCATTCTCTCCTTCAATATAGGGGGAAAAGAGTTAAAGAACATGAAGAATACTACTGTTTCTATAGATAATAGGACCAAAATCCCTAAAGGGATTAATGGTGTTGATTTTAATTCGACTTTAGCCAATAACATTGACAACACTATTGCTTCTACTTCTAAAGTTCAAGTACGAAAACTTCAGAATATTTCTAATGCAAAGATGATAAGTTCAGAGGTTAATCCTACCAATGTTTATGTGACAAAGGCTGCTGATATTCCTACTTCTCTTACACAAGCCTACATGATATGTTCAAAGGTTAGAGAATTCTAAGCCTAGAGGGGTTAAGACAAACAAACACCGAATGAACAAAGCTAAACAAAGGGAACCCCGAAAGCACAATATTGATAACAAAACAAAATCAAACTAGATGAAATTCGTAGAAAGGATCAAGAACATCAAAGAAAAAGGAAAGGTTCATGAAGAGGAGAAGACTCGCACGGTGGAGGATAAATAAATGCAATTTCTGAACATGTGTCTTGAGAGAGTTCTCAGGATTTGCTTCAGAATATTTCCAATAATAAGAAGAAAGAAAAAAAATAAGAATAAAAAGACTTCTACTATATCGAAATCAATTCTGGCTATGAAATGTAGATTGTGGAACAAGAAGAGTACAAAAGCAAAGAAGGAGCAAAAGAAAGATACCAAAGTACTTTAACATTAAAAAAGACACTACTAAGATTATAGAAGGGCATCAAATGTCCGACAATGAGTTTTAACATTAAAAAAGAAACTACTAATATGCTAGAAGTGCATCAAATGTCCGACAATGAGAAGGTTGTATGCAACACCAGAAGAATTCAAGAACACAACAATAGCAATTGAGAGATGCAAACCAGATCTCAAGGAAAAACCAACCTAGTGGAAGATCTATTTGATTAAGGATTAAATGTTACTCTATCAGGGACAACTAATTTAAAAGATATTAATGGGAGACTTATAGTTAATTTTAGACCTCTAAAAATAGGTAACTTTCAACGGCATGATAAAAATCAAATTAATGATATGGATATTGAACACATAGTCAAAGAATCACATGAGGAATTCGGACAAGATGAGGATCCAGGGGCTATTTCTATCCTCAAGGATCCCGAAAACCCCTTCGAAAAGGATATTCACAATATCAATGACAAAAATGGTGTTTCTTCATGAGGCCAAAAACAAAGGAAATAAAGAATTAAAGGAAGTCAATCATGCCCTACTTGTAAGGAAGGACTGTTAAATGATTAAAGCGATCAAAAGAATGGGGCATTTGACAGACTCATGAGACTGGGCAATCTTTACCAGAACCCTTCCTTATTCCCATTGAGATTGAATAATTTAGAACTCTTTTTGGAACTGATCATTCTATCTCCAATATCAACAGTAATATTTGGTGTTTTTAGAATGACTCTATATATTGGATCCTCGTCTCACATCACAAACAAGAACTCATCTTTAATGTCAACAAGATCAGTGACTCATATGATATTTGGGTTACAATATATATATGCTTAAAGCAACTCTAGTAGAAGAATAAGATTATGTATAAGTCTTCAGATAATTTGTGGTATTGTTAATGGTCCTTAGTCTATGTTCAGATATTTCAATATTATTTTGTATGCCGATGAGAAGAAGGGTGGAGTGCCGCATACTGTATCCAAGAGCTTGGACTTCATAATTTGTATGGATAATTGTGGTATTATGGAGGTCACAAAGAATTGAAAAATTCATAGAGTGATCCATTGATCGATACAGGATATATACTATCTCATTCTTTATTTTATTCTATTTCTTAAAAAAAGAAGAAGGGTGACTCAACTTCTCAGCTAGAATTGGTGGTGTGACATATTGGCATAATGCACGCTGGAACATAGGAATTTGAGGTCTCATGAACTAATACTTAAAACCTACCTTGTTTTGTTTTGTTTGTGGACAAACGATATCCGGTCAGGCCTATGGCTGAATCCTTTTAGATCTAGGGGCCGGCCGGCCTTAGCCGTTTACATGATCAGAGCGAACCTATACTCGACAATCAATTCACGGTAAGATTTTACACTTGCTTTAATGGTAGGGGAATGAGGTGGAGAGTCAATAAGCGACTTGACAGAGTTTAGGGGATCTAAATGATTTTCGATAGCTTTCAATTTATTTCAGTAATTTTCTTAAAAATTTAGGGGCTGTATCTAGCGGGAAAATTACATAATATACATAATTTGAAATTTAAAACACCCTAAAATATCTCAAAAATTCAAACAACGTAGGTAAAATTCAAAAGTCATATTCATCTTAAACTAAATACTCTTCCTTTGATTTAGTTACAGCAATTGAAAAAATACTACTCAATTTTGATTTTGTAGTAGATTTTGTATTCTTTTCATTATTTTTGGACTTGCAAAATTCCTTTATTTTGCTTCTTCTTCGTTTGGTTTTGTTCTTCAAAAACACCTTCAATGGCATTGTCTTTTGCAGAATTTTATTTGAATGTCTTTAATTTTCACATTGCATTGCAAAATATTGTTGTAAATTTTTTTTCCAAAATTCATCACATTGGTAGTGGAAATTGTCAACTTTTGGTACTAAAAGACTTGAAGTAGAAACAATAATGTTGTCTATGTTATTGGATAAGGTATCATTTAAATCAGCAACATTAATCCCTTTAGCAATTTTTGTACCATCTGTATAAGCAGTATCATTCTTCTTAGTAGCATTTCCTTCTTCTTCATCTTTCTTTCCCTCTCCAGTTCTTTAAATTGAAGGATTAAATGCCCCAAGAGTTTACACTACTTGGGGAAGTTCTCATATACCAACTTTTGACAGAAACCTTTTAGTGCGTTATCAATATCCACTAGCCTAACCGAAACAGATCTACGTTTTGTCTTCCGGAGGTAAACATCAATCCTTACTATTTCCATTCCAGATCTATCAAAATTCCGCAGAACTATCGAGATATAAAGGGTTTGTGTAACATAATACGATGTATGACATTGGTATAGTAAAATTTTCAATTAGACCCATAACCGAACAGTGGGAGAATCTTCCTCTGGTCTATAATTTTGGGTCCATTTTTTCAGCAACATAACCGTACCATCATTTCAATTGACCTTTTGAAACATATCATTTTACAGTAATCATCATTTGTGACATCAATAAACACCATACAAAAATGATGCGCACCTATTTTAATGTCTCCTCTAAGAGATATCTTTTCAGAAAAGATTCAGTGAATGTGTTCTATATTAGGCTTTGTTCAAACAAAGTTGCCAATAATCCTGTATCGGAACTCCTCAGACATTTTCCTATAGTAGTCACTCAATTTGAAGATTACAATAGGCACACAATTATGAATTAATTCGGGCTTTGACATTTGGGTCTCCATTCTAATCATGTTCTATGACCCACGTATAGCGTCTTGACTATCAAAGTGTGTGCATACTGATGCAAAACATTTTGGTCTAGAAAGTGTCTTTCAAGAAATATCGGAGCCATTAACTTATTTACCAGCTTCATCTAGACAGATAAATTCATATTCTATTATAGAGCGAGCGATAAAAGTCTTTTTGGAAGATTCCAGAAAAAACTGATCCTCCACTAAGAGTAAATACATATTCTTTCGTGGTTTTTATTAATTTTACTTGCGATCCAATTTGCATTACTATAGTTTGTCAATATTGTTGGAAATTTATTATAATGAACAGATAAGATTGATTATGTTTTCAATACCCTAAAATATTTTCATTTTTTGCTAATGAGTTTGATTAGAATTATTAATGAACCTACTTGATCAACTAATAACCTTTACTATATCTGATTCCGTACACTTCATGATATACATCATACTTTCAATGCTCTGACATAATTAAATTTTGAGTAACTTTAACATTCATTCTTTTGAAATTCAAAGCTCACATTTATTGGAATCTTTGATGAACCAAACTCCAATAACTTTATCCTGTCAATTACATTTTCAATGTAATGATACTATGACAATGCTAAACATTGTGGATTCTTAAGAATTCTTAAACCTAAGATCACATCAGCAACTCGAAGATATTTCAAATTTTATTTCTTGCATATGTTTCGAAGTATTTATCTCATAAGTCTCTTTTATGATGTTTAGCATGTAATCAACATACAAAAAAATAGTGACCTTGTTATTTGGAGTATCTTTAATATAAACATGTGTATCACTTCCATTATTTTTAAATTCATTTGTCCACATGGTTTGGTCAAATTTCGTGTATCATTATTTTAGTGCTTGTATTAGTCCATAAGTGTCTTAACAAGTTTGCACCCAGGAACCATAAAAATATGGGGTTGTTCCAAGTAAATATCTTTCCCCAATTCTCTATTTAAAAAGTTTACACATCCATTTAATGAATTTGAAGGTTATATAATGCAGATATGGAGATCAACCGCCATGTGTGATTACTAAAGATTCAATCAATCTCACTATTGACAATCTCTTTCGCAAAGATGTAGTTCGCAGAAGACATAACTTCATTACAAATATAAGACTTACTTTCATGGAGAAATGTTACAAAATCAAATTTGAATGAAGTAGATGTCCATTGATATTTACGATGCCTCTAAATTTATTCATCAAGCACAATCTCCGTTGGTTCTTTGCAAGGTCTTGTTAGAATCTTCACTAGAACACTCAAGTTCAATTTTACAGTTCACATTCTTTGGTCCGATGTTGATCCTTTTGGAATAAGAACTTGGAATTTTGCTAGACACTAGAACACTTAGAAATATTTCAAATTGGACTTCCTTCTTTTTCATTTTAATATGGAGTAGATTGTGTCCTGAAAAAAAACCTTTTTATTGCTTTGTTTATGTACGAACAAAACTTTTTGTTGTACCATTTTTCTTAAAGATAGCTTCTCCAATAAAGCTTCGTGGTAAAAACTATCGTATAAGTAATGCATCCATTATTTCATTCAAAGTTTATTTTTATCCTGTAATTCCTTTAGATTAAGGTGAGTATGAAAGTAGTTTTGTGGATAATTTTTCTTCCCAAAAATATTTTGACAAGAGCATATTTGAACTCTTCATCCCTATTACTCTGCTTATGTTTTCGTTCCAACTGAATTTCTACTCCAATTTTGTATTGCCTAGACATTTATATTTCTTCATCCTTACCATTCAATAAATAGACATAATCGTATCTAATGAAATTGTTAATAAAAATTATGAGATACTTTTTCTCACCCAGAGATGGCGTTGATTTCATATAAAAAATGTCTGTATAGATAAACCTAAGGGAATTGCAATTCCTTTATACAAATTTAACAGAATGCTTAACATACTTAGATTCAACATAAATTTTACATTTTAATTTATTGCATACAAATTTAGACAAAACTTTTAAATTGATCAGTTTTCATTACAATGTTTTGTAATTGACATGTCCTAAGCGTTACAGTCACAAACAATTTGACTCAATAAATAAGAACAAATAAAAATAAAAAGTTTGAAATACCTCCGTGAGGTGGTTTTTTCTCTCACAAAGATTTTGTTCTACTTCGTACAATTTTATTCGATATAAACATTGTTTAGAGTCACCATTTTGTCAAATTTCATTTCCTTTTTAGAATGACCTTTCTATAAATTTCACTTTTATTGCTATGGAATTACACATAAACATAGTTTCATGGGTCTAATAAGGGAAATATGAACTCAGTATTGTTTTTACAACACACCCATGATAAATGACTTTCCACAAATATTCATATGTATACACATAGTTGTATTTTAATAAACTTTTCATGAAAAAAACCCAAATATTTTAATTGACACTCTTTCATAAAAGAGAAAAAGTTTTTTGAAAGAGGAAGACTAGTTTTAGAAATAAATAAATTTAAAAGGAAATTCATGGCTATAGTGGCTTCACGTAGACGACCCTAGGGTACTGTTATATATATATATATATATATATATATATATATATATATCTTTAATTTCCTTTTAATTTTAATTAGAAAGTAATTGGTTTATTATTTAGTGAATAATTCATTCATAAGAGGTTATTGAGTTATGTGATAATGACAAATAATAAAATTCATATTGATAGATATATAATGTTTTATAGATTAGTACTATTCATACCACATACTAGTAAAAGAGAAACTCAACAATCACAATATAAAATATACTCTAAGAGTTTTTTTGGGTCAAACATAATACAAGAATGTAATTAAATATAATTTTACCTTTATCAATATATTTTCCAAGTATTTTCAAATAAATTTTGCACGTATTTTTTTCTCAATACTATATATCAAATTTGCCATTGAAAGCATAAAATCTCTTTCGGGAATATTGTTCTACAAAAGGATAAAAGTGTTCCAATTCTCTTTGACAATATTTACACAATATCAAAGTTCATTCCATAGAGGCACCTACCATACGAACAAAATCAATGACTAAACTACTAGCCCTTTTTGTTTTCTCTGTATCACAATTAAGTATACCACTTAGTGTTTAATATATTAACAATGAAAATAATTTCTTTTAAATTTGTTTTTATTTAAAAATTAAATTTTATATTTTTCAAATATTCAATAGTATGAACTTTGAATGTCAGTGAAGTTTATATGACTTCAATTCTGCTTGAAATTCAAACCGAGTAGAAAACAAAACGTACAACACAGATTTATTAGGTGAAGTTTTCATATTCTTAAATAAATTTCACAATCTAATTCATATAGAATAGAAAACTACAGAAGTTTTTAGTCTTTAAAAATTAGAAACAATATAATTTTATACGGAGTATAAAATTTAAAAGTTTTTCGTTTTTATTTACCAAAAAGAATAAAGCATATTCTTAGATTATCACATAGATATGCTTTTATTTCAAATATTCTTCCAAGTGAAATATTTTGACATTGTATGTTATCTCACAAAAATATGCATATCTCATTCGGCAAACTAAATTTTTTTAAAGACAACACTATTTTCTAAGAAATTTTTATTGAAAAAAAGTATGGTGAAACAAACCAAAATTTTCAACACAAATATACAAACATTATATAATAAGATAACCAAATTACAACGACAACACTTGAATTACCAGGAGAAAAATATAAATAACTAGAGATAGAGATAAGAATGGGATGAAAAGTTTAGACTCTAGAAAGAAGATGAGAGGAACAAATAGTTTCTTCACTTCAAGCATAACTTTCCAACATAGTAGATGGCAACAATGTAAACTACTTTCTCAAGTTTGATCCCAATCGAACTAGTAATCGGTTGTCTAAGTCTTGGGCCTCTGCATAGGTTAACTCCAGGCCCAATAGTTCGGGCACCATCCGCGTTGATAAAAATACTAGATGCCTCAAAAAGAACCTTTTCCTAAAGGTTAGAGTAAAAAATAAATTGTAGTATTATCTGGTCAATATTTTTTTATAGCAAGTAAGCAGTTCATAGAAAGTTCTTCGCATTTATTTTCAGTCATGATAATATAGCAATGAAAATTATCACCTTCCACCAACAAGAGAAAATGTTATATGTGAATTAAAATCTAAAATAATTTGCACCAAAGTTGATCGACAAAGCCTATCTGCAATGATCATATCATAGGAATTTTCATCTTCAAACTGAGAGTCCTTTAATAAGTTTAGATATTGCAGCCGATGTTTAAGATTTAGGAGATTTGTTTCCACCTTTGTCTTCCATCATTCTATACTAAAAGTACATAAAGCCAAACTATTGCTATGTTGATGCCACTTTATTATGGTTGAATTAGGAATTCCCAACAAGAAACAATGCATCGTTGAATCATTGCATTCCCTGTCATGTAGCAAGTGAACTCATCTTTATACAGTAATTACTTAAGGATATCTAGAGTAGCACCGTGTTATTCCACTTCCAACATACCTCAATTGAGAAATCATGTATTGTTTTTCAAGGTGAATATGAGAGAAAACCTAAATATAAGATTCCACAATATCATGTAAGTCACATGAAGGGTAATCACATTACCACTACTTATAACATTAATTTTAACACCTCTTACATGCTCCCAATCATACAGTTTCACATGTAAGCAACTCTTCCATTTTTTAATTTCATCAAACAATGCATGCGCACGTGCCTTTACAATCTTTTTATTAGAACTTGTTAGAATCTTGATCTCATAACTGATTCCGAGATCCCATATATAAATATTTAATGAAAACTTTAAACATCAACAACGAAGGTAGTCGTGCAAAAGTGAAACAGTAAACTACCTTCATCATGCTCTTCTCCCCCAATAGTGAGATTTGATGCAATTCCTTTAACTTGAACAACGAAGGTACTCGCACAAATGTTATTTAGTACATTACCTTCATCATGTTCTTCTCCCCATAGTATTTTCCACACGTTACATAAGGTATTATTTTGTCAGCAGAAATCGCACCTTCCATGGTCTCAATTTCATGTGTTTTGTTCATTCGAGCCACAATCAAGATCAATTGCATTAACGTACCTCTCTGACACATCTATTTGAGATTGTTCATTGAACAAATTGAATGCAATACTTTTCATACTTGTAGCCTCTTCACTAACCAATTCAATTGCAGTGTCTGATTGCGTCCAAGCTAATAATTTGGGGCAGTAACCATAAAACATTTCGTCAAACACCTTGTGCGCATCCATTTTTATTTTGTGTTCGTATTTCTCCTCATAGTTTTGAAGCACATATGAATTGGTTATACTGCACCACTCCTGAAGATTGGACATGGTTTCTTCTGGCAGCTCAAGATGTCATTTCAAATAATAAATCAACACTTTCGCAGTAATGTTGGAAAACTTTATTTGCAAAAAGGAAACATACTAGAGTCATACAACTTACATGAATAATTTATTGGAAAAGAAGTACAGAGAACTAATCCAAAAATATAGGTCATGTAAACAAGTAATCCAATATGGGTCATGTAACCTACTATGACACTTAATAAACAATAATAATAGAACTAGTGTAAATATACGAAACTACATAACAAAGACCCAAAAACTAGTTCTGCTAAACTACCCATATCCAAAATCAGTCAATCTTTTTGAATCACTTATTAACATTCCCTCTTGATTCAAAACTACAAACACCAAACATTCCTCTGAGGTATCAAAATTTCTCCTTCGATAAAGCCTTTGTCAATACATCAACCAACTTCTCTTGTGTTCTGCAATATTCCAATAATATTTCTCCTTTTCTACCAAGTCATGGATAAAATTATAACGAATTATCAATATGCTTTGTCATGCTGTTAAATGTTTGGTTTTTCATCATGGATATAGTTGATTTATTGTAAAAAAAATTCTCGATTACTCATCTCTACTCTTGTTGAAGATAAGCTAACACTCTCTTTAGCAAGACGTCTGGAATTTGTTACAATGTACTCCGTTTCTGAAGTTGACAATGATGTTTTACCTTGCTTTTTAGAATTCAAAGTCACCACACCTGAACATAGAGTGAAAATATTTGCTGAAACACTATGTTTATCGACCAATAAACATGCCCAATAACTATCCATGTACTCGCACAATATGAAATTATCAATATTTGTACCATATTGTTAAGACTAAATAAGTTTCGGAAAATGACCATACATTATTAATGAAGGCTGAAAGGTATTAAATAAAGTTACAAAGAAAGAAATAAGACTCCTAATCTAACTTAAGTACATAAATAATATCTGCTGATATAGATAATGCAGATTCTTAAATAAGCAAGGACTATAAAACACTAATACCGACATAATTATTAACTACTATCTAAAGTAACTATTAATTCTGCAATAGGCCCACTCAAGTTAGGGGATGGGTCACTAAGATTAACTTGAATAGATTCTTCTCAAATGCAGCTAAAGCAATGCCTTGGTAAGAGTGTCGTCTATTTGACCGGCATCATGGATATGAATAACAAGAACCCTTTTGATGTTGACATGGTGGCGAAAAAAGTGAAAGTCCACCGCAAAATCCTTCACATGACAATGGAAGACATGATCCGTTATCAGGAATGTGGCTCCAAGATTGTCACAGTAGATTTTTGGTAGCTGATGTACTGGAAAGCGCAGCTCATTTAGGAGATAAGTGACCCAAAATGTTTCATAAAGGGCATTAGCCACCTCCCTGTACAAAAACATAAAGGAGGTGCGTGAGGCAATATTTAGTTTCTTTGAGGATAAACTATTTGGATTGTGACCAAGAAAAATAATCTAACCATATCTATATATTGTATCAGAATGTATCCACCCCCAATTCGCATCAGCGTACACATGGAGATTAAATTCATAAATGGGAGTAACATGTAGGCCTAGTTTAATGGTACCATGAAGGCATCGTAGAATAGCCTTCATAGCTTTATAGTAAAGGTCGGATGGGGATTGCATGAATCGAGACAACTTGTTTACCGTATAGGCTATGTTCGGTCTAGTGAAAGATAAGTATTGAAGCCTACCCAAGACTAGGTGATAACGTGTAGCATCAGTCAGGTGAGTTCTATCAGATAAGGTGAGTAACTTAGAGGCACTTACTGGTGTGTTGACACTTTTGAAGTCTGCAGTACCTCATCAGTTAAAATCTCACTAACATACTTTGGTTGGTTTAGAATTAAACATGAAGAGATGCATATCATTTCAACACAAAGAAATTATTAAAGATGAGCAAAATCTTTAATAGAGAACAAAGAAGCAAGGAAAGTGTTAGCCTGATTTACACTCAAAGTGTTGCATCCACTAATAATGATATGTTTGACAAAGACAATGACGAACAATGTGTAACTTAGACCATGTCTAACAAGTATTGATGCATTTTATATTATCTTAACAAAGAATATGGATGAAAGGTAACCCATGAGAGCATTTTACCAAGCACGAGGAGCCTGATTCAATCCATAGATTTCCTTGCGTAGAAGTCAAATATGTGTTAGTTTGTCATCACTAGTAAACCACGAAGGTGGTGACATATACACTTCCTCGTGAAGGTTTCCCTAGAGAATGGCATTATTGACATAATGTTTCCAAAAGGTTACAATTGTGATTAATTGCTTGATGACTAAGCTGGATGTGGCATGAAAATCTATACTTTATCTCTCACTAAAGACTTAAAAGAGGTGATCTTTGTATATATCGATGGTCCCATATGTATATCTATTGATCATGAAAATCAACGTACATGATACTATATTTTAGTTGAGTAAACAGGAACAAGTTCCCAAGTCAGACTCTTAATTATAGATTCATGTTCCTATTTCAGTGCATCACACCACTCAAGATCTTTTTGTTCTTGTTTTACGTTGATGGTTCTGACGGTGAGGTTTAATTTTTCTAGGTAATCAAAAATTCATTTCGGTTTGGTAATGTTGTTTGAAGATCGAGCGACAGAACCTGTAGGATGAAGCAAACAGTGAAGTTGTGAAGTAGCGATCTCCAAATCAATGATAAGCCTGGCTAGCCGACGATCTATGTGATGTTGACGGTTGGTGTTCCGAAATTGATAGACAAGGAGAGAGGATGAGTTTCTATGTGACTATATAGAGGAAAATTTTTGTCAATCTATGGAGAGGTGTGGTAGTGGGAGAACTTGGAAAATAGGTATCGAAGATGGTCTTTGGGAAGCAAGAATTAATAGGGATGAGGAAGATTAAAATTTACCTAGGGAAGGGGAAGTTGTAGGAGGTGAAAATGCACCATCCACTAACGCATTGTCTGATAAGGATTGTTAGGATGAGGTACCTTAGGACTTTGTTGGAGAATGATCAGAGGATGACCATAAATTTGGTAGCGTGCGTGCTTCTATTGTTCTAATAATCGGGAAAGATATGTAGCAATGGGATTTTTAGGTGTTGGGTCTTAAGAATATGGCATTGTGGTTTTTTCCCATTCGAGGTGAGGGGATTTAATGGTAGTATTAGAGAACAAAGTGTTAAATCGAAAATTATTCTCAACAGATCGCACATCTCGGGATTAGTTCACCTTTGTAGAAATTGGATAGAAACATTAGAGTTGGTGATGTTATAAATATAATCTGATATAAACGCACGAGGTAGATTTTGGTTCATGTTTACTTTTGGAGTATGGTTTTAGCCATGGATAGTTTAAAAAACCAATAATCTCTATAATTGGGTGATTTACCAAGCAATCATTAGAACGGATATTTATTATCTAGGTGAGAGGTTGGAAGACGATTGATCAGGTAGACACTATGATGACATTTGAAAGACCAAAATTGTGGTGAAAGGGATGCCTCATGTAGGAGTGTTTTAGCAGTTTCAACAATTTGACGATGTGGGAGTTCTTTAATAGAAACTCGTTGAGGAGTATAGAGTAGGGTCGAGATGTGTTTAATGTCGCTAAGTGAAAGATAAAAGTCAAGACCTTTAGACTCTCTTCCGACATCTGTGTACAATGATAATTTTTTGTTCAAAATGTATTTTGATCAAAGGATGAATTTTTTTAAAATATGTCTTTAACTTCACTTTTTTTGTTAATGTATATAGCAAAGTGTATACCATATATTTTTCAACAAAGAAACAATAATAAAAATTGGTGGGCCCCATAAATCACTAAAAATAATTTGAAGCGGTGTAGATATACACAATGATAATTGAGTAAACGGATGCCAGTGGACTTTAGTAGATAAACAAGAATTGTAATGGAAGATTTTATCTCGCTCATGAAAGGGTAACAAGAATTTATTCAAAATAAACCTAAGTACTCTAGAGTGAGGTTGACCAAGAAGCTGATAACAAGTTGTGAAAGGAATGGATGCTGAAATTACGTGGGCTTGAGGATGTGAGATAGACCACTCATACAGCCCATTGTTGGTCCAACCGTGCACTAGAGTTTTTTGCATTTTCAGATCCATCACAAGAAAGTCAAATGGATAAATTCAATAGACTTTAGATTGTCTTGACAAATTTTAGAAACAGAGAGAAGTTTTACTCTAATGGAATAGGCACATAATGTGTGGGTTTACTTAAAAACATTATTTGATGCATTTAATTGAATAAATCCAGTGTGAGAGATGGGAATTCTATTACCATCATTTATGGATGCAACTTTGTTACCACGATACGGTTGTAGATTGTGTGACTCAATCATGATGTGGTGGGTGGATACTGAATCAACAATCCAGGGGTTGGTTGTGATAGTGAACGCAACTGCATAATTGTCTTTGGTTTCAAAGTAATTTTGAGACTTCGAGCGGAAGACATTGGCAGTGTGCCAATCCTGTTACATTGTTTAGAGTGATTAACACTGTTTAGATTTAAGTTTGGTTGCCATTTTGGTAAAGTATTTGGACGTGAGTTGTGGCACCATTGTTGAGAATTATTGCACTCCCTGCGACTGTAGCGATTATTATTGTTCGATTTGGTGGGAGTAGCAACTGAAGTTGTGATAGTATTGGACAGTGTCTTAGCATCCTCATGTTTAAAGAAAAGTTCATAGTCTAGTAGTTTTTCAATCAATCCCTCGTAGGATATAGTCGTATCACGTGTACCAATGGCAGTGGATATCTTATGAAACTTGGGACATAGAAAAGTGTGTATTTTGAAATTGGACATTGGAGTACCAGCAGTGGATATCTAATATGAAAGAGACGGAATATCGTGAATATAATCATTAATAAAGAGGGATTCTTTAGTGACACATGAAAGATGATCACGCAAACTAAAGACTTGAGTTTGAGACATATTCGAATAAGTGGTATGTAAAGCGTCCAAAGTTTATTTAGTTGAGTCAACGACAAAAACAATAGAAGCAAGAGTGGGTTCAACAGAAGCCATGAGAGCATTGATGATGAGTTTTTACTGATAGAACTAAGTTAAATGGTGAGATTGTAAGATGTGTTCGTGCCAAGGATAATCGTTCTACTGAGGGCAGGATGGTCCCATAGAGATAACTAGAGAGGTTGTTGCCACACATAAACTTGGAGAATTAGACTATCTAGGTGGCGAAGTTGTTACTATCGCTTAGTTTGAGGGGTAATTGGGATGCTAGATTGAACAAAATTATAATGTTTCTATTAGTAGTGTTATCAACATTGACAACTCTAGGATTGTTTCCATTCTGATTTTTCATGTATCTCATCTGCCACGACGAGAAGAAAGGAAAAAAAATTGGATCATTCTCGTTAAAGCGTACCTAAACTAAATAAACTACACAAATAATATCTGCTGATACAATTAATGTAGATTTCTAAACAACCAAGGACTATGAAACACTACTAACGAAATAATTATTAATTACCATCTGAACTAATTATTGATTCTCCAATAGAAACACTACATTCCAAATTTCTTGCAATGTATAGCAAGACTCTCTTTGTTTCCCTATAATGTACCTTTGAAGGTTGTTGCATAAACCTAGATTCAACACCAAAATGATATGCAATATTGGGTCTAGTATGCGTCAAATATATTAGAATTCCAACCAAGCTTCTGAACTTCTTTACATCCATCAATTCTTCTAAATTTACCTGCTGCATTTTTTAACTGATATTCATTGGAGTAGCCGCAACTTTGCAATTAAGCATGCCAAATTTATAGAGTAGGTCTCTAGCATATTTCCTTTGTGAAATAAATATTTCCTCTCCAGTTTGATGGACTTGAAGGCCAATAAAGTAATGTAATAAGCCCACATATTGCATCTCAAACTGATTTATCATGTGAGACATAAACTCATCCAGAAGAGAACATGAAGAACTAGTGTAAATGATATCATTAACATAAAGGAATACATTATTGAAATCATCACCTTTCTTCTTCACATATAAGGTTGGTTCGTTCTCACTTCTTATGTATCCATTATTATGGAAGTATCTGTCAGTTTTTCTATACAAAGCTCGAGGGGCTTTCTTCAAGCCATAGAACACCTTTTTCAGCTTTTACACCTTTGTTTAATCACCTTTCTATGTGAAACCATCAAGTTGTGTGACATAGACTTCTTCTTGTAAGTCTCCATTAATGAATGCCGACTGGACATCAAATTGATATACTTCCCGTTGCAATTGTGCAGCCAATGACAGAACAAGTCTCATTGTTTCAAATCGAGCTACCGAAGAAAATATTTCTTCAAAATTAACACCATACTGTTGTGCAAAGCCTTTTGCCTCAAAACAAGCTTTGTAATTTTGTTGGCTACCATCTGCAACAAATTTTGTTTTCAACACCCACTTTAGACAAACTGCATTTTTCCTTTAGGTAACTCCATCATTTCTCCTGTTTCGTTCTTTTCAATGCATTTCATTTCCTCCACCGTTAATTTCTTCAATTATTTTTTTTCTGCAGTTTCATCATAATTTAAGGGATCTGAAACATAAAAAGCATATTGAAAAGTCTTATAACGGTTTTTAGCATACTTAGATCTGCCGTTCTAAACCTTTTTAATCTTTTTAATGGAACTATCCAATCTAGAGGCTTTTCATGAGCAGCTGAAATCGGTGAGGTTGGTAACTCCATGGAAGAACCTTCAAGTGAATTTTCAGAGGTTGACCCTTTTACTTCTTCTACAGTGATTTCAAAAGGTATAGAAATCTCTTGTCAAACAATCTTTTTACTACATTCCTAGCTTGTATTTTCATCAAATATTGCATCTGTTCTAACTGATATCTTTTCATTAAGAGGATTATACAATCTATATGCTTTGGATTGAGTACAATATTTAGATTTCTCATCAAGCTTTTGCAATCTTGTGAGTTTATAAACGCATAAGCAACACATAATAAATCATGTAAGGGACATACATTTAGTTTCCCACAATGCCAAGCTTCATAAGGAGTTTTGTTCATAAAAGCTTTTGGTAGTGAAAGATTCAGCAAGTAAATAGATGCTGCCCGAACTTCTGCCCCAAACTGATTTGCGACTTCCTTTGCTTGCAATATGCTCCTTGTACTCGCCACCATAGTACGGTTCTTCCATTCATTGACACAATTTAACTCTAGGATATAAGGAGTTTTTAACTCCTCATGGATGCCATTTTTTCACAAAACAAATTAAATCCGTTGGACACAAACTCCCCTCCTCTATCTGTGCAAAGAAAAGTGACATTGCAACTACTTTGTTTCTCTACCAAAGCTTTAAACACCTGAAACTTTTCAAAAGTGTCTGACTTGTTTTCAAGAAAATACACCCAACTCATGCGACTATAATCGTTAGTAAACAACAAGAAATATCGATTTCCACCTAAGTACATAGTCTGCCATGGACCACATAAGTTAACATGTATTCATTTTAAAAATTTAGAACCTCTGCATGCTTTTCAAGTTGGAAAACATTTCCTAGTTTGTTTCCCATATATGCACCCTTCACATAAATCAAAAGAGCTGATTTTTGGAAATCCAAGAAGTTTTCTTTATCACCTAGCAATATCAGGCACTAAATGTTGAGATGACCGCACCTCATATTCCATAGCTTCGAGTCGTCCTTTGCACTTGCAGCGAGAGCAAAACTTTCCATGTTAGATACGTCCACCAGAAACATATTGTTCGGTGTTATGCTGTTTGAACCTTTTTGCCCCACTTCTTTTTTGTAATCGTCACATCCGAGGAACACCCCCTATATGTAACACGGTGTACTTGACCTCTCAGAGGGAGCAAAACTTTCCACCGGAAACATATTCTTTGGTGTCATGCTGATGTGAACCTTTTTACCCCACTTCTTGTTTGTAATCGTCACATCCGAGGAACACACCCTAGAAGTAACATGGCGTACTTAACCTCTGAGAGATCTTATACAATCCCATAGTTTTCATTTATCGCATGTTCATAAGTAAATTTAGCGAAAAATTTAAAACATTCTTAGCACATCAGATGCTACAAGATTACTTTATATATATATTGTTCGGTGACACTACGAATCCTTGGACTTAAGGATTCCTTTCCTTGAGCATGAGAATCATCTATCAAGCTCTTAATCATTTAAATCATCCTTAAATCATCCATAACCTATACTTTGTGTAAAAAGTAGAGAATAATGGAGGTAGTACAAGAATGCATGCAAAAATATGCATTTGAAAGAGACATTTTCTTTAAAATCATACTTCATGCCTTTTCGAAGAAAATATTCATGAAAACCTTATACATTGCATTTATATCATTTAAATACTTCATATATACATATTTAAGGGCAAAAAATCAAATAAAATCACTTATAGATGAGGTTACTTTCCAATGACCTCTTTTCTTTTCACCATATGCATTTTTCTTTAACAGTGAACATTTTTCTTTTAGCTTCTTAATCTCGCAAGTAACCCTCTAGTGATACTTTGTGCTAATCACTTTAAGGCCATATATAATCATGCATACAATTTATATAGGCCAACACATACGATCATATAAGTAAAACAAATTACAAGTCACATTCAAGTCAAAGTCATAAGACATACATGAAGCTACATCAATTTGCATATACTTTTTATTCACTTCACATAAGATAGTATAAGACCTTCATCTATATTCATTTAGACCAACATAGTTCACGTAAGAACAAGACCATACCACATGGATCTATTAGGACTCATACCATAAACTTCATCGCAAGAAGTAAACAATTACTACAAAGTCATGCATAAGGAATGTATACATATACACATGCATTAAAACACCTTTCTAGGACTTTCCTCAAGAGTCACTTGTACAATGCATAGGTGAGGTCCCATACTTGCACCTACACTAAACAACTACCCTTAGGTCAACCGAGGTAGACTCCTTACTTTACTTCCATTGTCCATTTTACTTTAGGGAAACTATAGCCTTAACCCAATAAGACCATGTGAGCCAAACATGGAATTTGATGTCATCCCCTCGCACCAAAAGAGGGTGCCTCAGTCTCCAAGGTAATACATGTGTATCATGCTAGAAAATTAGGTGATATCACTTGCTATACCCTATGGGTAAACATTGTCATGGAGCTTGGAGGTATCATGGAAACATAAACTCTAACGCCCTTTTTCGGTCATGAGGATATCCACCCCGTGAGGTCTATGGTGACCTACCTTTCTAAAAATGGAATGGGACACCCCTCATCTTCAATTTCACTCAGTGCTAAGCTAAGTTCCATTTATTAAAATCCTTTAATTAAATTACTTTATAAAACATAGAATTTAGGAGATTCACTTCCCATATGCTTAGGTCATAGGTTATAGATGAGAAGTCCTTTCATCAACCTATTTCATGTGAGAAAACCTTTACTTGGACAAAGCATATGTAAGCATCTATCTAGTTACGATACTCTTGGGCGCACCTTTCAAGAGCTGCTCTATTCATTATATCATCTTACATGTGCGTGTGTACATACATGTGAACAAACCTTTCACATAACACCTTTAGACCACACATAATCATATTTTACTTCAATCATGCATAAGTGTACAAGTGTAACTATATGAGCCATGTTTTCATATAAACACATTTAGACATAGGTATAATAATACTTTATCATACCACATACTTCAAATTATATAATTTAAGACACATTCAAAACATGTTCATAAATTCACTTTCATGTACATAGAAACCAACCATAGGAACTATCCTATCAAGGTACAAATGTGCAATGCCTAAAAAAGGTCCCATACCTTTGTCCATACTAGTGAACCTATCAATTCATCCTACATAGATGGAAAACATAACATAGTTTACATTCATTTAGCCTTATTCATAATAGTAGACATCTAGTGAATATGAGATCAACCTCTCATTAGGCACCATGACCCTTTACTATAATGTAAGCATGCATAATGTGTGAGTGTGTGTACATTGGTCAAGATTATAACATAATGACTATCAATAGCACGTTGATGCATCCACTATCATAAGACTACAATTCACAACAAAGCATAGAACACACAACACCATTAAGCATAAGAGGCAAGAAAATCTTCACATTATATTTTGGACTCCTAACCTTAGTTATTCACGCATTCACATAGGGGTACATGGTTAAGGGACAACCATTATAACTCATCAATGACAGCACCTAAACTTTACCCTAACTTAGATACACACATGTTTATATAATAGCCATACAACCTAGAACACAGATAGAATAGGAAAAGTAGGCATAAGCTTCACAGAGTATGATCATCATGACCACTTATTCTTAAATTTTCCTTCAAGTCCATGGTTAACACATATATCATGAAAATAATATAAACACCTCCACCATAAGTTAACCATACTACACAATGTTATACAATGCTTCAACTATAATAATATAGAAAACTTGAGAGGAAAAATAGACTTACCAATTCATCAACCCTTTTTGATCAAAATTGATCAATAAAATCTTTCATAAATAATAAATGTGTAGGTAAGTAGCTAAATGAACTTTAACAATGAAATAAACCATGTACAAGTCATCCCAAGATCATGATACAACTAGTGCAAAACATCACCACTGTTCTAGAGAATAGATAGGCATAGATCATCAAACAACTTTCCTAGTTTTTCTCATCAATTATAATGTATCAATAATATAAAATTTAGGGATGTATCTAAGGATATATGAATAAAGTCTCATCAAGTCGTAATCATACATTATTAATCTTAGGATATATATCACATCACCTACTTAACATTTTCAATTCATAGTCTAGGAGAACCTAGATCAACTCATACTAAGCCTTTTTTATCTTGATCATGCAAGATTTATAATTACAATTATTTCATGATATTAGCGTAAGACAGTATCTAAAAGAATCTCAATATAATCAAATTCCACTTGTATACAATTAAGGACCAACATTATAGTGATCACATTTATAACTAGACTAAGAATGCTCAAATTTTCATATATTGATCCACGTGGATCCTTCATCATAAATTCATCATCAATTCATGTATATAACATTGTATATAAAAAATTCAACGTAAGAGAATTGCAGTTCAACCATTAATATGCAACGATCACAATGTCAATGCAAGGGCTAAATCGATTTGTTGAAGGGACATGGGTTCATAATGCATTTATATTAAATTTAACGTTAAAACCAATAAATTAACATCCATTCATCATTATTAAGCCATTAAAAATATTTTCAGAAAGTACCATGGCTAGATTGTAGAAGAAGAGAATTTATCATGAAATCTCTTTGGAAACTTTGAGATTAACTCTCTAGATTGAAGAATAACAAGACATGACGGATAACCATGACATTTTCTAGTTAAAAATCTCTTAAACTTGATGAATAATCCATGGAAATAAAAGCTCCAACCTGTTCCTGATCTTCATTTTCAAAGGAAATTTCTAAGGAAAATTGGTTTTTGAGGGAAAGTTTATTTTGTGTGGATTGGATTGGGAATGGGTTAATCACGTTTTTTTATCACTTTTATACACCCAAAAATATCTAAATAAATTAAGTAGGTTCCGGTTAAGACGTGGGGTAAATTTCCCATTTACCCTTTTAATGAGCATTCGTTAGGCAGTGATGTACCCGCCTCCATGGGCTGACCCAACGACGGGGAATTGGTCAATCGATGGGTCATTCTTTGCCCTCCATCTATTGTATATGAGGATTTCACGTGGACAAGCCTTCTCAAGGCTATGTTCGCATCGATGCCTCCCCGTAGACGGTCAGTCCACCAACGGGGGGAGTGTCTCGATAACCCTTGGGTCCTTCTTCTGGGCCGTTTTGTGGGGTTCTTGAGAAGTTGTACCCGGATGTTTCCAACGCAAATATGCACATTGACAAGTGAAGGACCTTACATACTAGTTTCAACCGAAATTAAACGATAAAACACGTCCAAACATGTTAGCCCCATCAAGACATACTTGAACGTATGAACGGCTAACATTCGAACGTCCTAGACGTTCTTAGATGTTTGACCTCCAAATGTAAGAAAACTTCATATACTGGATTTAAACATTATTGTAAATCATTTTAATACTTCAGAAGCTCATGAATACAAATGTAAGCACGTATAGAAACATGAGACACATAGATGATAGTTGTTGAACGTCTTTGTCGTTCCTTGACGTTTCACTTTTAAATCACCTCAACCTATACAAGCTGCCTCAAAACTATATTATAAGGCATTTTAGGACGTTAGAGATTTATCACGAACTTGTTGGTCTCTAGATACTATAACTAATTTTGGATGTCTTACAATAATGTCACAAGCATCATATCAAACAAAAGAGAATATCCCTCAATCTTTAGTTGCCCAGTATTTAATAGACTGAATCCTAAATTTTGTAGGAATTGAACATTATACAAAGATATAGTTTGTCATTTCTAATGTCTACGACCACCTGGCATGTTCCTGCTACTTTCATCTATTTTATGTTACTAACTTGCAACTTCTTCTTTTGTTTATCATCAAGCTCTCTGAATATATATTAGACCCCAGTTATATGATTTGAACAAAAACATTCTACGAACCATATATCGTTTAACTTAGGGTTTTTATGGATGCAAGACCTCCTTTCTTTGTTGCAAAATTTATTTTTTTATCTTTAAACAAACGATTAGCCTTTATATGCCTATATTTGTGGCAATGATGACATTGAACAACATTTTTTGTTTTTCCTTTATCATTAGATTGCCTAATCGCATTATTTCTTCCTTTTCCTCTTCCATAACCACAACCTTAACCTTCTCAAAATCCTCCTATTCCTCGACCTATACTTGTGGAACGATTACTATCTCCATATTTAGTGGTTGCATCTTTCACTTTAAATGAATTTTCTTCGTTCTTGTCTAGTGATTGATTGATTCTTGCAACATGAGCTTGGAGATATCCCATCATCTCATCAAAGGAAAAAACTGGTAGATCCTCAGATAATTCGATTGCCACAACAACCTAATCAAATTTTGAATTCAAGCTTCTCAATACCTTTTTAACAATAATCTGATTAGTAACCTTCTCTACGTATGAACATATTTGACTGACCATTGTCATTGCTCTTGACAAAAAACTAGCAAGAGATTCATCCCTTTTCATCAAGGTTTCAAAGTCGCTGAAGAGATAGTATTCTCGTAACAATCACCTTTGAATCTCATTGAAACTCTTTAACCGAATAGACTAAGTTCGTTAGATGTAGTTTTTATTGCGATTCATGAAAAAATGATGTCATGGACAGCCTGCTGGATAAACATTAGTGCTGTAGCATTTTTCTTATTGATGTCTCATAATCTATTTTACTTATTAGGATATATATATCCACATTTAGTATGTCCCAAAGATCTCAAGACTTGAGCATATTTTTCATACGTGTACTCTTGAATTCGTAGCTTTGTCCCTTGAAGACAGGAGTAAGTTGTTGAACCAAACTCAATGAACTACAGTTAGTTGCCATGACTAGCTCTGATGCCAAATTAGTTGGAAATGAAGTACAGAGAAATCTTTAAATACTTAAAAAGAGAAAGAAATCGCAACTTTGTGTTAATTTTTGATTAATTGGAAGTACTAAAATACAAAATATTCGCACATGATATTTAGGCTAAGAGATAAACAACTAATCCTGAAATATAGGTCATGCAAAGAACTGCGACACTTAATCATCAGTACTAATAAAACTAGAGTAAGTATAGGAAACGACTTAACAAAAACTCGAAGACCTTTTCTACTTATCTACCCATGACCCAATTAAGTCAATCAATTTGAATCACTTCTTAACATAATAGACAACACAGTTTTTATACTACAACAATTATTTCGTTTCTTTAGAACTGCAATGTCTATTTTTATGTTTCTGATATTTCCTTTTCAGTTATTTTAAGAGCAGTTACCATGGTTAGCACCATGATAAAAGTAGGACCATGATCTATTTCAGTTTTCCAATTGTATATTTTTTTGTATTTCTGGTTCTTATTCAGAGAAATATAACTCTCTACATAAATTTTTCTCTTAGTAATCTTACCACTTAAATTCCTTGTATTCTTCTGCTTTCCATTTTTTATCAAACTAGACATTGTCTTAATCGTGTTATTGACCATCAGCCTTATTAAAACTGCAATTCATATCCGAGCTTTCACGACAATGGATCTGTGATCATGTTCGAGAAGACATGGATGCTGGAACTAGTTTCTCATTAATTGCTCCGCCGATTTTTTATGAGATTATTTTTAAGATTTTTGCGGTATGAATGGAGATGTACTTGGATGCTTTAGATATTTGGGAAGCTGTGGAAGAGTTACGCTATCCCATCCCTACCTAATAATCCTACCATTGTTCATATTAATGAAAATATGGAAAAGAAGACAAACAAATTGAAGGCCAAGGCCTGTTCATTTGTTGTTGTATTTGCCACAGTTTTCATGGGAATAATGTCTATAAAACTGCTAAAGAGGTATGAGATAATCTAAAGGTAGAGTATTCTGGAGACTAGCGAACAAAAGGTATGCATCTCTTAAAATCAATTAGGGAGTTTGAATTAAAAATACGAAGGAACTGAAACAGTGAAAGAATATTGAGACAGACTTCTAAATATTTCAAATAAAGTGAGGCTACTTGACTCTGCATTTTCATACTCGAGAATTGTTTAGAAGATCCTTGTAACAATTCTTTAAATGTATGAAGCCACAATTACAACCTTAAAAATACTAAAAATTATTTAAAGATTAGTTTGACAGAGTTTCTCAATTTCCTGAAAGCTCAAGAGCAAACAAGACTCATGTGAAAGCAGCTTACAACAGAAAGGGCTCTTGTCAGTTAGCATCAAGTAACAAAAATTCAGAAGAAGAAAAGGAATCAAGAAGTCTGTGAAGGAGAAACATCAGCCAACAAAAAAACTCACAAAGGAAGCACAAAGAAAAGTTATTCCCCTTGTAACCTTTGTGGAAGAAAAGGTCATGCACCATTAAAGTACTTGAGGAGACCTGATTCTAATACAAGAAATACAATAAGATTTGACACGAAGCAGTGATTTGCAACAATAAGACCCTGCAGCAGGAAGGAAACGCTCAGGTTGCTGATTACGAATAAGAGGATAATGTTTTTGCTGGAACATGCTTTTCAAGTAAGAGCTCAGCGGATTATTAGTTAATTGAAAGTTGTTGCACTAACCACATGAATTATGACGAGAGTTAATTGAAGGAGTTGAAGTTCACTGAAACTTCCATTGTTCGGATAGAAAATGTCAATCAGCTTCCTGTCAAAGAAATTGGAACCGTGTCTATCAAAACAAGCAGTGGCACAAAGAATTTTTAGAGGTTCTTTATGTTACTGAAATTTATAAGAATTTTCTATTTGTTGGACATCTAATGGAAAACTAATTCAGGGTTTTCTTCAAAGACCATCACTTACAAATCAGGGATACTACTGGGAGTGAAATTTTAGGGTGAAGATGAGAGAAAGGAGTTTATCCTTTGATCCAACAAATCCTTTGATCCAAAAGAGAATGAGAAACTAGCTTATTCCATGACGGAAAGTGTAACAGAAACTGGCACAAGAGAGATCACATCCCGAAACCACACCCTAGAAGTTAGGGGACAATCTATGATTGCAAACAATGTTCTTGACCTCTCAATGGTTTTGTACAAGCCCTTTCCGTATCGTTCATCGCATATACATGATGAGAAGTAGTGCGGAATTAAAAAATTTCACAGAATATTAGAATATCTTTAATAACATCCTTCATTAGAAATCATAGAAACTACTAAGTCTCAAATTCATCAAACATAGACACAAGAATACTTTTGGACATAACCCATACTTCAAAATTTAAAAATACTTAGTCTATTACAATACTTTGAGATAAAAGACAAATATGTATGGCTCCACTCAATTGGGGACATACTTCACTTCGCTTGAACGGGTCTACAATCCAAGCTTTCCTTCACAATCCTTCTGACCTTTCACCTACACCTTTAGAGAAACAAATGTATGGAGTTAGTACAACAATTGCAATAAGTATTGCTTTATGCATAATTCATGAAAACAGACATTTTATTGGAAACATACATCATTCATTTAAAAATCATATAATAATCATAAGAACAACATTAATCAACATAGAAACACATAAGTAGACACTTAAGCCATTTATCTTTTTTGAAGATCCCTAACAGTAACTTCACTTCATTGTACAGTGAAGTTAATCACTGTTACAATGAAGTTACTTACCTTCACCTAAAACACCTTCTAGTATGTACTTACCTCACTACAAGATATCCTAAGACTCACCTAAGTCATTCAAAGAAAGACCACCCATACACCCTCTCTAAGCATGCCTAAATAATCCTTAAGACTACATATAATGCGACACATACACACTTACAAGCACCCATACACATGATTCATGATATCCTTCTACCAAAGGTTATTTTAAGTCTCACTTGAGTGAGTTATAATGCGACCGCCCATACAATCACTTACATACATTACAAAATCCTATAGAATACCGAAGATAAAATCATACTCACTTAATACATAGACACACAAATAATATGTCATTCTCCTTAAAAAGGCTATCAAAAGACTTACTTAAGTAAATCAAGAAGATAACATCCATGATTGGCCTCTTCAATATTACCTAAATAATCCTTAAGACTACCTAAGTTTAGATCATGTCTACATATTCAACATCTTCCCTAACTAGAATCATTCTTATGACTTATCTAGGTAAGATATAATGTGACAATTCCTATGCCCCCTTCACAACTTTACTAGACAACCCTTAACTACTCTAGGTAAGTACTTATTTATTTAACATATTTTCTTAAATTAAGTTAGTACATTCATTATTTATTTAAGACTCATTCATCACATAAATTACATTCAAGTAGTTGCCTAGGACAAGACCTAGGGACTCCAACTAACACAGCCTATTGTTCAATGTAGAGACAGAGTCCCATACAAACAACTAAACCTCACAAAACTTTTCTAATGCTAGTAGGTATACCATATGATGAAAACAGTCAATAACTGACATAGAACATGGTAGACAAGCATGGAATCCGGAGTTCTACTAAACTCTTATGAGGGTGTTCTACTTACCATGGTAGAACTTGGACATATCCCATGTAGGCACATGGTTAAAGAATATGAAAGGTGTGCTTTGTACTCTAGTATAATTCATTAACTAGAACTACTTCCCTTACCATACTCAATTGGCTCTAGCCTTTCTTCTAATAGAGTGATTTACGTTAAAGGTTTATATAGGAGGTTCGATATCTAGTTCATAACCCAATCACATTTACCCTACAAAAGTGGTCCATTAGGTTTACCTAACAATGGCGACAGGAAGCTCATAATGACATTTCTAAGGTTTGATTTGACGTCGTTCCATCCAATCAACCTTAAGTCTAATATTCCTTTACTTTAAAGGTACCATTACAAATGTCAACTTAAACATTCATAGCTTTACCACTAGGTTCAATGTTTCACTTAAAGGACTCTCTTAATATCATTTAAGGTCTAATGTCATTCATACATACAAGATTAAGAGGCTTTAGCATCATAAGTCAAGACATCTCATATTCACATATCACTCATACATGTATCAAGTAAGGGACACATGTTATCAAGACAAGACATGACATATTTTACTTTAACACATATTATATCTGATTATAAAAGCACATAGAATCATCTTTTAGTCATAGTATACACTACATACCATCATCAATATGACCATCATACACTCATATAGTTAAGTACAAATAATAATGCATCAACTCTAAGACTAAACACAAAAAGACAAAGTCATAGTTTAACATGATCACCTAAATAGCATCAATAGAACACACATATACTTTCACATTACTTATCATATCGATAGATAATATCCAACTTCACATTATCATCATAATACTTCAAGTAGTTGCCAACAAGGCCATGATCATCATATTACATAAAATAACGTCGACATGGCCACATAAATTGCAATTAAACACATAACACCTCCAACACAAGTGGACCATACCGATAAAAACATAATTGAAGTCTAATTAACATAACATAAAGGGAATTATGGCAAAGTACCACTGCTCCATCCTCAAAACATCAATCCAATACTAAATCATCCAATTCAATATTATAAGGCCCTTACCCATGACCATAAAAAATAATTGAATACAATCATAGTAATACTCAATGAAACTAGGTAAATTCACTACATATTCAAAAATCTAATATAACCTAGACGTCAATTCAATACAATTATCATATCATTCAATAGCCCTATAAAACTACACTAGAATTCATGAACTTTAGATAAATATTACTTTACCGATAACTTAGTCAAAATCAAGGGTTCATCAATTTCATGGGTGAATAGGTTAATTGATTTAAAATCATCTAATTAATAACAATTCAATAAATATACAATGATTTAAAACCTTTAATGCAAGAACCCGTAGATCGATCATGAAATTGGAAAATTCATTTTGAATTTTTTTATAAAATATCTATGAAAGTTGGGTAGAATTTCAAGGATAAAAAAACATACCTCTATGATTCTAATTCTTCAATTTTATTAAAAATCTCCACCCTATTCCCCAATCCAAGACCTTCCTTTAGTTTTGTCTCCGATAGAGTTCTAGAGAATTTCTAAGGGAATTTAGGTTTTGATGTTGAATAGTGAAATCTTATAACTGCTTTAGGTATATAAACATATTTAAAATAAAAGTCACCTTAGGAAGCTTCCTTTTTCTTATTTGGAAGTGAGGTGAATTCACAATTTCACCCCTAACATTACAATGAACCTAAGCAGGAGACAGTCCTTACAGACAGAGGACCATCGACGGTCCGTCCGTTGACTAACGGACTGTCCTCTTGGTCCGTGCTCCGGAATTGAGTCTGGTATTTGGAGTCTACTCTGCCACGACTAATTACCAATAAATGATACCTCACCTACAAGGCTTCGATTGCCTTCTATAGGTGGGATGTGTTGGACAGTCTTGGATACCAATCATGGGTCCTTTCTCAAGGAACCTTGGATGGTCCATGGGGATATTTTTTATTCAAACATGATCGTATACAAGTGTTGGACCTCTCACATTAGTTTCATTAAAAACAAACACATAAAACTCCACGAAACACCCCATAGACACACAAGGCCGTTTGAAGATAAACGTATTGACTATCGTGGGCTTTCTTGGCTGTTTTACCTCCAAACTTCATGAGACTTGGCACAATGCCTATATAAATCATAATAACTCACTTAATGACCTTATAGCCTTATAAATCACATGGAAACACATAAAACCACATATGAGGCACATAGGTGACTTAGTCGTCAAACGTCTTAGTCATCCCTTGACATTTTACTTCCAATGCACCTAAACTCTTAGACACTGCCTCAATACCTTATTTTAGATGACCTTAGTCTAAAAACAAATTAATTTCTATGCTAAGTAAGAACTAAACGTACCTAGAATGCATAGGTTAAACCGGGTTCACACGGCATGATGCGCAGGGAACCGGACCTTTAGACCTTGCACCAGCAAAGCCAATAAACTTGTTGAATTTGTTGATCTAGGCTTGGTTAATTCTAGCAATGTTTGTTCCGCGAACACTACGATGAACCCGAGTAAGTCTTAACCGGACATAGTTAGTTAGTCCTAGATTTTAAGGGTTCTAGGGATAAAAAAGTAATTTTGGTGCTAGGGGTAGTATAGTAATTACCGTAGGTTGATATTTAATTAATCAAATGAGATTTTTAGTTAGTCAAAATGGGTCAAAGCTCGGTGGTCAATCCCTAGTTTGACCGAATCTCCATACTCTGGTTCGAGCCGAGTTGGAGGCATGAGAGGGGACGATTTAAATGATTTAAATAAGACAAAATAAGGAGGGGAATTATAGTAACTTAATATGTGTAGTATCATATGGTTTTATCATTTAAATTGTGTTGAATAAGTCAACAACATATACCACAAAAGGAAGCGCATGACTCCCACTAGGAGTGTACTTGATGTACATTCTTAATTAATTATCTCTTTCTAAACCTACTGTTCTAAAGAAATCTCGGCTGCATCCATCGAACCAATAGAAAAGTTTGTATACCTAAGTGTTTTAACAAATCACCTAAAGAACTTCACTTGTGAAAAAGAATCAAGGCTCGGATGAGAGGTTTGTGTGTTGGTCACGATGTGTGGTTGTGGCATCTTGTCAAAGTTGAAAAATGTATGGGTTTTATCCTCTCTTGGTCCCTTTCACAAGAGTCCCCTAAGGTTAAATACGTATTCTCATAGAAAAATTAAGATTATCTCGTTGCATGCCCCTATCATTAGATCCTATGAATGATTGATGCATGCATTTGTATGACTTGTGGCAGATGATTATAGGAATGATTGTGATTTTGTGCAATGTGGCTCTCAGAAATTTTATGGTTTTGTTATGTACGTCCGAATGTTGAATGTTTCATGTTCATAAGTATGTTGTTTTATCGTGATTATGTTGTTACGGTCTACTTGAATAAAATGTGAATTATGTGTTGCATAATGTTGTGTTTTTAACATGCAAAAAGAAATCCTGATGTTTGTGAACAAGAAAAAAAGAGTAAAGTCCTTAATGAATTGGTAAAAAGTTCATGTAAAACTCTATACTAAAAGCGTAGGCTAAATTAAAGAAAGTTAACTAAAGACCTATACTTATTGACTAAATCTCGGCTAACTACTTGTAAAAATGAACAAAAAAGGATGCTTCCATTGAGTATGGAACCCGAGAACTCAAGTTCCTAACATTAAGAGAAGAGGCCTTGATTTTTTAAAAAAAATGTGAGAGATGGGAATCAAACCCGGAACCTCAAGGTTCTAGCACTAGATAAAGAGGTCTTGAGTAAATTGAAAAGAAGATAATGTTGTGTGTAAGATGGGAATTTAATACGGCCTCATGGCCGAATGTGTGGAGACACATAAGTCTCACACACACTCTATGAAAATAAATCAAAAGAATATACATGCTTCCCAAGGGATTCAAACATGGCTCGTCTTGACCGAAATTGTGAGGCACATAAGTCTTACATATAATAAAATAAAACTCAGCCACTAGGGATTGAACTCGGGTCCCTTGGATGAATGTGCAAGATGCATAGTGTTTCACAATATGCAGTTAGATGATCATGAAACACTTATCCAAATATGAGTAACCCGAAAGGGGTACTACCATAAGTGTAAATTACACTAAAGGTCATGTGTATGTCTTATGATTTAAGTTAATGGCATGTTGAAGAGATCAACATTTACGTAATGAGGTGTGTAATTATTGTAAACTGTGATGCTAATGAAATTGGTAACAACATGATAAGAGTCTATGATGAATGGTGAGACAAGTCTCAACAGAGCCTAAGTAAATATTACGAAACGTACTCACCTATGGGAGTGTAGAATGATGTAGATTCAAGTCTCAAGTATATTCTAAAAGAAAGTGTTAAGAATAAATCCATAGTTAAGCTGTAAAGAAAAGAGTGACTACATGATTATAGGCTAGTGCAAGTTATACAATCTACATCTATGCCTAAAAAGCAATGTTGTTCAACGTAAACTCCAAGAGAGCATATCTAAGTTATTCAATGAACAAATAATGAATGGTGAGTGAAGATGAAATGAAAAGATGTTAAGAAAGAACAGGGTGGCCCCACAATATGAGGCTAGGAAAAGTAAGACAAGTTGTACCAACGCCAATATAAGGTCATAAAAAATACACACCTAAGGGAGTGTTGATTATTAAGAGACAAGTCTCAATAACACTATATATGTAAGTATAAGGACTATTAAAATGTAATACGTAAAGAAGAAATGAGAAATCATCTAATGAGTTATGACTACCTCATGGTAGAAGCAGGCTTCGATGATGCATGAGTTTAATTTAAAAAGGAACTTTAAACTGAGCACCGATAGGCTAGTTATGAGTGGTGATGCCTTCTTTCGAGAAGGGAGGAGGTTCACGTAATTATAATGAAGATAAGATTGTCGACCAAAGTGTCTATGGGTCTCCCTAAATCTCCTAGTCTTTGAACTATGTTACCAATATAGGGAACTAGCATGGTTCGAAACCATAATGCTAGAATGTTTTTGTTTCACTTTGGCCGGTGACTCCACCTCTTTTCGATGTGGGGAAGACACTACATTTCATGATCTCACATGATCTATGTCAGTTAAATTTGAAAGTTCCTCAAAGTATGAAATATAATGAAATAAACAATATCGAACGTGTTTATGCAAGGCAATCAGGAGTGAAACCAAACTCAAGTAATGACATTAGCTCATTCTTGGTCATTACCTTTCATGATCCCGATGAGAGTCTTAAAGATAATCCAAGTTATAGCTTGTGCCTAAATCAGCCTATTAATGAATGAAACGAATTATGTGAAATATGAATGAACGAATGAAGCAAACTCTGTATTTGATAAAGGAGGCCCTCGGGTTGAGGTCCCATATGTTAGGCCCTCACTTAAGATGTCTTAAAGCTGCGTCCACAATTAAAAGGTCTCGTGGATATGAGATGTATGATATATGAAACATGAAATGTATGTTATGTGATCTTACGTATGTATTATGTGTGACATAATCGTGGCACGACATTTCTATTCCGATTCGGCAAGTCAAGAGACTGGACCTTCTAAGGAAGCATGTTGATTAGGAAGATAGATTCTTGTTCATGCATTACTGTTATGTGTTGCTGCATATACCCATACTTAGTATGAGTGTGTACTAATTCCATTTAATATTACTATTTTAGGTGCAGGCACAAGCGGATGTTGAAGGTATCATTGCAGTTGTTCGGACTTAGAGATTTCATCCGAACTTGGTGGGTCCTCAAGCATCCGAGGATGCCTGCCTCTACATTTCATGCTTAGTTGTAGTTTTGAACTAGTGAAGTATGTTTCACTTTTGTTTCTTTCCTATTTTATTCATACGATTGTTATGGTGCTGTTTTTGCAAGGATTACTTATGACATGATATTCTATTTCTTTCAAGTTGTATGTTTCTTTAACAAGATGGTTTATGTATGAGCAATGAACTTCCTTACAAATATTCGTATATATGTTTTCAATATGAAGTCTATATATACTTCAAATATAAATAAAAAGATTAAAATTTTCCGCTAAAATTAACCTAACGAATGTAATGACGAAGTAAGTAGTTTTGTCAGGAAGTTTGAGAGGTCAACGATGTCGATTTCGGCTAGGGTCTACACCGTTGTCATGACATTTAGGACCTTAGACCACCATCAAAAACATGTTAGGCTCTAGCTTCAACTAATTCATTTTCGAATCTTACAAGAGACTTGGCCATCATCATTTATAAGAACTATTGCTGATGAAGAAGGAAGATATTACAAGAGGACTACCATCTCTAATTGATCACTGACAAAGTTGTCATGATTGTTAAATTTGTAAGTAGAATAGGACGTCATTTCCTAAAGCAATGTGGCAGACTTCTCAAAGGTTGAAATTCATTAACATATGGTTGTCTATACTCTGTTATATATTTACAAGATTCTCCTTGATTTTCTTTATGAAATATAAATTAGAAGCGGCTGGAATTTTCTTGATGTTCAAAAAATGGTGGAAAATCAAAGTTGTTGCAGAATCAAATCTTCACAGTCTGATAATGGAAAAGAATAACATTCTGATGAATTTAACAAATTTTGATAAGAATCGGGTATCACTCATTGGATTAATACTCCATATACTCTGGCAAAAAATGGAGTTGGTGAAAGGAGAAATAGATATATAATGGAGATGTTGTGGTACATGTTGCATGATAAAGAGTTGTCGAAAAGTTTTTGGGCTGAGGCAGCTAATACTACAATATTTCTCAAAAATCGGGTTCCTACTAAAGCGTTGCGGAATAACACTCCATTCGAGGATTGGAATGAATTCAAACCATCACTAAGATTCATTAGAGTATTTCTTTGTGTTTGATTCTTTCATGTGCCACATGTTAAAAGAGAAAAACTTGACAAGAAGGCATTTCCTGGAATATTTGTGGGTTATAGCTTATCCACAAAATCCTACAAAGTATATATTCCACAAACAAATAAGATTATTGTTAGTAGAGATGTTCACTTTGCTGAATAAAAGAAATGGGAATGGAAGGAAGCATCGTATCTCCGAAAAAAATTAGTTGGTCGTTGATCTTCTAATTAGAGGTCCATGACTATTCTTTACATTTTCCAACAAATTAGTTTGGTAGTTTGTGAACCTGCAGGACACGATAAAAAACTTCAAGATATGAAGCAGAGAAACACCATAGAGTAGGATGTTCAAATGATAAAGAAAAATAAACTTTGAAGTTAGTTGACCGACTGAAAAATAGAAAGGTCATTTGTAACACCCCGCAGCCAAAATAGACCAAAAATTAGTTTTTCAGAAAAAACCTGCAGGTGCTAGAGACGGTGGCATCGTCGGACCTTAGCCTGAACAACGGTCCGTCCTGCACAACCAACGATGGGATTAGAAACTCCAAAAAATTTAAGCCTAGAAAAATTGGTTAAGTCTTGGATGACGGATGGACATATGAACCATAGGTCAAACAACGGTCCGTAGTCCGTGAACGTCGATCAAGAATCCCTTCAACCACTCTCTTATAAGAGCTATGGATTACCAGCATGGTTCATAGTTGGACCTACGGTCTGTAGCTCTGACCGTAGGTCAATAATTTGCAACCAGCTAAGGGCAAATGTAGTTAGGTCAACTTAAAATGATCATAACTGTAAGTACAAAACGAATTAGGTATCCTATTACCTACCCACAGATAGATAATTGAATTATCTTTCCATAGCCACCAACCTTTCTAAAATCAGACCTCCGAGTTAAACGCTATGAACATTTTAGTAAAGGCCTCTCGAACAGGCCCACACAACGGACCCAATGTCATAGCGTCTTGTGCATGACGGACTATCAGTCCTGGCCTTCATGAGTCCCGACAGCAACTTTCCCAGGGGTCTATTTGACCTTTCGCACTCTGTTAAAACCCTATGTTACGTCGTTTTGACCCTAAATCCTCAAATTTTAGTCAGTTTAAGCCTACAAACATAATTTAAACATATTCACAAGTCAAATGATTAAATCAAAACATAGAAAATTAGAAACAAGAGTGGAGAAAAAAGCTCAAGAACCCTAGTTAAAGAACGCCTCAAGCTCTAGCAATTCTAGCACTGAAACTTAAGTATTTTTCCCTGAATTTCACTGCCATGTATGTGGAAGTTCACTAGTGGGTGCCTCTCAATCATTGGGTCCTTAGATTCAGTTAGTTCTTGATTCTCGTATCATGATTAAGCCTAGGGTTTCTAGAACTTTGATATAATTTCATGAATTTATTAAATATATGTTCCAAATCAGATTATCATGTTATTACTCAGATTATTGCATGAATTTCGTAACCCTAGCTTTGTATTTCTTTTGTTCTTGAATTACACATGCTAGGTCATATATTAAGACACTTCAGATATACATGCCGCAGTTATAAATGCATTATTACTAGATTAATTAAAGCATTCTCAATTTGCATGTTCCGTTTCGAGCTATCCAGTATTTACAGAAATTCAGATATAATCAGTTAATTTACAAAATTCATTGGGAGTAGCATAATACCCAGTTGGACTAGGGTTTAGCATACCCAATAGTCCCAGAACTACTACCATAGTAGGTTGTAAGTCCCCTCTGTGGGCAATCAGTTTAGTGATCACGCCAGCATGCCTTTATACCTTTGGCCGGCTATATTGGGTCCTTTCGATGGGGCGTTTACATCGGACTCCACATTCAGCTCATGAGGTTTTATAATCGGTTATTAGTAGCTCCCACAGCTTAGTCAGACTCTTTGCATTGACTATTTATCAGTATATTTATTATTCGATTTCGGCATAATATAAATTGGTCATTCCATCCAGTTAGCTTAGAAATCAGCACATCACGTTCAGATTATTATACTTATTTTTGAGCTTGTTGAGTTATGTTTTATTTCAACTTCTATCTATCCTACATGCTCTATACCTTTCAAGTACATACGCATACGTGCGCTACATCTTCTCGTTATGTAGGTTCAGGTTCTCAGCATCCATATCACACATAGATTTATTTCCCGATCTCGAGTTCAACAGAATTAGTTGTAAGTCCACATTCTTCGAGGACAACAGTCATGAGTTTCATTTTAGTCATTTAGTTTAATTTTTTGCTAGATTTAGCTGGGGCTTGTTCCAGTGTTTCTAGTCTAGTTTAGAGGCTACATTCCGACATAGTTAGATTCAGCTTTGTAATGCGTTAATATTTCTTTTGTATTAAACTCATTGATTTCAAATATCTCAGTTATAGAATATGGGTATTCCCTATCTTTTAATTTTAGGAATGATTTAGCTTTCACAACAGTTTATTATTATTAGTATGCTCATGATTATACCAGGAGAGTTAGCTTGGGATCACTTGTGGTCCTAGGTTCCATGTCCGCATCTCGTTAGTAGCTCAGGGCGTGACAAAACATGGTATCAGAGCACTAGGTTCAAGAGTCCTAGGATGTCTGAAAAAGCCGCACTAATTAGAGTCATTTTCATGGGTGTGAAGTGAACCACATCTAATGAGAGGGAGGGTATGAAGTGTTTTAGGAAAAGCTTCACTTTCTTGTTACTTTTATCGTGCGTAAGGTATGAGAAAATTCCATTCTATTTTGACAGTGCGCTTAACATCATTTCCTCTTGTAAAGCTTATGCATGGAATACTAATGCACTCAATGCTAACGTAGTTCCTCTAGTACTACATAAGGAATTTGAAATGCAGAGTTTGAGAAAACCAATTTAGCTTTTGGCTTAGAGTATGACCAACCAAAATAATCAGTAGCTACTAATTCCTACTAAAACAAATGAATAAATACTGGCAACCAAAGTTTGTGATTTTGTTAGGATAAATCTGCCTGAGTTATTCGGATAGCAAGTTAGTTAGGACCCACAAAAGCTCATTGATGAGGTCTAGAAAATATTTGGTTTGATGTCAGTAACTGGTAGTAATAGTTGAGATTGGCATCTTACAAACTCAAGGATGAGACTCACACATTGTTTACTCAGTGGAAAGACAAAAGACATGACTTTGTCTTTTGTAACTCAGTATAGAAGTCCAAATCAGTATTAGTCCAAAAACTCTCTCAAAACCATTCTAAGTCACTACTCCAGTCGGTGACCCAGTTATCGCTAGACGGGTATACAGAAATTTCCCTATCACAGTCTCTCAGAAAGTCACCTTAACATATGTAGTAGAGTTAGAAATGGTAGACTTCGATGTCATTCTAGGCATGGATTGGTTACATTCATGTTATGCCTCAATCGATTTCAGAACTAGAATTATTCGGTTTCAGTTTCCAAACGAACCAATCTTAAAATGGAAAGTAGTAGCTTAGCACCTATGGGTCGATTTATTTCATACCCTAAGGCCAGAAAGATGATCTCAAAGGGTTATCTCTATCATCTAGTTTGGGTTAAGGATTCTAGACTTGAAACCTCATCTATTGATTACGTTCAAGTAGTCTATGAATTTCCAGAAGAGTTTCCATAAGATCATCCCAAAGTTCGTCCCGAAAGAGAAATCAACTTTGGAATTGATCTTCTTCAAGATATCCAGCATATTTCCATTCCTCCTTTACAGAATGGCTCCATCAGAGCTTAAGAAATTGAAAGAGTAGTTGAAAGATCTTCTAGATAAGGGTTTCATAAGACCTAGTGTTTCACCATGGGGCATACCAGTATTGTTCGTAATGAAGAAAGATGGTTCTCTTTCAGAATGTGCATTGACTATAGACAGTTGAACAAGGTCACAATCAAGAAAAAATAACCCATACCCAGGATTGATGACTTGTTTTACCAACTCCAGAGTGCTAGTCATTTCTCAAAGATAGAACTCAGATCGGGTTATCATCAGCTCTGAGTCAGAGATATTGACATTCCAAAAATAACCTTCAAAACATTGTATGGTCATTATGAATTAGTAGTTATGTTGTTTGGACTAACCAATGCTCTTGCAGTTTTGATGGATTTGATGAACAGAGTGTTCAAACAGTACGTAGACTTATTCGTTATCGTCTTCATTGATGATATCCTCAATTACACTAGGAGTGAGGAAAAACATGCAAGTCATTTGAGAGTTGTTCAGCAGACTCTCAAAGATCGTGAGTTCTTCGCTAAGTTTAGTAAATGTGAGTTTTGGTTGCAATCTGTTGTTTTCCTCGGTCACATTGCATGTAGCGAAGGGATCCGCGTAGATTCACAAAAGATAGAAGAGTGAAACAATGGCCCAGTAGGTTGTAAGTCCCCTCTTTGGCCAATCAGTTTAGTGATCACGCCAGCATGCCTTTATTCCTATGGCAGGGCATATTAGGTCCTCTCGTTGGGGCTTACACATCGGACTTTACATTTAGCTAATGTGGTTTTATTATCCGTTATTATTATATCCCATAGCTCATTTAGACTCTCTTCATTGACCAGTTATCAGTTTATTTAGTATTCAGTTTCAACATGTTATAAATTGGTCATTGTATCCAGTTAGCTCAGAAATCAGCACATCATGTTTAGATTATTGTACTTCTTTTGGTTCTTGTTTATTTATGTTTTATGTCAGTTTTACTCTATCCTACATGCTCAGTACCTTTCAAGTACTGACGCATACGTGCGCTACATCTTCCCGTGATGTAGGTTCATGTTCTCAGCATCCAGATCATGCATAGATCGATTTCTTGATCTCTAGTTCAGCAGATTGAGTGGTGAGTCCTCATTCTTCGAGGACAATAGTCATGTGTTTCATTTCAGACTTCAGTCATTCAGTTTCACTTTTTGCTAGATTTTGCTGGGGCTTGTCCCAGTATTATTATAAGTGGGAACAACACAAATGAATCTTTAAAAATACCAAAATGCCCTTGTAAAATTAAATGACACTATTATAATTTTTAAGGTATAAAAAATTGACTTTCCCACTTTTAGTCATCTTTTTCACCAATTCTTTTCATTTTATTTAACGGAATATACAGTTAATCCCCCTGAACTTGGCAGAAAAAATTGTTTTAGTACTTTGACATTATGGGCGTTTAATTAACCCCTTTAATATTTCCAAACTAATTAAATACCGCCATAAGAGCTTTTGTTGCAATGTGAGTGTATTCACTCTCCTCAAAACACGTGAAATGATAAAAATTAAAAAACAACTGAAAGGCAAAATCACAGTCATGATATTTTTTATTGTCCAATATATAACTAATAATTATTAATGTTTTTTTTTTCAAATTAAAGATAAAAGAATGTGTGAAATTTATTGTTTAGACGTAAAGGAAATTTATGGGTTCAAATTTTTTAATAAAATTATTTTATCTTTTTGTTCTCTCTTTATTTTGTTGTCTTCCTGAAATGTCTTTTTCCCCATTGAAACACTCATACCTTTCTTTCTTCCATGTTAAAAATTTTCCTAGATCATCATACCTCACCTCACCCACCCTTCTTTAATCACAAAACCGAACATCCAATTCATATTATTGAATATAAACTTTTTTGAATTTCAAGTAACTCATTATAAATATAATTAGTTGTGATTCGAAAATTGTGGGTTTATCAACTTTCTTACACAATCTTTGTTTTTAATTTATGCTTTAAAGAAAAAAATGACATAAAAAAATATTATTTTCCGAGGGGAAAATTTGTGGGAGAAAGACGGTTTGAAAGAAAAAAAATTAAGTATGCTATTATATTTAAAAAAATAGACGAATGTTGAAGAAGAAAACAACTATTGAATGCTAAAAATTCGGAACAAAAAGAAGCTAGTGAAGGTTTTAAAGGGTGAAAATCAAGAAAGAAGACACTAGGGTGGGGGGTGTAGAAGAGAAGGGGTGGAAGAAAATGTGGCAATTTTTATTATGCATTTTTAATTAATAGCTTATTTTAATGAATTATAAGAAAATGTTCAAGAAAAAAGTGAATAAGACAAAAAAGTTGAAACTTAATGAAGTGAGGCTTACGTGGCTATGATGTGATGTGGCAGGTGAGAATTAGATTCTACTCTCGGGGTTGTATTTAATACAATTCAAAGATATTAAGGGGTATTTTAACGCCCGTATAGTTTAAGTGCTAAAGTAATTTACGCTGTCAAGTTCAAGTGGATTTTATATTTTTTCTCTTGATCTAATAAAATGTCCACAAGTCTATATAATGTGGGTAACGTTTTATAAACAGAAGTTCAAAGATCACAATTAATTTCTTTTAAAAAAATTCATTGTCAATTATACTTAATTAATAATTAGATAATTAAATAATAACATATTAAATAGTTGCAACACTCATTAAAATTCATTCATATTCTCTCCAACCACATTAGTAAACCAAGAAAACAGAATTCCTGATTAAACAACAATATAATGTCATTACGTAAAAACCTTTTCATTTTCTCTAATTTATGTATTATATTTATGAATCCAAAAATACATAATTTTACATTAAATATTTTGTTAAAAAATTTGTTTGAAGTATTTTCATCTCTCTTAATATCTCCTATTTATATTTAAACTCTATTATCATTATGTATATAATTGTATAAGTAGCAGAAATTGAACTTCAGTAAGATAGAGTAGCACTTTCATTGTTCTTTTTTTTTTTGTTGATGAAAATGCATTGGTTTAATAAAGTTTTGATTCGATGTCTTGTTATATGTATATGCTGGAATCTGAACTTATTAAGGGGTTGGGGGGGGGGGTGATACTTTTATTATCTGTTTATTTATCTTTTGAAAATACTTCTATTGAATTGAACTTTTATTTGATGATTCCAAATTTATTTATATGTAATTCATTTTTTTTGTTAGTTCATAAGTATATATATATATACAAATTTTAAAGTTTTTTTTCTTTATGCATTTATTTTTTTCACCATGTAATTATTGGTTTATATTATTTTCTTTTTTGTATCATATTATTAATATCTCACAAGTGTTTGTGTGGTATTTCATAATTCAAAATTTAAAGATGACAAAATTAATAATTTTGAATATGTCAAAGAACACAAAGAGTATATATTCATGTCAAATAACTATTTAAACAATGATTATTTTTATAACATATAAATACTATTTCTTATGTAGGTGTACATTATGAACTTGATAATGGACTACTAATTATCCTATGAAAGATAAACGTTGATCGAATTTCTCTGCAACTAAAAAATAGCACATCTCTCCATCGATTACCACTTCCAGACATGTATGCATCATTAAAATAAAGTGAAGGCTACTATTCCTTAAAAAGAAGAAGGAAATTTTAAGGAATTAGATATTTTTCAACTATAATACTGACATTTAAATTATGTGTTAGACGTATTATATAAAGTACTCTTAACAAGTGAAGTAATTAATATTTTATAACAATTGTATATTTGACATCGTTATAGTGTTACGTTTGAAATCACTTGATAACACTATGTTTTTATGATGTGTCTTGCAACGATGATAACATCAATTGAATATAATGACAGTTAATAGATTTGAGCTAGTATTTTACACATCATATGCATACATATTAAAAGTATTCATATTAATTAGCACGATATATACATGAAACACACATGTTCGAAAACTAGTTTATTATATAAGTAACAGACACCATAAACGAATATATGATCTATTAAAATGAATTAATATTTATTCTATAATAATTACTCTATATAAACAAGTGGTTAATATTATATATCCCAATAAGTAAAATGTTTCCAATTTTCTAACTATTTGTTCTGAAAAATCTAGTGATACCAGTGTAGAAGTGTCTCGTCGAGATAGTATGACGTGAGATCTAACTTGTAGTTTTCTTAATCAAAAAATCTATAAGTGGGGTTTAGTATGAAAATCCATAACTCTGCATTCTTCCCAAAAAATCGTTGAAATTCCAATGATCCAGGTTTACTTGTAGTAAGGTTTCAAACCAACTCAAATAACATTAGACGAGTATAAGTGAGAATATTTTACCAAGTAATCATCATTAACTTAATTGAATCTTTGACTGTTCGATATATGTCCTCCAGTGAAAACCTTTGGATGAACGCACTAATGAAACAAACAGGATTTATTAACACAGTTATCCCAACATTATACAATAAGATAACCAAATTACAATGACAACACATGAATTACAAGGAGAAGTACAGAAATATCAAGTAGCTAGAGATAAGAATGGCAGAGAAATTTAGATTGTTCAAAGAAGATGAAAGGAATAGACAGTTTCCTCACCTCACATATAATATTCCAAAACTACACATGAAAACAATATAAACTTTACCCTCACCCTGGATCCCAGACAATCTAGTATTGGGTTGTCTAATTCCTGGGCCTCTGCGTAGATTAACCCACAAGCCCAAAAGTTTAGGGACCATTTGTTTATTGTAAAAACATTTAAGAACTTGGTAAGGAATAAGAAAATTTAAAGAGTATTTTTCAAAGTAGAAATTTTAATCTGCAGAGAAAATAGAATAAAAAACACATTAAAAATAATTTAGGAACTATTTTTATCAAAGAAGAAATCAATCCTAGTAAATACAAGTATGTCCTTAAGGATATTATTCCCCTCATGTATCCGAGGTTAACTGAAAATATGCTCATGATATAATTATTTTACTCATGTGTGCATCGATACCTATATTCATAATGTAAGCGAACAATTCAACGATAGAAGAGTGCACTTAAAATGCTAAATTTTGTAGTAGAATAATTCTAGAAAATTGGTTGTTGTAAAATGAGAGGTATTTTATCTATTTATGGACATTAAAGGATAACATGAATTAATGTTAATTGTGCCTTATCAGAAAAGGTCACAACCCTTTAAAAGTTTCAACCCTTCTGAAAGATCATAAATATACATAAAAGTCACAACTCCTCATAAAAGTCGCAACATTTAATTGACGTCACAATTCATCAAAAATCTTACAAGTCTTACTTTCCATTGAAAACCCAACAAACTTATTTTTAATGTCCTGCAAGTACACCCTAGAAGTTAGGGCGATCCTTAGGTCGGAAGAAGGCATGCTTGACCTCTCGGAGGTCTTACACAAGCCTCTTATCTATAATTCATTACATAAAGCATGAAAAGTAGTGCGTATTTAAAATTTTTCGCAAGAATATAATAAGAAGAAACATATTTTATAGAAGCTAAGGATTAAGTCTCATCATTACATGCAAATCATTAAGACACCTTATACATCATAGGGACACGACCCTTAAATACATAAATAGTCTTTAAAAGTATTATAAGAAGAAACTACAGAAACATAGACTATGCCCTCGAATATATAAGGACATAATTAGTTTTGAGAGAGTCGATTCAAAGCTTGCCTTCTAACCTTTAACATGCCTCAAACCTATACTTATAAGGAATAGAAAAGTATGCGGTCAGTACAAACATTGTACTAAGTATGACATTTACAAAATCATGCAAAAAGGGACAATTTAGTTTAAACATACAAGTCATGTTATTTTGATAAAATCCTTCATGAATTAAGTTAAAGAAAACATCATATAGTATCATCATTTAGAACATAGGGTAAAACATCAATTTTTTTTCTTAACATAGGGGCATACTTACAGTAAACAAAAAAAATCACACATGAACTACTCCTATCCTACGTTATCCTAAGGCTCCCTTATGTAATATATAAGGAATTCTCCCATAGAATATCCTCAGTACCTATTTATAAGGTCATAAATATTACTATGGATAAAAGTACCTCTTTTCATACACAAGTCACCATTCAATATCAAGACACTATAGAAACATACATATACTAAGGAACTTCACATAAGAACAATTCTCCAAGACAAGTCCTAAGTTACACCTAGTGCAATATGAAAGTGGCATCCCATAATATCAACATGCTTCCTGAACATTGGATATAATGTAAAATTACTTTCTTTTACATCATATCATGACCCATTTAAACATGCATATAAGGACAGACCAAGACTCCCTTAAAATGTCTACTTGTGCAATGGATAAGTAGCATCCCATTCCACCACCTATCATAAGTACTACAACGCTAAGAATATTTAGGTAATTTGCGTACATTTTTAGGGGCTAGATTTAACCGACATAGATCATGAGAGCTTGACATTAAATCTCGGTACTACCCTTACCGTATGAGGAATCCCGACTTGCCTAAGGTAGGGTCATATTCTTTAGCCTTTACATGGATTCTCCAATAGCTACACATAAACGGGCAACATAGCTAAGGGATAAAGATATTTCTACTATGTAAATCATTCTCCACTAACGAGGAGCACGCATCTCTACTCACGAAGTGTACCCACCCATTCTTCAAATCCTCCCGCTGCTAAGCATAATTACCCCACGGAGTCTTTAGCATTCATCGACTATAGGTTAAGAGATAATTATTGAACACCCACTGCAACCTCCAACATACCTTTGGAAAGCTACTTGGAAATAGTGAGGATGTTATTAACAACTCGTGAAGAATGTTCACCCCCAAATCCTCCTTTTTCATACTAAGGAATAGTAGGTATGGTCTAGACACTTCATCTCTACTCGTGAAGATTGTCTACCTTACAATCCCCTATTTTAATTCATTGACTTCATTCATGCATTCAAGTGTGTTTGTGTGTGTGAGTACATGTGAGCACACCTTTTCCATAATTACCATCATTTATAACATTGATTTCTAGACATGCTCATACCAACATTTTTCACAATTTACATAGTATCATAATTCACATTTCAAATACATACTTCATTTAGACATAAACCGTTCAAGATATTTATGTCACCCTTCTAACACATATCATATATATACATATCAAAATCATGACTTCACATCACATATCATGCCTTGAAGGCAATTTTCACAATACGCATGTAACTTCATATACTTAAAGTAAACACCACCACAAAAGGTGGACAATACCACTCAAGAGAATTTCATAATAAAGATTAAGCAAAATATCTCACTTACCATTCATCCAAGCTTTCACCACCTTTCCATAATTTATCCAACAATTCATCATAAAATAGCCTTAGGGATGTATCTAAAACTCAATTAATCCACCAAGAAACAATAACTTTAACATTATATAATCATACTTATTAAACCCATTCATAAGCTATAAGTATGTAAAATGGATAGAGATGGTTCCATTGGGGTTTTGACATTAACATAATCATTTAAACCTAAGAACAACTCATTTTAATCATTAAAACATTTTAAGGCAAAGACCCATACATAGAATGAAGGATTAAAGAAGTTGGAAGTTGAAATCCTGTTTGAAATGGCTCCTTGAATGAAATAAGGTTCAAGGAGGACTACCATACCTTAATGACAATGAACCCACAATATTATTGGTGAAGAAAACGTGAAGAACATTGTCCTCTTCCTTAGAGCTTGAAGCTTATTCAAAATGGAGGTTGTTGGAGAAAAACTTTTTGGAGAAACATGATTTTAACTCTAGTGTCTTAAATGGTGGGTGAAATAAAGTTAAAAATTACCTAACTAATCCACAAATGATCCCCAAAGTTACCAAACGACTCCTACACCATTTGGACAATTTACAAAATTCAAATTTCACTTAAAAATGACGCGGACAAATCTCATACTTCACTGCGCGTCGTGGAGGGAGATACTGAATCTTCATTTTACAACTGACTGAGGCAGTGAGACTCGTGCTTCACGCGTGTCGCGAGGTGGGCTTCAAAATCTACCCCTGCACGCTGCCTTAGGCAGTTCATTTGTACAACGTTTGGGTCCTCCTTAGGGGCCTTTAGGGTTGTCCCAAAGCAGTGGTTCTCGATTGTTTTGACACAACATTAATACATTCCAAGGACCATCCATATAGGTACTAAGTTCATCCCCATTGGTTTTAGACACAACATTACTCAAAGAGATTCACCAAATTCAAGGACATATTAACACATTCCAAGGCCCATTTTTCGAACGCCTTGGACGTTCTTGAACATTTGACTTCAAAACTTCACCAAGTGACTTCTAAAGCTAAAATTCACTATTTAGTACATTATCAACTCATGGAACAAATTCGACACTCTAGTTTGACCTATTTTATTTTTAGGGTCGTTACTATTTCCCCTACATAGAACAATATTCATCCTCGTATCACACTAAACATTTGCAAGGAATTCAAGGACACAACTACCACCATACCACATATGTCATGAAGGTCACTATATTCATACTCAATTCACCAACTCACAAGGAACACTAATATCATATCCTTAAGCATTTTAAGCAACATAAGCAAATTTGGAACGTTTGCATAATTCTACGCACACACTTACTTATTCATTTTCATTTCATATATGGCGAAACTACCTTCTCCAACATTAGACATGTTCATCAAACCATCATGAATCTCAACATGCAATAAATTTTAAATCACATATTGACACATAGCAAAAAAACATTGATGTAATTAAGCAAATATAGTAAGCTACACATTGACATGAGAAATATAAATTAACTACAAATCTACTCATGTGACTAAAATGTCATCAAGATCATGAAATACATATCCTCATCAATTAAATTCATAACATAGGATATTTGTAACTCACATTAATGCAATACTCCATAACATACCAAACTACCACGAATTTTGGCCTCAACCTTGAGTAAGAATAGAAAGAAAGAAGGTTATCAACTACCTTTCTATTCAATCAATTCTCCCCCACATAGGGTAAAATCATCTAAATCAAATCAAAACAATCATAAAGAACCAAGGACTTACCCAAGATTAGCTTCTTTAGCTCCGAGTACAAAGAAACGATTCCTCTTTTGAGCATTAGGATCTGAACAACCATGGGGAGATTGGTTGACCTCCTTCCCTTTTGCCTTGAGGGCAGGGCAATATTTCATTTTATAACCACTATTATAACAATTAAAGCAACCATCCGCGCCGTAAAGAGCCTTACCCTAGTGTTGTTTTCCGCAACTAGTACTCCTAGGCCTCTTAAAGGCATAACAACCTCCTTGAGAATTTTAGTTGTAAAACTTTATCCTTGTTTGCCATGAAAGTGTCTTGATTATAGAACCTTTTCTTAGACATAAGTTGACTTAAGTCATCCCATATAGGCCTCTTTCCATCTCTATTAATCTCCCAAAGCTTGGACTCCTCAATTTGTTGAGCATACACCATGAGCCTGGAAATATACGTATCATTACGGAACATTATCGTATGACACTCTAACCCATCACAAATATGTTCATCCTAGTCCTAGGGTTTGCTACCAATGTATGGAAATACATAAAGAGTTGGGTGAATTTGAGAGAGTAATCTTTCACATTAATTTCCCCTTGACGAAGGTTCATGAAGTCTACCAACTTTCTCTCCCTCAACTCTAAGGGGAAAACTCTATCAAGAAAATTCACCTTGAACAATTCCCAATATATAGCACCTTACTTAAGGGTCTCTCATCCCCCTATTGCTCAAACGAGACTTGAGAAACATTTTGGAGTTGATAAGCGGTTAGTTCCGCTTTCTCTCTAGGATTCCCACCCATATCATCCACCACCTTGAATACCTCATCCATGAAGCCTTGTAGATCTTTGTAAGACCTTGAAAAATGATTTCTGTGAATCTAGAGCGTAACATGGTTGTCATAATGGTCTATGTACCTAAAATGGTTTATAATGTGGGTTTGAGGTAGTTTATAAGAGTTTAGGTTCTTTGGAAGTCAAACGTCAAGGGACGACTAGGACGTTGGACAACTAAGTCGCCTATGTGCCTAATATGTGGTTTTATGAGGTCATGTGTGATTCATGAGGTTATAAAGTTCTTAAATGATTTACTATAGTTTATATAGGTTGTGTTTCATTTTCGTGAATTTTGGAGGTTAAACGTCCATAAATGTCCATGACGTTCGATAGGCTTTCCTTGAAACGACCTTGTGTGTCTATGTATGTTTCGTCAAGTTTTATATTTTCATTTTGGATGATACTTGTGTGGTAGGTACTAAACTCGTCTACGAACAGATTTTGGTTGGAAATGTCCGAGTACGAATCAATGTAGGACCTACAAGGGGCCCTAAAGGAGTACCGCACCATTGGAGCCCAACACTGCCCGGCAGTGGCATTTGACGGCCCAAATGAGGGCATATTGACCATGCGATGGCCCGTCGATATATAGAAGTTTCCTGAAGTTGGAGGAGTATATGAAGCAACCCACGAGAACCCAATTAAGGGGTGTGGGTGAGACCATGGTTCGTTGGTGTGGGCGTCGATGGTGCTAAAAAATATGGAAGTTTTCTGTTAAGACTTGAAGGTTTTGGGAAATTCACCCCAAGTCTTACAAAATATGGGGACGGTGTTTTAAGGTGTTTAGGGGAATTTTAAGAGTATATAAGTGATTAAAATCTCATTTAAACCCTAGCATTAAAATTAAAACACCTTCCTTCCTAAAGTTTCTCCAAAAATCTCCATGAGAGTTAAATGTAAAGATGAAGCTTGAAGAGTGTTCTTCAATGGAGTTTATTCTTCAATTATCATTTGTTTATTCTAATAATGTATGAGAGTCCTTCATATAAGAATTCATATCACCTTAGATCCACTTCAAAAATGATTTTTCAATGATTTCAACAAGATGAGAAAGTACAATTTCTACTTTAAGTCTTAAGTTCGTTGATAAATGGTTTTCAAATGTTTATATATGATGAAATTGATGTACAATTGATATTTTCCAAAGAAATAATCCATGAACCTCTGACATCTACAAATCTCTCAATTTGACTAAAATATGGATTATAATGATCATACATTGATATTGATAAGTTCATGTGTAGATTGATATGAGATTTTGATTCATGTATAGATTATGGTTAATTGGTTTATAGGTTGTTTAAATATTATCAATTGAATATTGTACATTCTTAGATCTATTGAATTTTAGGCTTATTGAATTGATATTGACTTAAGTCTTATTATTTCTTATGTATTTTTCTATGGGCTATGTAATGATGCAATAATTATATTCAATTGATATCTACATTGTATTAGATTAATGAATATGTAATAAATTGACCTAGTTTCACGGATTATTGATATACTTGTATTGAATTGTTGGTTATGGACATGGTATGGGCTTTATGATATAGAATAGGATGATTTAGCCTTGAAATCAAAGTGGAAAGATGGAGTAGGCGTATGCTGCCCTAATTCCTTTTATTTCATGTAAATTAGACTATAACTATCTTTTGGTTGGTATGGTCCGCTTATGGTGGCGGTGCTATGTGAATTGATGTGGCCTTATGGTGTTACTTTAAGTAATATGATGATCATGGCCTTGTCGGCTCTACTTGAAGTATTGTGTTGTTATGTATACTTGTTTTATGTGAAGTATGAGCATATCTATCTACTTGTGAAGTAATATGAAAGTATGTGTCTTTCTATGTATGTTACGAGATCATGTAGACTATGACTATGTTCTTATATGTGTAGTCTTAGATGTTGATACATAATTGTTCTTACTTGACCATATGAGTTTTGATGGTTATATTGATGATTATATAGTAATGTACAGCATGACATAAAGATGATAAGGGTCATTCCTATGTGCTGAAAAGAATTATATGATGTATGTTATAAGGGAAAAGAATATGGTGTGTTGTTTCTTAAACTTATGTCCCTTGCTTGATAAATGTATGAATGATATGTAAATATGAGATGTCTTCACCAGGTTGTCTTAGTGAACCTTTGTCATGTATGAATGGAAGATATGTGAGACGTTAGCAGATGTTAAGAAGGTCATGTATGTGGTAAAGGTTATGTTATGAATGTTGAAGTCGAGAGTCGTAATTGCATTTTTCATGTAAAGGAATGAAAGACTTAGGGTTGATTGGAGGGAACGAATTCATATCATCCTTAGGAAATTCATAATAAGGTATCTCAGTCCCCATTGAAAGGTAGCCCTAGTAGACCTCTTTGGTAGGGTGAATTTAATTGGGTTATGAACTAGGTAAGGAACCCTCTTCATGGATCCTTTAATGTCAATAACATTATGAGAACCAAGGCTAGAACGGAGTGATTATGTTAAGGGAAGTGGCTATGCTTGAGAATGAAATTAGAGTTTAATGTACCTCTACTTGAAAATGAGACCAGAGTGCATAAAAACCCTTCATATTCCTTAACCATATGCCTACATGCAATGTTTCCTATTTCTACTCTTGGCTAGTAGAACACCCTTATCGGAGTAGGTTAGAACTCCGGATTCCATGTAAACCTATCATGGTGTATGTCGATTATTGCCTATTATCATCATGTGGGATACTTACTAGAACTTGAGAATTTCTATGAAGTTTAGGTCGTGGTATGGGACGCTATCTAGACATTGCACAATAGGCATTGAACGTGTTATTGAGAGTCCCTAGATCTTGTTCAAGACCGTTACTTGATTATCCTTTATGTCTTGAATGTCTCTTAATGCACTAATGAATATTATGACTTAATTTTAAGAAAGTTTATTAAATGAAGTAGTACTTATCTAGAGTAGATAAGGGTTGTCTAGTTAAGGTACGAAAGGGGAATAGGAATAGTCACTTCTTATCTTACCTATATAAGTCTTCACAATGATTGTAGTTTTGGAAGTTGGTTGATTTTGTAGACATTATCTAATACTTAGGGATTATTAAGGATTAGTTAGGTAATATTGAAGAGATCATTGTGGACAATATCTTCTTGATTTACTTACGTATGTCTTTTGGTAGCCTTTCAAAAGAGAATGTCATATCATCTATATACTAATTTGTTAAGTGAGAATGATTCTATCTTATGTAGTCTATATGATATATTGAGTGTGTGTGTAAGGGATTGTATGTGCGGTCGCTTCACAACTCACTCAAATGAACCATAGAATCATCTTGGGTAGGAGGATCTCATTTTCATGTGTTTGATGTCGTATAAATGTATGTTGATCTAATTATGAGTTATCTTATGGATATTTCAGGTTTTATTAGAGAGGGTGTATGAATGGTCTCTCTTTGTATTACTTAAGAGAGTCTTAGGATAGCTTCTAGTGAGGGGCTTATATACTAAATGGTATGCAAGGTGAAGTGAAAGAACTTTACTGTTAGAGTGAAGTTAGTTTGTACAACATTTCTTGAAATGTGAATTTTTGTTAAATGATTTCCTATGTTTTTCTAAGTTTTTAAATGTTGTTCTTAGGCTTATAGTAAGATGTTTTAATCGAAATTCATGAAAAGCATGTTATTTACTAAATGTCCCTTTTTCATGGTTCTTGCATTGGTTCCATACTTAGTACATATAATGTGCTAAGCCCTTCTTTTCCCCTTTTGATTAAAGTGTAGGGAATTGGAAGTATTTATGTGCCATGGAGGATGTATAGGTTTTTAAGGCTTTGAAGATGATGTATTGGTGAGTCATCATCGATTCAAGGACAATATCCACGTGTTCCTTTTGTCTTAGTCTTTATTTTATTGCCTTGTACGAGAGTCGTCCCATGTATTGTATAATCGAAAGTTTAGATGGTTCAAGTAGATATTGTTGTAAAGGTTTAATTTTTTAAATGAAATTCTTCCACTTGCGTAATGTTTATGAAAGAGTTCTTCGTGTTTGAACAAAGTTTTAAATTCTTACCTATTTTAGTATGTTTATTATGCAATAAATGATACGAGAGGCTTAGATGAGACTTCTTGAAGTCTCATTTGTCGTGTTACAATGCTATGATTCTCTAACTTCTAGTGTGTACTTGTGGGTCGTGACAATCTTCATTCACCTTAGTGACATGGAAAGTAGGAGGGTTCATCCTTATGAAATCCCATATTCTAGAAGCGGGAGTAATTGCATTGGTTTGTGGTCCAACTCCTACGTTAGCTTGGGCAACCACATCGTTAGTGACAACATGATCTTGAGTCGTCATGAGTTGTGTAAATACCCTATGAGCATCTTTTTTCTGCACATTAGTCATATCTCCCTAAATATAAGGATCTTGAGGACCTTGGGACATTGAAGGAATTTGAGGTTCTTTAGGTTCTTGAGGGGGAACCTCCTTATTCACATCCTCTTGGTCAACTATAGGGACGTGCTTATTCTTCATAGGAATTCTCTCATTAGCTATTTATTCATCCTCCCTTCTAACAGGTGTCTTCCTCGTATTCATGTCGTTTTAAACACAAGAGAAGAGGTTCATCAGAGGAACATATAAAACTCAACTCTATGGCACGACACTAGAGTAATGAAAAAATGAAACTTCTATCATCCTATATCCTCTCATTCTTGGGTGTGTCGCGACTCAAATTGATGATTAAGACTCTACTAGATGTGGCTTATGCGACTTTTAGACCCGAAACTATTTTTCGTAAGCTTATGCTCTCATACCCAGGCTTGCTTGACCTCTCGGAGGTCTTACACAAGCCTCTTGTTATCATTCATTACATAAAGTATGAAAAGTAGTGAAAAATAAATTTTTTAACAAGAATATTATAATAACAAATATTAATTTTAGAATCTAAGGAATAAGTCTTGTTGACACATGGAAATTTTAAAGACACACCTAAACCATCTTAGGGTCACGATCCTTTAAATTAAAAGAAGTACATAAATAGTATTTACAAGTCTTAAAAGAAGAGAGTATAGAAATATAGACTATGACCTCGAATATGTGAGGACATACTTAGTCTTGAGAGATGATTCCCAAGCTTTCCTTCTAACATTCAACTAGCCTCAAACCTATACTTATAAAGTATAGAAAATTATGGGGTTATTCCAAACTTGTACTAAGTATTGCATATGTGAAATCATGCAAACATGGATAATTAAGTTGAAACATACAAGTTATGTTATTTTGATAAAAAAAACCTTTATGTATTAAGTTATAAAACTATAACACTTCGAAAATCCAAGACGTGTCTTAAAGCCTAACATAAGTGTGATAAGGTCTAGACAATGTTTTAAGGCCTATTTTAATTTTTATAAATCATTTAAGAAGTCTAGGAACCAAAACGTCCAGGATTTCTGGAAACTAGGTTTAGGAGGTACTAGCATGCCTAAGCCTATTTGATTAACTTTTAGGAGTCAGAAATAAATGAAAAATTGTTGAAGGGTAGCTAATACATGTTAAAGATAAATCATGGTCAAAACTTCTTGGTATGACTTCCCAATTTCTGACCAAGGGCCCTTGAGAAGGACCCTTGCACGTTAGTGTCAGCACTTCTTGGGCAGTGTGCATCCATGAAGTGTAAACCGATGGGGTGTGTGTTGTTCGAATGGGTGTCAATGCTAAATGTTGACCAACACTCAGCCAACTTGTTGAAGGGGCTTTTTTCGCACTCTCTTAACTCATCGTTGGGCGTGCGACATAAAAGGGGGCTGGTTCGTCGATTGACCACGAGGCATCGTCAGGGTTTTGTCTGTGAATGAGACATTTTAACTGCACGTTTTAACTTAGTTCAAAACAATTATTTATGGGGTTTATTGGTAATTTATGGATTAACGGAAGACTAATTATCTTTATTAACCCTTCATAGAAAGACCCCAACCCCATTAGTCAAAGTACAACTGTCAAAACAAACTTTCTTCCTTCTCTCTTCTTTCTCTCTCTATTGGAACACACCATTAAAGACTAGCTAGGGGAGGTATTTAGGGTATGTAAAGGGATGATTTTTACACCAAATATTCTTCAAATGTTGAGGTATGAGATCTAATTAACCTTTGAGACCTCTTTCCTCAAAAGGTTCCTTCAAAGTACTTTACAAAGTTGGATTTTCATGTCTCGAAAAATTATGTTATGAATTGGTTTTTAAGTGTTCTGTTTGATAATATGAATAGATAAACATGTAATCTAAATTAATTATTATATAACTTGATGGTTTGGTGTAGTTTGTAGATGATGATCCTTAACCCTTAACCCTATGTTTGATATTGATATGAATTTAGTGGAAATTGGTCCAATTGAGTTAGTTATTGGTTGAATTGAGATCATGTTGATTATTGACTAATGATGATGCATACCCAAAATTGGGATGAATTGAGGTTTTATGGTATGAACTATGCAGCAGACTTGGTAAGTCTTATGATTTCTATCATTTATTTCAAATTGTTATTAATTGTAATTAAGTCATGATTTTATATTGGAGTATAAATTATATTAGGATTGATAGGGTGGTATGATGTTGAATTGAAATGTCTTGACTGTGTTGTGAAGTTGATTAAGGTGCATATGTTATAAGGATGGTGATGATTACCAATAAGTCTTATTATGGTATGAATATGCTAATCTTCTAACCTCATATGAATTTAATGATTGGACTTATATTCATTCTATTCTTATTAAGCCATGATGATGACGATGTTATACAAGGGTTATACCCTATGACCTAATCTAAGCTACTATTGATAATTAAAGGCTTAAAGACATTTCAAAAGGGACTCTAGGTTAGCACCGAGTGAACTAGGTGTAAGGTTTTATGACACCAGATTTCATACTAGTTCATGTGGTTTATGTCGGTTAGGGAAAGATGTTCCAATAAGGTGAAATGAAATAAATGATTGAACTCTAACTAGGATAATCTAAGGGGTCTAGCTTATTCTAGGTAGGGCTATGAAACTTTATCTAAACATTCCACTAGTTAGTCTTTAGGGGGAGTCATAGGAGGATGTTCTTTTTTATGATTAAATTTATAATTATATATGATATGTATATGATAAACTTGCACATTGTTGATACTATATATTGCTTGGTTGCTTATGAATGTGTGTTGGTTTATATAGTCAAAGTAAGATGAAATATATATCTAAATGTCATGTTATTTGAAGTAGGGAGTTAGTCATGATTCTTGTTGAGTTACTTGATTGAGTAACGTTATGAGACTTTGCTTAGTCATTGCACTTGTTGACTTGATAGGGGTTCATGGGTAATTCACTCTAAGAAAATTATCCTCTAAGGAAGGCATTAGCAGTCCCTGAAAATTTAAATCTTGTCCCAAACGATCAATCGAGACAAGAAAATTTGGTCGCCACTCGTCCTATAAAGTATTGTCGCTACTTGTCACTAAGGACGAGTTCAAAATACTTGTCTCTTAATGTCTTTGAGACAAGAAAAACACAGGTCGTGGAGCATTTTTTGAGACAGAATATCTGGTCTTAAATGGACCATTGATAAGTTGGTTTTTTGGCCGTTAATCTTCTTTTGGGACCTTCCGCAACCTGGTCCGCAAAACTCTTTAGGGACGAGTGTGATCTTGTCCTAGAATAGTGTTAGAGACCATTAGCAATCTATTCCTAGAATAGTTATAGTGACATTAAGAAACTAGTACTAGAGTAGGTTTAGGGACTAACAAGTTGGTCCTATAATAGTTGTAGGCAGAAAAACAACCTGGTTCATTCTTCTATAATCAAAACAATATGATTAGATGCAAAATCTAACCATAAGTATATACTCTAATGGCATAAGTGGGTCGCTCTTCACAAATACGAAAACAAACTTACATAGACGTGGTGTCGCGCTTCACAAATAACTGTGTCATCACATTTTTTAACAACGAATATATTGATTCATAAATAGATATTTCACTTCATGAGCTCTTTTTTCTTTTCTTTTGTGAATGACTTTCTAACTCTACAATATCATCCTCCATTTATTCCACAATCTCATATGAATCACGAGGTTGAGTCTTCCTCACTACTTGCTAGCCTTTGTTGGAATTATCATTAGCATAAAATACTTGGGATGCTTGATTCGCTAAAACTAATGGCTCATTTGTTTTGAAAAATCTCTCTGGATTAACACTAAAAAAATCATACTCATTCTTTTTAATTCCTTTTACTTCATTTATACACATCAAATCAATTACATTTGAATAAAACTACAATTGTATCCATGAAAAAATGCAACTCAATTGTATTTGTTACTCCATATTAATCATGATTCTCTATCTTCATTCTCAACCATTACAACAACACCACAATTTTGAGTCCATAACTTTTTATCATGCTCTTCTACATGAAATCTATATCGATAAACAATATAACTGTTAGAACGCGTCAAATATTTTATGGGACCGCGTGAAAGTGAGTAGATCTTCCATAATACAACTATCATCTCCTTTTTGCAATTTTGCGACCTATCAACAAATTTTTGTAGAATATTTTAGAATTAGTATTTTAATATTAAATATATCAATTTTTATATTTATATACCACTCACTCTATCTTTAAACCATTCAATAAATTGTCAGCTCCATTCTGCATTAGACAAGTGTTGAGCATTCACATGAGTTTGTAAAAACTCTATACAAAATTGAATTGAACCATAAGTCCCCATATAGAAAATACATTACCTTAACAAAAGAAAAATGAGATAATATAAAAGAACTTTCCATACTTAAGATATGGTAAGACTTCATCACAATTCTTCAAAATATATACATGTGCTTGTTCTAATTCATCCTCTTCAAGCTCACATGTCTATTTAGCTCCTAGATTTCTTCCAAGTTGACAAAAGAGAGATAAACCGCTATCTAATTGTTTTAAACCACCAAAATAATTTTGCTCGGGCCAATTGAATCTTGTGTCAACTTATGAAGATACCTTGAACAAAGTGTCATAAATTCATGTGCTTTGTTTCCCTCTGCAAATACAACCTTCAGGACATGCTCTATTACCAATAAGAGACTTCAGAAAAAATAAGCATCGTTCCACAAGATACGTCCACTGATAATGAATCGGTCCAGCAATCTTAGCTTCAATAGCTAAATTAACAGGTAAAAGCTCCATCACAACAAAAAATGAATGAGGGAAGACTTTTCTAACTTGTAAAGTGTTATAGGTATTTACTCTTCAATATGTTCAAAGTTATCAATTTTCAACTCCTTTGATCCAAGCACACTAAAAAATATCGATAAATCAATAAGTGGTTCACACACTTCGATTGACAACATACCATGAAGTGCAAGAGGAATTATATGTAGCAAGAAAACATGACAATCAGGGCTTTTCAATCCAGATATGTTGTTATCTTTCAGGTTCACACATTGAGAAATATTGTATGAAAAACCATCATGAACCTTTAGATTTTTTACTAAAAGGCGCAATTTGTGCTTATCTTCTAGAGACAATGTGTAGCATTCTATTGAAACTTCAATCTTCTCCCCATTTTTGATGGGGTGCAATTCTGGCCTAACTTTCATCTCTTGCAAGTCTAATAAAGTTTTGATTGTATCCTTGATATAGCCTTTGACATCCATGATTGTCCCCTTGTTGATATCACATATTTTTTTTAAAATGCATAATATCCAAATTACGTCGCAGCAAGACACACTTCCAATATGAAAGATAAAAAAGAGATACTTTATTTGTTCCATTTATCCTTTTGATTTTATTTTGATATCTTCTTTCTTTCTTAAGATCCTTTGATAACTTTAACCCTTCAAGATTTTGTACTTTATTAAGTATTACAATATCCGTCAACATTTTAAGTGGGGGTCTTTTCTCAATTGTACCATCAAATGAGCCCTTATAATTTCTTCATTTGTGGTTTTTTGAAAGATAACGTTGATGACCCATAAAACACTCATTCTTACCATTCATTAATCGAATTGAGGAAGGGTCTTTATTGCAACATGGGCATGCAATTTTTCCTTTTGTACTCCATCTAGAAAAATTTCAATATGCTGGAAAGTCTTTGATTGTCCACAATAAAGAACATGCAATTTAAAATTTGTTCTAGTAGATGCATCACAAGTCTCAATACCAACTTCCCACAACTCCTTCAATTCCTCTATTAAAGGCTGAAGATATGTATCAATTGCTTCTCCTGGACCATTTAGACCTGGTATAAGCATAGATAAAATAATGTTTGTTGCTTCATACACAACCAAGGTGGTAATTATAAGTAAAAAGAACAATAGGCCAAATGATATGTGAGGTTTTTGAATATGATATGTTTTCTTATGTACAATCAGTGAAAGATTATTGAATTGTGTTTCTAATAGTGACTCGTTTTTGTTTACTGTGTATGTGTCTGAGGATCAAATTTTGAATATAGTGCATATTGAAATTGAAAAGTCTAATTACTTTGCCAACATACACTACTTTTCTGTCTTCGATATATTTGATATTTTGCGAGCGAAATAGGAACTAAACTTGTTAAATTTAACATTAAGAGTAAGATATACTTGCATAATTTTAATGTTTCTGTTATGAGTAGGGGATTTGAGACTCACAAACAGATATATTGTATCTATCCATACCTTTTCTATATAACTTATTAAGCAGGAGAAATATGGACATATGATATTTTTTGCTCCGTCAAATTTAAAGAGGAAGCATCATAATGAATCGGAAGAGAAGTTCAAAAGTAGAAATTCACCGAAGACCACCCCTATTCATACTGTAAGTCTATATCATTAAGAATTGTGAGTTGTGACTGACCACCACTGAGGCAGTGACCTGCAACCTACCCAATTAGTTAATATTTTGACAAATGATTTCAGTCAACCACTTCTATATGAAGGCTAACTGTTTTATGGATATATAGGAGCAAAAAACTATGCATAGTTTTTCCTAACTGACTAAAAACATCTATTAGTATTTTGATTTAATATTTGACTAAACTAATCAACTTATTTTAGTTTGTCAAAACTTGTATACGGTGTAACTTCAACTTTCCAGTGCTTATTTAAAACTTGAATTGAATAGATGGATTACTACTTCTGCCTTGTTTATTTTGATACTCCAACTAGAAACAGATTACAGTTGGATTGAAACTTAAATAGTGAATTTGTGACCTGATGTTGAGTTTTTATCTAGATCTGATCTGTTCTAACTTTCGTAATTTTATTCATCTTTTTCATGCTTGTCATTGCTTATGATGCTTAGTTTGTAAGAGATTGGAAGTTAGCATAGTTTATTTGTTCAAGGCCTTACAAACTACATGAATTAAAGACTAGTCTTGTGATATTCAGGAGCAATCAGTCAACTAGCAGTCAACGCCTCTCAAACCCATATATTAGACTCCATAAGATAGCATTCTTCCTGTGACATACAAGAGGATAATGGAAAATAACAATATGCCACTTTGATGTCAACACAAACTAAAACTATATAAAGGATTGACCACTTAGTATTAAAAGGAAGCAATCTAACTGAAGTAATGAATAAGATACTATTAAGCTTCATGTTGTAGCCTTTTAGTTACGTACATGTACAAAAAATCGTTTTTGCTACTTTTTTCTATATACAATCATACTTAATGATAAATCCTTAAAGTACATTCAATACAAGTTGTAAAGGTTGGTATGGTGGTTCTTTTCGAACAAAAAAAAACAGAATGTTTTTCTTATGTGTTTGGTGGGGCTAACTGCATATGTTGTTCTAGAGATTATGTGTTTCAGAAAGTACAAAAAAAAATTTAGCTTGTAGCAATGACTATAGGAAAAGATTTCATTTTTGATTACTCCTCTAGGTTGCAACATATAGCTCTGGGGGAAAATTTTCATTTCTAATTTTCTTAGTTCTTTCTTTATGTATTTTTTGAAGATTCAAGTAAATGAACTATTTAGTACATTCTCTTTTCTGATTGTTTCTCAACGTTGTAACATTCTTTATCTTTCTTGAAAATTTGTATGTTCTCTTAAGGTTATGGCACCTAGAAAAGAGTGGATGGAACTTGTTGATAATCGTCTCAATGAAATCTACTTAGTTGGTGAGCAAAAGTTTTTGGATTATGCTTATATAAAACGGGATAGGAATATGAAATATGATGTCCATTTGTCAAATGTTACAATACTTCTTTAGGGACTCGTAAAATTGTTGAGACACATATCATAGTACATTGAATAATTCAAAACTATAATTTTTGGTTCCACCATGGAGAACGTTTGGGTGAGCCATTGTAAGAATTAGAATCTGAATATGAAGATACGTCTGAAAATGAAGATAATAATGAAGTAGAAGAATGTGAGAGTGAAGATAAAGTAGAAGAATTGTTGAGATATATATATCCTAATCTTGATGGAGGAATTACAAATGCTGATTGTGATGATATTCTTGAGGAAGAGCAGAATGCTGAAGCAAAAAAATCTACAACATATTGAAGGATTTTGAACTGCTATCAAACAAAAATTCAAAATCTTCAAAGATTTCTTCTTTGATCAAATTGCTTCACAACAAAAGTATGGCCGTTGGAGTAATGCATCATTTACCATGTTATTGAAAATGTTTGCCTAATGGCACCAATTCGCAAATAATCATTCTAAAATATTCAACAAAAATTTGTTTATAGGTCGCACAATTACATAAAGGAGATGATAGTTGTATCATGGAAGATCTACTCACTTTCACGCGGTCCCCTAAAATATTTGACGCATTCTAATGGTTATATTGTTAATGGATATAGATTTCATGTAGAAGAGCATGATAAAAAGTTAAGGACTAAAAATTGTGGTGTTATTGTAATGGGTGAGAATGAAGATAGAGAATCTTGATTAATACGGAGAAACAGATAAAATTGAGTTGCAATTTGTCATTGATAGAAGAGTAGTTTTATTCAAATGTAATTGGTTTTATGTGTATAAATGAGGTAAAAGAAATTAAAAAGAATGAGTATGATTTTTTGAGTGTTTATCCAGACATATTTTTGAAAACAAATGAGCCATTAGTTTTAGAGAATCAAGCATCCCAAGTATTTTATGCTAATGATAATTCAAACAAAGGATGGCAAGTAGTGAGGAAGACTCAACCTCGTGATTCCTATGAGATTGTGGAACAAATGGAGGATGATATTGTAGAGTTAGAAAGTCATTCACAAAAGAAAAGAAAAAGAGCTCATGAGGTGAAGTATCTATTTATGAATCAATATATTCATTGTTAAAAGATATTATGACAGAGTTATTTGTGAAGTGCGACACTACGTCTATGTAAGTTTGTTTTCATATTTGTGAAGTGCGACACACTTACGGATAGGAACCTACGTGATGCCAACGAAACTCTCATTTTCTCGGAAATATAATATCGTGCCATTAGAGTATATGCTTATGGTGAGATTTTGCATCTAATCCTATTGTTGTGATTATTGAAGAATGAACGCTCGAAGATATGTGGCACGAAGACATGAAGAGGAGATTTCCATAGTAGGAGCTCCTCCTCGTGGTGATCAAGTTCCTCCTTTTGAAGAAAAAGCTAATCTGAACAAGCTCCACTTAATCCTCCACCCTTGACGTATGGTGACATAAGGGCTTCCCATATCTAATTATCCCAAGCCGTCACTACACAAACCCAAGTTTTGACGGCCCAAGATAACCGGGAGGTAGTACCCCGTCCTAATCAACAAATTGCTACCATGGATGTTAAGTTAACTAATATGACAACAACTAGGACAGCCTCCTACAGGTTGAGCTTGAATTTTATCAATACATGAAGAACAATCATTTGTGTTTTAGACATGGTGATAAGTATGGACGTATCCACCAACACAAGAGGAAACAACAAAAATATATAGTAGGAGAACTTGAACATAACTAGGTAGTAGAAGAAGCTAATGTGGAGATTGAGGATATCACTCACAATATAATATTGAAGGTACGGTAGAACAGAGATGCAAGAAGTTAGGTGTCTAAGTGCACTTTAAGGAAACCATACGGGGGTATATCCTTTTTTGGTCAAAGGAACCGTGAAGAATAGGCATATGTCCATACACATAGACTTTGGAATCACAAACAACATAATTCTTAAGTTAACTAATATGACAACAACTAGGGCTACCTCTTACAGGTTGAGCCTAAATTTTATGAATACATGAAGAACAATCACTTGTGTTTTAGATATGGTGATAAGTATGGATCTATCCATTAACGCAAGAGTAAACATGAAAACTATCTAATATGAGAATTTGAACCTAATTATGTAATAGAAGAAGTTAATGTGGAGGTTGAGGATATCACTCACAATATAATGATTGAAGGTAAGGTAGAACAGAGATGCAAGAAGTTGGGTGTCCAAGTGCACTTTCAGGAAACCATACGGGAATAAACCCTATTTGGGTCAAAAGAAACGTGAAGAATTGGCATATGTCCATACACATAGACATTTGAATGACATACAACATCATTGTTAAGAGTACTTTTAAAGAGTTCGGTTACAAATTTAATTGTTGTCCACATGTTAGAGTGAAAGAGTGAGATAGAAACTTTGTCATGTGAACATCACATTGACAAGGATTTTTCTTGGAAGATACACGACATACCCCACTTATTGCTTTCGGGGATGTGACATAGTACCTTATTATCAAGTCTTTATAATTAGTAAAGTAAGTATAAGAAAATATGGATTATATTAAAAATCTCACCCTTTTAAATTCTCCTTCAAAAACAAACAATCTTAATTATATATTTGAAATCTCAATATCTTTTGAGACATAATTGAGTTTTAAATATCCATTAGAACTCATTTCGGTCTATGATAAAAAAGAATAAGAAAAGTTTGATACTTTTGTCCGTACACAGTAAACATAGAGGCATTTTTGCTAGATCAATCTCCCAGAAACCACGCAATCTACAACCTCTCTCTCTTTTCCAGACTAAAAAAAGGAATTTAATGAAAGTGTCTGAGATGCTATGATACACATATTTTCACTACTTTGTAAGCCTCGTCTTCTTCCACTCGAGCCTTATACACATACTTGAAGCCTTTTACCAACGCTAAGAACTTAACATCGACATAATTATCATAAATATCTACTATATCAACAATCTCATATTCGAAATCTGCTAGATTATTACATTTCTTCATCTGAGTACTCGAGTTTTATATAGTCAACACAAACTTAACCTATTGTGGGGAAGATCTTGTATGCATCCTTCTTCAAAGGTTATGTACCTACTACATGTAAAATGTTGTTAGTGACATATATTTGTTCAACTTACTATTTAGAAGTTTAAATAGTCCACAACCAATTGGCATTGTTATATCATACCACAAAATTGTACTCTTATGGACTAAACACAGATAAAATCATGCCACATGCAACATAAACTTAAGGGAGAAGATCTATTTTATTTATCTGCCTATATTACCAAGGGAATGAATCTTTATTGTCGTATATCTCCCAACATGGACAAATTTGAAACATCTCCGGCGATTGGATCATCAGCAGATTTGTAAAACTATGGTTCAAGAACCTCATTAGGTACTGATGCAACCTAGTTTTAAGTAGTATTCACAGAGTCCATCAAATTAGTTGTAGCACTTTGGTCTATGGATGAAGCAGAAATGCCTAATTGGTAGGTTGGTAAGGCGGCAAGGTCTAGTTCAAAGGATCCTACAGGAACATCATGAGTCTCCATCCTCTCTTCACGAATGCATCTAGTCTTGGTGGTCTCTTCTTTTTTGTAATCCCTCACTAGTCTAGAATGAAAAACGATGAATCATTTATCATAAATATAAAAACAATTATACAAAAATCAAATCTCAAACAATAGAATTAAAGAACCCCAAAAAAAAGGATAACTGATCACACTTTGATTGATGAAAACAAAAAACAACTTGACTTTGATTTCTACTTTAAAAAAAAGAAAATACAAAGCGTTTATGAAGAAACTTAAACTGGAGATGATAACTTTGGTTGATTGAGAATGCAAATAAAAGAGGATTGGACACAAAGAAAGTGTGAAGAAACTTGTATTTATAGGGAACTTTTAATGATTATGGTGATAAATTATATCTTGATGAGTAGGAGTGAGGAGGCTTAGTAATTTTCTCTTTATTGTTTACAACATTGTACTTGATTTAATTTGATGAGTAGACAAACCATAAATTCGAAGATTTATTTGATTTAACTAGGTAAATTGATTGTGCTTCGCGTGGTGGTAAACTACGTCAATAATCTACTTTTGAACATTTGATAATATAAGTATTTTCAAGTGGGTACAACCCTACGATAAATTTTAAGAATATTTTATCCAAATATAAAATTAAATATTATTTTAAATCTTAAAACCAAAAATATTTTATTCTATGTGTATGTATTTTGTGAATTATTATTCATTTTACTATAGTTATTCATCACCAAACTGGTACAAATATTTTATTCATCAATTCTGAGAGTTATTCTTCTATTCAAGGCATCTACATACAAAATCTAAATATTTTACATCTTATATAATTAGTTGTGCACTGAATAGGTTAATTAATATTTACAGAAACGTATCTTTGAGTTCAATAGAATAAAATACGTTACACTAATAATTTGGATTAAATGATGTTTTGTCAAGTTTTTTTATTCAAAATCAATTGCAGTCGATGACACTACTTTGATAGCCAATAAAAATGTTTTGTTGTTCATATTTTAATCAATATCGTTATTTTTTTGCTACTTTTAATCTTATGTCTGTAAGAAAATAATAATTTTTTTTGATCGATATGTATCATCCTACTTTGAGGAGTAGTTCATTGACTCTAATCCAACATTTGAACCCCCAAACTTTTGATTAAGGTTTAGTACTGTTATGCCTCAGAATTCCAATGACTAACACTTGAGCCTAACTTAATTAATATTGTTTAAAATTATGTTTCCATTCCTAGATTAATGTAATAATATCAATTTAGAATAAGTAGATCATAAATATAAAGGGACGATCGTGGCGTCTTGAAATTAGTTAAATTGAAATAGTAAACGTCCTTAGGTCTTGTGAAGGTTTGGGAGTGTTGTATAAAGTGTAAAACATGTAAAATTACTTTAAATAGATAAAATAATGTTGATAGGGTAAAAAAGTCAAGGTCCAACCCCCCAAGGACCATCCTACGAGTCCTTCAGGTGAACCCAACTATTGGCCAACAAGCAGCCTAAGGCAACAACCAATTTCACTTACATGAAACCTGTCCGCGTCGCTGATTTGGTTCACAAAGGAACAAAATTTTTGTTCTACGTCACAGACTCTACCGTCTCAAAAATTATATTCGGAAATCTCGTCGAAATAGCTCCGCGATGCAGACTTGTTTCCCAATGAAAATTTTGAATTATGAAGTTAAATTTGACTTCACTACAAAGTCAAACTAGGTGAGGGGCATTTGGGTAATTTAGTGGAGGTTTATATATTGATATTAAATAACATAATACCATATTTTAAACACAAATCAAATCTCAAAATAAAAATCCAAAAGTTCTTCCTTCTCTCAACATTCTCTCTATACCCAACCTCCATAGAAAAATCATTGAAGCATGAAGAAGAAGACCAAATCCCCGAAGTTTTATACTCAAATTCATGGCTAAATTATTCATAAGGTATGTATTCTTTCACTCTTGGAATTCTATTCTCAGAGAGTTGAATTCAATGATGATTTCAAAATTACACAAATTCAAGGGTTTTGTGAACAAATGGAAATACTTCTAAAACATATATTATGGGTTTATTATGATGAATTGTGTTTACTTAGGGTTAATAAGGGGTGTATTTGTGGTAAATTTATGCTGTTCAATGGATATTTTATTTGATCTATTTTCTTTGCCCAAATTCACTAAATCTTGGATCTTGCTTGTTAATTGATTGGAAGTGATGAAAGTATCGATTGTTAGACTTTTGTTAATTATGATACTACATTAATGGAATTCCTATTGCCATGTATTGTTGGGTTTGGATCTAATTTTTACGAATCCATGGATGTCTCCCTAACTGAAACCCTAATCTTAGGATTAATGCATATTGATGGGTAGAGATAATGAAATTAAGGGTGTTCTTTTAAAATTTATTATTACATGATGTGGATATGGGTTGAGGGGTATTTATGTTGTATAATTCATGCTTATTGATTGAATTTATTTTTGAGTACTTTGACTTCCTAACCGAGTGAGGCATATGTTTTCAAAAACTGCTCATTTTCAGCTCTCAAGTTCACAATCTCTTTCCAATCCACGACACAAGAATCAGGTCACTTGGAGATAGCCTTTTTCTACTGACTTATGTTGCGCAATCTCAACGTACTTATTATTTAGGACCACTCTAAGGCGACTTAAGTCTCCTTTGAGAGAATTTTCTGCTCTAGAAAATCTTCTACCTGATACCTAACCTTTTCCTTTCTTATCACACATTCACACTCCAAGATAGTGACAATAGTGAACATTTGCAGGCACAGTTTCAGGTATTCCCCATTCATGAGGCACTTAATAATGTTTGAACACATGCTTTATAAATTAGACATCATGAATGCGATGTTTTGATGACCTCCAATTCAATACCTTCTGCATATATTCGAACATTATAGAAGGAAGATACATTCCTCATGTTCGTCCAGTTTTTCCATTAGAAACAGATCAGCCGCAGATGCTACAATATTCTTTTCTTTCCTTGGTACTGATAGAAATTTCGTTGGTAGACCTGCACGTTGATGTACCCAAATTTTGTGGCTTTTTTAGTGAACTTCTTAGATGATTTGTAGACTCCAAGTGACCGAGTATCTTCACAGGAACATCGAGAATGATTCCAAAGTTTTCTCGTCTTGAGAAAATTTGAACTCTCTAACAGTAAACCTAACCCCCATCACTCCGCATCTCCATAATGTAGTAGAACTCACGCACTTCTAGCTCATGAATGCATGTATGGTGTTGGGATGTAAAATAGGTTACCCAAACCTTTTGAAGGAAACATAATTGAAAAGATTGGACATACCAAATTCAGTTAGAATTTCAGGGTCGAACACTCTAGAATTCAGCAACTTTTGGTTCTCCATCTTTGTTATACATTTTCCCTTTATTTGCCACATTTTACTCAACCTAATTTTGAACATGAGGATCTGGTCCCTTAAAGGACTAATTTCACAGTGATCTTTTTACTGACACTCTCTTTCTTCAGTGGAGATTTTTTAATTTACTTGTGACCCCTTTTAGATATAACTTTCCAAGTCTTTGATTCCTTCCTTCATTCAGTGACAGCCATGGGAATGTTATTAGATTCAATCTCACTAGACCCTACATGTAGAGGTGTTTATTAGGGATCTCACGTACTATAACATATCTTCCTTTTATACTATTTCATTCCATTTGCTTTTAATTTTAATCTATGGCACTACACTTCATCTTGTACACCTCTCCTCTAGCTGCATATCTTTTCTTGCCCCTTTTTTGTGAGATTTTACCATTTCCCTTTCCACTTTCTTTTTCTTTCCTCCTCAGACTTAGTAGGTTCATTGTGGAGAATAGTCTCATTAACATCATCATCAACAACTCCTACGTATGGGACAACCATTGTTGAGGCATTAGTACCTGGAACCCCCTTTCAACTCCATACAAAAAGAGTTTCCTCTTCCACATCCTCCTAACTATTGACATCAAAAGACTTAGGAGATAGGTCGAACATGGGTTGAGTAATACGAGGGACCTATTCCATCCATCTCAACTCTTTTTAAAAAAAGGAGTTTGTTGAACATATCCTCTAAGAGAGGCTATGCTTTTTATGGTCACCAGTTCCTCCAATACTGCTGTAATATTAGACTGTGGACCCTTTACCTCAAAAAAATCTCTTTCAAAAAGACATTCATAATTGAATAAGGCGTATCCCCAAAAGCCACCTCTAATTCATCAAAGGAGAGGTTAATAGTGGGCTTCACAATTGGCTGAGCCTTCAAATTATGTGATATCTCACCGAATAGAGATATGTTTTGAGAAAAGGACATATTTCCCTTGGCTGGTGCAACAGATGTAATCACATCAGTGTGGGGCGTGTTTGATTCACCCTAATCAAAAAATCCACAAACCGGAGTAGAGGAACAATGTTCTGGGAGGAATGGAGAAATTGAATGAATTGATATTTTCAATTAAGTGGGAGACAGGAATCTTTAAAGATGAAAAGACATAGAGATTTTGATTCTAGGAGTAAATAAACTAAACAACTAGCGAATTCAAAGAAGAGTTAGGAAGAGATTAGTATTGTTGAATCTATGAACAGTGGCGACATTTGTATTTAATGTGAATGGACATCTTATATTGATACAATGAATGGGGGGAGGACACCTGGCAGTGGCTGTAAGATTACTCTGTATCATAAGTGATACTAACCTTTGGAGAACCATGTCCCTTTCTTTAGATTGCTTTGCCATTATGATTTAGTCTTCCCTCTAGCCAACATACAATGAGTGTGTACCTGCAATAAGGTACCAAATGTGAATTGTAAAATGAAAAAGCAACACAACTTATATAGATACCATCTCCTGTTAACATAGCAAAAGAAGGGATTTCATGCAAGCTGGCTATAACTTTCGGTGACTCTGTGCATTCCTAGCTTCACTCTCTTTTTGGCAAATGTTTCTTCGCTCAAAGGCTTCAAAAAGATATCAACCACTTGGTCTTATGTCTTGAAAAATCTCATCAACACATTCCGCATCTCAACATTATCCCTCAAAAAATTGATGTTTCATGTCTATGTGTTTAATCCTCAAATACTCAATAGGATTCTTTGCCATGTTCATTGCACTAGTTTTGTTGCATCTGAGGGGAATAGTGTCTGTGAGAACACCAAAGTCTTCGAGTTATTACTTTATCCATAAGTGTTGAGCACATCATGAGACAACCAGGACATATTCTTCTACAGTTGTTCACAAGGCTACTCAGTTTTGCTTCTTTGTACCCATGAAAATAGTGTCGATCCTAGGAAATGATCCATGGCTGATGTACATTTTTGATGAACCAAAAAACCTCCATAGTCAGCATCAACATAAGAAATTAGATCAAAAGAGTCATCTCAAGGGTAGAAGAGAACCAGGGCCTGTATTCCCTTTAGGTATCTCAATATTCGCTTGGCTACAGTCAAGTGTAATTCCCTTGGTGTTGCTTTCCTACAATGAAGACTATGTTAGGCCTTGTTGCAATGAGGTAAAGAAGTGACAAATGATTCCTCCGTACATCTTTCTTTATCCAAGTCAAGTTTCACACGTATGGTCATGGGACTATCAATAAATTTTGCCTCAAGCGGGTTAAAAAATTTGAGGAACTCTTTTATGTACTTCTCATGGAATATTGATGTTCCCTAAGATTACTGTTTCATATGCCTCCCTAAGAATAATGTAATCTCTCCCATGAAGATCATTTCAAATTAACTATTCATCAAATCAGCAAACTCTTTACACATTGAATTTTCATTATTTCCAAAGATGGTGTCATCTATATATACCTCTACAATCAATAACTCCTTCTCGCTTGATTTTGGGAATAGAGTGTTATCAATTTTACATCTTTTGAACCTATTTGCACGAAGAAATTCTGACGGACGCTCATACTACTTACTTTAGACTATAAAGAGCCTTATCCACCTTCAACAAACTGTTTGAACATATTCAAAACCTTAAGGTTGTTTGACATACACTTCCTCTTTCAGATACCAATTCATGAAGTTACTCTTCATGTGTGTTTGAAAAAATTTGAACTTCCATGTATGCAACAAAAATTATAAAGATTCTGATGACTTCCATTCTGGTTACAGGAGCAAAGGTCTTGTCATAGTCAACATTAAATTTTAGTTCAGGAACATCACTTCAAAGCATTAAGGTGTTAATGATTGAATTTTTATAGTGGAGGTTCAAATAACAAAACTTTTTCACAATCTAAGTGAATAAAATTAATTAATTGGTTAGGTAGTAAGGTTCATTTAAGAGATCACAGTACAAAAATACAATATTTGATGTAAGAATGATCCATTTTAAAAAGATTATTGAGTCCTCATTTTTTAAATCAAATAAAATCAAATTCAAAATTTACCCTCCGAGGTCCTAACTCCTACTCATCAAATTAAATATTTGAGAAAATATCCCTCAAATTTAAATTTGAATTTTTCCTTCCTCATCAAATAAAATTAAATATAATCCCAAATTTACTCTCCTATAGTTCTATTCATTAAATTAAATGCTTTAGAAAATTAAAAGTACTAAAAGTCAAAATTTACCTTCTTGGCTCCTGCTCATCAATGTAAATTAAATAATATTTTAATTTTACTTTATTAGTTTCAATCCATAAAATTTAATGGTTACTAAAATATCAGAAGTAATAAAATTTAAATTTTTTTCTTTTTGACTCCTATTAATCAAATTAAATACTTACGAAAATATATCAAGAACTAAAATTTGAAAATTTACCTTTTGTCTCCTAATCATCAAACTAAATCAAATAAAGATTAACATTTATCCTCATGACTCCTACTCATCAAATTGAAACAAATAAAATTTTATAAACAATTAAGAGAAATTACTAATCCTGTAGGATCCTACTTATCAAGAAATAATGTATTACCATAATCTTGAATTGGTTCCTATATATATAAGTTTCCTGACTCTATCTTTGCTTCCAATCCTCTTTCATTTTATTTCTTAGACAACCCAAAGTTATCAGTTTCCCTATAAATTTTTTTATCAACTCTCTTTATTTTTTTATGTATAAATCAAAGTCGAGTTCTTTTTTTTCATCAATCAAAGAGTATTCGTTTGTCATTTATTTTTTGTGGGGTTCTTTAAACTTAGGGTTTAAGGTTTGACTTTTGTATAATATTTCTTTTACCTCTAGGATGAATGATTACTCTATTTTCAATCTAGACTAGTGATGGACTGCAACAAAGAAGGGACCACAAAGACTAGAGGCATTGAAGAGGAGATGATAGAGAAGGATGATGTTCCTAAAGGATCCTTTGAACTAAACCCTTCCTGTTTAACTACATACCAATTAGGCGTATCTACTTCATCCATAGACCACAGAGCGATAAAAAGTTCACGGTCTTTGTGAATTCTTCTGAAAATTGAGTTGCATTAGTACCTAATCAAGCTCTTGAACCCGAGTTTTACAAATTTTCATATGAGAGATCACTGGAGATGTTTCAAATTAGTAAATGTTACGAGTTGTACGTTGATGAAGGTGCCTTGCCATGGTACTATGTTCTCCTAAAGAAGATACATCTTCTCCCAGGGTTTGTGCTATATGTGGCATGGTGTTATGTGTGTCCGCTTGCAAAAAGCACAGGGGGAATGATAAGACAATGCCAATTAGTTTTCAACTTTTTATGTTTTGAAACTGTAAGGTGAACAAATATAGTGTAACCAACAACATTTCACAAATAGTAGCTTCCAAACCTTTGAAGAAAGGTGTATAAAAGATCATTCCCAAGAACAAATGATGTTTTGACAGTATAAAAAAACAAGAGTGCTCAGCTGATGAAAGGTAATAATCTAGAAGATCTCAAATACTAGTTTGTTAAAATAGTGGATGTTTCTAATCATTATGAATATTTCAAGTTCTAAGTATTGATAAAAGCCTTCAAGTGTTTCTATATGGATAGAGTTTAAGAAGAAGTGGTTGAAAAAGTAGTGAAAATGTGTGTATCACAGCATCTCAAATACTCTCTTCAAGTTCCTACTATTCGCTTGACGAAAGATATAGGTGGTAGCTTGCTACGTTTTTGAGTGCTTGATCCGGCACGAATGCCTCTGTAACCACTATGTACTGTCTTAAACATCAAACTTTTATTACTTTTTTTAATCATACAACAAATTTAATTTTTATTACAACTCAATTATGTTTTTAAAAAAATGAGATTTCAAATTTATTGTTCAGTATGTTTTTTAAGGAAGGTTTAAAAGGTATAAATTTTAAATACGATCCATATTTTGCTTATGCTTCTCCTATTAATTATTGTGAGTTACCCAACTTACAGAAATTAATAAGAGAAGTAAAAGAAAATATGGATTGTATTAAAAATTTACACTTTTTAACTCCCCTTAAGTAACATTCTTAATAATTTATTTGAAATCTCAATATCTTCCCAGAATAATTGACTTTTAACCAAAAATAATTTTGGTCTACGATAATCAAATGAAAATTTTGATGCTTCAATTAATATACATTAAATATAGAGGCACTCCTGCTGCATCAAGCTCCCAGACACCTCGCAAGCTACCACTTTTTTATTCTCCTAGGCGAAAATCAAGAACTAATGACAAAACTTGAGATGCTCTGATACATATACTTTCACTACTTTATTAGCCTCTTTTTCTTCCACTCGAGGCATGTAGCACACTTGATGCCTTTTACCAATGCTAAAAACTTCAGAGCTATATAATTATCGGAAACCTCCAGTATTTCAACAATGTTGTATTCAATATCTTCTAGATTATTATGTTTCGTCAGATGAACACGCCAATTTTTGTGTACTGCTAAAACTCCATCTTTTCTATGGAAGATTTTGTATACACTCTTCTTCAAGGGTCTTGCAACTAATACAAGTGAAAAGTTATTTGTTACAATAAATTTTTCCAGCTAACTATTTAAAAACTTACATAGTGAACAACCAATTGACATTGTTTTATCAAAACACACTGTTGTACTTTTAGGTAGTGGAAAACATAATACCATGCAACATGAAACACAAACTTAAGCAGAAGACATGTCTTCTTTATCTGCTAATATTAACGAGGCCAGGCCTCTTCATTGTTGTATGCTGCGCAACATTGACTAATTAGAAACTTCTTCGGTGACTCTCACCAACAAATATGTAAAACCCTTGTGTATGAACATTATTAGGCAATGGTACAACCATGTTTTTAGCAAAATTCAAAGTGTCCATGAAATTTTTTGTATCTCATTGGTCTATTGATGAAGCAATGCCTAATTTTTAAGTACGTAAGGAGGCCAGTCTAGTTCAAAGGATCCTTTAGGAACATCATCTTTCTCCATCATGTCTTATTCCTCTAGCCTTGGTGGCCTCTTCTTTGTTGGATTCCATTACTAGTCTAGAATGAAAAAAGATCAACCATTCACCATAAAGATAAAAAAAATTATACAAAAATCAAACTTTAAAACATAAGATTAAAGAACCCCACAAATAAAATAAAAAAATAAATAAACGGTCACTCTTTGATTGATTAAATAAAAAATAACTTGATTTTGAATTCTATTCAAAAACAATATACAAAGAGTTGATGAAGAAATTTACAGTGAAGATGATAACTTCTGCTAAGAGGATTGCAAGCAATGAGAGAGTAGTTAATCATTACAATTCCCTTTGAAATCAATCACAAACCTAAACATATCTTATAATGTCTTAATATTGCGCTCTGCTTGCCCATCATCTGAGAATTAAGGGTTGTACTTAAGTTCACCTTTGAAACAAAGCCTTTCTGAAAAAAAATGCCATAGATGTGAAGTAAATTGTTCACCTTTGTCCGATATAATGGATATTAACACTCATGAAGTCTTACCATATCATTAATATATAACCTGTGAGTATCTTATGCTGAACGGGTAGTCTTAACTGACAGAAAATGGTTTGATTTTTGCCTATTTCGAAAACCCTACAAATATAATATTGTTGTTTGCGAGACCTTCGTAAACCTCTAATGAAGTCCATATTTATCATCTTCCATATTCATTCTATATGTTCTATATTTTGCACCAAACCACTGGGCCTTTGGTGCTCTACTTTCATGTGCTTGAAATTTGGACATTTAGCAACAAATTTTGCAATGTCCTTTTTCATGCTATTCAACCAAAACACTTCTCTCTTTAATCGCGATACATATTTGTAGAAGTAGCATCAATGGAATATGTTTAGCTATTAGCTTCCTCCGCTATTCTCTCTTGGAGTCCATAAACCATATTGACATATAGTCTACCTTGAAATCTCAATACATAACCTCCCTCTTGTTCAAAAGCTAACACTTTTTGGTTTTGAAAATTTTCCTTAAACTCAAGAAAATGGGATCTAGGTTCAATTTTTCTTGAACTTCTAACAATATCAATGATTCAACCTCCTTCATCACCACTATTCCTTCTTGTGTGGAAACCATAAGTTGGACTCATAAGTGTACATCTTTTTCTAAGTCTCTCATTTCTTCCTCAATATGAGCGGGACTAGTCATAGAAAACAAGATTAAGGCATAAAAAACCTCATTAGCCTTACCTTAATGGTAAATAATGTCTATATCATCAAAATAATGAACCCATACCTTCAAAGAGAATACAACATCAACCATTTTTGTCATTTGTTTGGTGGTTTTTCTAATAACATTTAAACTGTCTAGAGGCATTAGATATGGCTTTGTTATTCTGAATTAAAATAGAACTTAAGCTTACTCTAGATGCATCAATATACACCATAAATCCTTGACTGACATTCGATAAACTTAAACTGGGGCACTATTCAACCTCTTATTTAATTCTTGAAAGTTCTAATCACAGGGTTCAGATTAGATACACCTGATCGTTTTCTAAGTCAACTTCATCAAAGCGGACAAAATGGATGAAAAAACCTCTACAAACCTTCTATAATAGCTAGCAAAACCTAAGAAACTCCTTATTTATTGGAGAGGTGGGTCTAGGACAATTTTGCACTACATGTTTTTTTTAGTATTAACTCTAATTCCATAACAAAAGACTATGTGACCCAAGGAAACCACCGACTCTAGCCCAAACTCAGATTTGAAGAACTTGGCATATAAGTCTTTACTTTCCAAAGTCCGAATAACTATTCAATGAGACTAGCATAATCTTCTTCATTCCTTTAATAATTAATATGTCATAAATGAATACAATAAGACACATATTTAAGTAAGGTTTGCAGACTCTTTTCATAAGGTCCATAATCGATGTTAGTGCATTAGTCAAACAAGAGGATATGACCAAAAAATCATAATGACCATAGAGGGTTCTAAAAGGTGTCTTTGGAACATCACATTCCCTAAATCTTAACTGATGGTAGCATGAACAGAGGTAAATTTATTAGAAAAAAGAAGCACCCTGAAGTTGATCGAAATATCATTAATCGTTTGAAGAGGATACTTGTTGCTGATGGTAACCTTATTCAACTAAAGGTAGTCTATACATGTCCTAAGGGAATCATCCTTCTTCCTCAATATTAAGACGGAGAGCCCCAATGAGAGACACTTGGTCGAATAAAGACTTTATGTAATAGATCCTTTAACTTGTCTTTTAACACTTTCGACATTTTTGGTGCCTATATATATGAAGGAATAGGTATCAAACGAATATTTTGAAGAAGATATATATTGAAGTGTATATCATTATTGAAAGGGACTCTTGGAAGGTCATTTGGAAAGACATTTGGTAACTATTTTACTACTAGAACTGATTGAATAAAACGTACCTTCAAACTTAAGTCATAAACTCAAAACAAGTGATAGAAAAAACTCATTAGAAACTAAATTTATTGCCTTAAGGTATAAAATAAAATGACCCTTAGGCAGTGCTGAACTGCTTTTCAACTCTAAGATTTGCTCATCTAGAAAAACCAATGCATACCAAGAATCACATCAATATCTAGTATGTGTAACTCAATTAAATCAGTCGTGGCACAATTCTGATTGATGAAAACTAGACACTCACAATAGTCTCTCTCTGCTAGAATGGACTAACTATTATGTGTAGACGAAACCTAGGACCGCAAGTGATCCCAAGCTAACCATGCTGGCATAATCCAGAGCATACTAAATATAATAAACTGAGCGGAAGATAAATCGTAGTTTAAACTGAAAATATGGGGAATACCTATATGCTAAAACTGATATAATAGGAAACTGATGTGTTTAATACAATGAAGTTCTTAACTCAAAGGTAAGGTCACTAGAAATAATAGGACATGGCCAATCTAAACCTAGAAAAATGGAAACTAAATGACTCAAAAACATAAATGTACGCATGACTGTTGTCCTCGGAGAATGAGGACTCACCACTAAATCCTCTATACTGGAGATCGGGAAATCGATCTATACTGATCTGGATGTTGTGATCCTAAACCTACATCACGAGAAGATGTAGCGCACTTATGCGTCAGTACTTGAATCAACTGAGCATTTAGGATAGAGTAAAGGTTAAATAAAACATAACTGAACAAGCACAAAAGCAAGTATAATAATTTGAACATAATATATTGTGTTTCTCTGCTAATTGAATGCAATAACCAATTTATAACATGCTGAAACTAAATACTAAATATAATAATAAATGGTCAATACAGTGAGACTGACTAAACTGTGGGAGCTATTAATAACTGATAATTAAATCAGTTGAGCTAAATGTGGAGTCTGATTTATACACCCCAACGAGAGGACCCAATATACCCTGCAAGAGGTGTAAAAACATGTTGGTGTAGTCACTAAACTGATTGCCCACAGAAAGGACTAACAACCTACATGGCTAGTAGTTTTGGGACTAGTGGGTACGCTTAACCCTAGTCCAACACGGTATTATGTTACTCCAATTGAATTATTTAAATTAAGTGATTATATATGAGTTTTTGTAAATACAGGATAGCTCAAAAGTGAACATTAAAATTGAGAATGCAACATATAATATGATAATCATGCATTAAAAACTAAAGCATGTATAACTGCATAACTGAAGTATTTGACCTACCATGTGTAATTCAAGAAGAAAAGATATATAAAGATAAGGTTCTGAAATTCATGCGATGTTTTGAGTAATAGCATGATAATATGATTTAGAAGATATATTTAATAAATTCATGAAGTTCTATCTAAGATATTTAAAACACTAGTTTTAATCATGCTAAGAGACTCAAGAACTGATTGAAAAGTAGTTAGGTTTTAAAACTTGAATTGCTGAAAACTTGCTTCGTTCTTGAACTAGGGTACTTGAGATTTTTTGCCTATCTTGCTTCTAATTTTTTAGTTTTGAATTAATGGTTTGACTTAAATATGATTTAGTTAAGTTTCTACGCTTAAACAGACTATAATATGATGATTTTTGGTAAAAATGAAGTAACTTATCGTTTAAACGGAGTGAAAATGGACAAAAAAAACCCTGGTTAAGTTGCTGCCGAACCAAACGATTGCCAGGATCGACGGTCGGTCGTTTGATCCATTCCCCGTCGATTGGTCCAAAGGTTGGGACTGTTCGGAAGGACTATACAAAAAAGGCATATCTGAGGTAGGATTTTAGAAAGGTTGGTTGCTATGGAAAGATAATTCCATTATCTATTAGTAGGTAGGTCATGAGACACCTAATTCATTTTTTGCTATGAGTTTTGATCATTTGAAGTTGACCCAACTATATTTCCCCCTAAACAGTCTTGTAATGCCCACATACAGTCAGACCTACAGACCGTGGAACAATCTACGGACCATGCTGGTAATTCGTGGCTCTTATTAGAGAAAGGGTGAAGGGGGTTTTAACTGCTGGTCTTGGACTATAGACCATATTGTAACTTATGGACCATATGTCCGTCCGTTGACTAGCACTTAACCAGTTTTCCTAGGCTAAGACTTTTGGGAGTATTTGATCCCATCGATGGTTGTTCATGACGGACCGAGGGTCAGGCTATAGTCCTTCGATGGTCACATCAGTTGCATCTAAAGATTTTCCTGAAAAATCTTATTTTTTGTCTATTTTTTTGGTACGGGGGGTTACATTATCTCCCCCTAGGGAATATTCGTGAATACTAAACTAGATGAAATAGTGGGAGAGAGCTGCAAACCCTACTACTAAACACTAAGAATTGAGTTTCTGACTAAATTGAGTTCCGAGAACAAGCAAATACGTTAAAAATGCAAGTAAAAACTTAGCGAACAAGATTCTAAGAATGAATTTGTGCATGAATGACTGGAAAACTGAAGAGTAACTATTACCTCAAGATGGAGTGGAATCATAAGGAAAGAGGTGAGGATACTTGGCTTTTATGGCTGCTTCTGCTTCCAAAGTAGCTCCCACTACGAACTAAATCCTCCGCAAAATCTTGACTGAAGCAACTTCTTTGTTCCTCAACCTTCTTGCCTGACGGTAAGGAATCTCAACTAGTAAATCATCATAATAAAGATTATCTTTCGCCACCACAGTCTCTAATGGCCCTATAGAGGCTAGGTCGCCCACACCCTTCATCAAAAGTGAAATGTGGAAGAACGGACGCACTACTGCTATATCTGCTGGTAAATCTAATTCATATGCCACCTTACCAATCCTTTTCAAGATATTGTAAGGGCCTACATATCAAGGCCTGAGCTTACCTTTCATCCCAAATCTCATCACCCCTTTCATATGTGTCAATTTCAGTAATACCGAATCATCAACTTGGAACTCTAATTCCCTTCTCCTTACATCTGCATAATATTTCTGATGTCTTTGTGTTGTCCTAAGTCTCTTTCTAATGAGTTGCAATTTCTCCATAGAATAAAGGACTTAATTTGGCCCTATCAAAATAGCTTCACCTAATTCAAACCAACCAACAAGAGATCTACATCTACACCCAAATAATGCCTCATAAAGGGCCATCTGAATGCTGGAATGGTAGCTATTGTTGTAAGTGAACTCAATAAGAGGAAGGTGATCATACCAACTACCTTTTAAATAGATAACACAAGCTATCGACATATACTTTAGGTTCTGCATGGTACAATATGCTTGTTCATCCGTTTGAGGATGAAATGTTGTTCTAAGGTTAACTTGAATACCAAGACCCTTCAGAAATGACTTCCAAAAATGAGAGGTAAACTGAGAACCTCTATATATGATTATATACAAAGGAACCCCATTCAACCTTACAATTTCATTAATGTAAATCAAGGCATAGTCCTCTGCCGAATTTGTTGTCTGACTGCTAAAAAGCGAAAAGACATAGTCATCCTATGAACTATTACCCACATGGATTCATGTTGTCTGCGAGTACGTGGTAATCCTGTGATAAAGTCTATATTGATCACATTCCACTCCCAAGTTGGAAAATCGATCTCTTGTGTCATACCCCCTTGTTTCTGATTTTCTACCATGACTTGTTGGCAATTGGGGAACTTACTCACAAAATCTACTATATTTCTCTTTATGTAATTCCACAAATATACTTCCTCAGATCGCGGTACATCATAGTGGCACCTTGATGAATTGAATATGTGAAGTTATGGGCTTCTGCAAGGATATGCTTTCTCAACTTACAAACATCATGAACAGACAATTTACTTGGTAGTGAAGTGCAACAGATTAAACCTCTACTCTTTGATTGTGGACTGCACCCTTAGGTTTAACAAAGATTGGATTTGTCTCTTGATTTTCCTAAACCTCCACAGCCAAAGAAGATTCTGACCCATTTTGAATTTTTACACCACTGTTTAATATGGTCATAAGTCGAACTCCCAAGTCAGCAAACCTGTGAACATCCTTCACTAGCTCCATTCTTTCTTCCTTATCATGGGCTACACTACCCATATATAATCTACTAAGAGCATCTGCTACTACATTTGCCTTACCAGTATGTTAATGCACATTCATATCATAATCCAGAAGGAACTCAAACCATCTCCTCTGGTGAAGATTTAACTCTTTCTGGGTGAACACATACTGAAGGCTCCTATGGTCACTAAACACATCTACATGAACACCATTCAAGTAGTGTCTCCATATCTTGAGTGCAAACACCAATACTACAAGCTCGAGGTCATGAGTTTGCTGGTTCTTCTCAGGAATATTAGGCTTTCTAAACATAAGCTATAAGCTTTTCAATTTGCATTAGCACACAACAAGGGAAAACTGTGGATGCATCACAATAGATCACATAACCATCTAAACCCTGTGATTGAGTCAAGACATGATTTGTAGTTAATATATTTTTCTATTCTGCGATGCTTTTCTCACAATCATCTGACCATTGAAACTTGATCATATTCTGAGTAAACATTGTAAATGGTGAGGCTATGGATGAAAACCATCCTCCCATGAACCTTCTGTAATAACCCTCTAGACCTAAGAAACATGTGATAGCGGTAGTAGAGGTAGGTTTTGGCGATTGTTTCACTGTTTTATATTCTATGAATCTACTCGGATCCCTTTTCTAGATTCAATGTGACCAGGCAAAGCAATTAATTCCCACCAAAACTCACATTTGGTACACCGAGCAAATAAGTGACGATCTTTGAGAGTCAGTAGAACAATTCGCAAACGACTTGCATGTTATTTCACATTAATCGAGTAAATGAGGATATTATAAATAAAGATGATAATGAACAAGTCCAAATAATGTTTGAAATCTCTGTTCATCAAATCCATGAAAGTTGAAGGAGCATTGGTTAGTCCAAATGACATAACTACAAATTCACTATGAGCATAACGAGTTTTGAAGGCTGTTTTTTGAATGTCACTATCTATGAATCTAAGCTGAAGATAACCCGATCTGAGGTCTATCTTTTAGAAATGACATGCATCCTGATGTTGGTAAAACAAGTTATCAATCCTTGTGATGGGATACTTTTTCTGGATTGTGACCTTGTTCAACTGTATATAGTAAATGCAAATTTTGAGGGAATCATCTTTCTTCTGTACGAACAACACTAGTGCACCCCATGGCGACATACTAGGTCAGATGAAGCCGTTATGTAGAATGTCTTTCAACTGCTCTTTAAATTCCTTAAGCTCTGCTGGAGCCATTCTGTAAGGAGGAATAGAAGTAGGCTGGGTATCAGGAAGGAGGTCAATTCAAAGTTTATTTCTTTTATGGGAGGGACTGCAGGAAGATCTTCTGGAAACACTTCTTGAAACTCTTTAACTACTGGAAGTGACTCAAGAGTTGTGGTTTCAAGGCTAGAATCTTTAACCTTAACTAGATGATAGAACTAAATCTTAGATATCACTCACTGGCCATAAGTTATGAAATAAATTGACACATAGACACTAAGCTACTACCTTCTATTCTAAGAATGGTTCATCTAGAAACATAAAACGAACAATCCTAGTTCTACAATCGACTAAGGCATAACATGAGTTTAACCAATCCATGCCTAGAATGACATTGAAGTCTACCATTTCTAACTTTACTAAATCTACTGAGGTGATTTTTTGAGTGATTGTGACAGGGTAACTTCTGTATACATCTAGTTATAACTGAGTCACCGACTTGAGTAGAGACTAAGAATGATTTTAAGAGACTTTCTGGACTGACACTAAATTGGACTGCTATACTGAGTTACAATTGACAAAATCAAATCTGTTGTCTTTCCATTAGTGAATTCAACCATATGTGAGCCACACCTTAAGAAGGAAGGATACCAATTTCACCTATCACTACAAGTTACTTGCATCACACCAAATATATTCTTGACCTCATCAATGAACTTTATGGGCCCTTAAAAACACGAGACCCTAAAAACATAGGTGAATCCATCATAACAAAATTACAAACTCTGGCTTCCATTAATAAACAATTTCTATTAGTAGGGACTCGAACCTGCTGATTGTTTTGGTTGGTCATAATTTGAGCCATAAGATTAATTGGCATTGTTAAACTCTACATTAGAACTTCCTTATCTTTTACTAGTGGAACTTATTAGCATTGTGTGCATTACTATACCATGCCTAAGCTATGCAAGAATACATGATCTTAAGAGCAGAACATAGAGTTAAAATTGAATTAGATCATACCTAACACACGATAATAGTAACAACAAAGTCAATATTTCCTATAAAAGTTCATACCCTTTCTCTGATTAGGTGTGGTGCACTTCACACCCATGAATATGACTCTATATAGTGCGGCTTTTAAGACATCATAGGACTTTTAAACCTAGTATTATGATACCATGTTTTGTCACCCCCCGAGCTACCCCTAAGACACGGACACAGAATCTAGGACCACAGGTGATCCATAGCTAACCATGCTTGCATGATCATGAACATACTAGAGATAATAAAGTGAGGCAAAAGCTATATCATATTTTAAACTGAAAGATGTGGAATACCCATATGCTAAAACTGATGTAATATTAATACTTATTACTTTAATACAATGAAGTTATTAACTCAATAGTAAGCTAAAACAAATAATGTCTAAAATAAACCTCTAACTGACTAGAAATACTGGAACAAACCAGCTATGTCTAGAAAAACTAAAACTTAAAGACTAAAATGAACTCATGACTTTTGACCTCAGAGAATGAGGACTCACCACTGAATCAACTGAACTAGAGATCGGGAAATCGATCTATACGTGATCTGGATGCTGTGAACCTAAACCTACCTCACGAGAAGATGTAGCGTACGTATGTATCAGTACTTGAAGTAACTGGGCATGTAGGATAGAGTAAAGCTGAAGTAAAACATAATTGAATAAGCACAAAAGCAAGTAGAATAATATGAACATAATATACTGAATTTCTAAGCTAACTGAATGCAATGACCAATTCATAAAATGCTGAACCTGAATACTAAATATAGTGATAAATGTTCAATGCACAGAGTCTGGCTGAACTGTGGGAGCTACCAATAACCGATAATAAAACCATAGGAGCTAAATGTGGAGTCTAATGTATATGCCCCAAACGAGAAAACCCAATATACCCTTCAAGATGTATAAAGGCATGCTGAGATAATCACTAAATGTATTGCCCATAGATGGGAATTGCATCCTACTCGGCTAGTAGTTTTGGGACTATTGGGTACACTGAACACTAGTCCAACTCCGTATTATGCTACTTTCAATGAATTATGTAAACTAACTGATTATGTCTGAGTTTATCTAATTACTGGATAGCTCAAAATGGAATGTGGAAACTGAGAATGAAATATTTAATTTGATAATGAAGCATTAAATGCTGAAGCATGTATAACTACATCATTGAAGTATCTAACCTAGCACGTGTAATTCAAAAACATAAGAAATACATACCTATGGTTCTGAAATTCCTGCGATATTCTAAATAATAACATTATAATCTGATTTTCAATATATTTAATAAATTCATGAAGTTCTATGTATGTTCTAGAAACACTAGGTTTAATCATGATAAGAGAATTAAGAACTTACTGAAAACTAGGGACCTAATGGGTGAAAGAAACCCACTAGTGAAATCCCACTTACCTTGTGATGAAATCCACGAAAAAAAATTTAGTTTTCAGGGCTAAAACTTCTGGAAACTTGCTTCGTTCTTGAACTAGGGTTCTTGAGATTTTTCTTGTGTCTTGTTTCTAATTTTATAGTTTTGATTAATGATATGACTTAGATATGTTTTAGTTATGTTTCTTAGCGTAAACTAAATAAAATATAATGGTTTATGGTCAAAATGATGTAACTTAGGGTTTCAACAGAGTGGGAAAGGACCAAACGACCCTTGGTTAAGTTACTGTCTGACCAAATGACAGTTAGGATAGATGGTCCATCATTTGATCCACGCCATGTCGTTTAGTCTGTAGGTTGGGCCTGTTCGACAAGCCTTTACTAAAATGGGCATAACGTTTTACATCGAGGTATGATTTTAGCAAAGTCGGTGGCTATGGAAAGATAATTCAATTATCTATATTTGTGGGTAGGTATAGGACACCTATTTCATTAAGTGCTAAAATTTATGACTATTTGAAGTTGTCCAAATTGCTTTTATCCCTTAACTATCTGCTAGTTCCCACCTACGGTCAGGCCTATGGACCATGAATCCATCTACGGACCGTGCTGGTCATCTGTGGCTCTTGTATGAGATAGGGTGAATGGGGTTATGATCAATGGTCATGGACTATTGACTGTAAGTTCGTCTGTCGATCAACACTTATACAATTTTCCAGTGTTGAGTTTTTGGGAGTTTCTGATCCCATTGTCGGTTGTGGGGGAAGGAACATGGGTCAGGATACTATCCGTTGATTGTCACGTTAGATGCACCTGCAGATTTTTCTGAAAAACTGATTGTTGATCTGTTTTTGGCTACATGGTATTACATTATCTCCCCCTTGGGAACATTAATCCTCGAATTAAGGCTAAACTAGTTGTAATGGAGGGAGAGAGCTGGAAAACCTATTACTAAACACTCAGAATTGAGTTTCTGACTGAATTTAATTTCGAGAACATGTAACTACACTGAATATTGAAGTACAAACTGAGGGAACATAATTCAAATACTGAATTTGCGCATGAATGACTGGAAAATTAAATAGGTACCTCAAGTTGGAGTAGAATCAGAAGGAAAGAGGTAAGAATACAAGACATTAATGGCTACTTCTGCTTCCCAGGTAGCTCGCTCTATGGACTGACTCCTCCACAAAACCTTGAATGAAGCGACTTCTTTGTTCCTCAACCTTCTAACTAAACGGTCAAGAATCTAAACTTGTACATCCTCATAAAGAAGATTATCTTTCACCGCCACACTCTCTTATGACACTATAGAGGCTGGGTCACACACACTTTTGTTCAAGAGTGAGATGTGGAAGACCAGATGTATTGCTGCTATGTTTGCTGGTAACTCTAATGCATATGCCACCTTGCCAATCCTTTTCAAAATGTTGTAAGGTACAATATATCTAGGACTAAGATTTCCTTTCTTTCCAAATATTATAATAGTTTTAGAAAACCCAATCATCAACTTGGAACTCTAGTTCCCTTGATACAATTTATGACGACTTTGTGTTGTCTTAAATATCTCTATAATTAGTAATAGTTTCTCCATAGCATAAAGGACAGAATCTTGCCCTATCAAAACTGCTTCACCTACTCCAAACCAACCAACATGAGATCTACATCTACGCCCATATAAAGCCTCATAATGGGCCATCTGAATGCTGGAATGGTAGCTATTGTTGTAAGTGAACTCAATTAGAGGAAGGTGATAATCCCAAATACCTTTGAAATTAATTACACAAGGTCTCAACATATCCTCTAGTGTCGGAATGGCATGCTCTGGCTGTTCATCCGTTTTAAGATGAAATGATGTTCTAAGGTTAACATGAGTACCAAGACCCTTCTGAAATGTCTTCAAGAAATTAGAGGTAAGTGGAGGACCTCTATCTGAGATAGTAGACAAAGGAACCCCATGCAACCTTACAATTTCTTTAATATAAAGCTTGTCATAGTCCACTGTCAAATCTGTCGTCTTGACCTGTAAAAAAGAGAAGAATTAGTCATCCTGTCAACTATCGCCCAAATAAAGTCATGTTTTATAAAAGTACGCGGTAATCTTGTTATAAAGTCCATATTGATCACATTCCACTTCCAAGTAGGAATATCGATCTCTTGTGTCAGACCCCCTAGTTTCTTATTTTCTACCTTGAGTCGTTTGCAATTGAGGCACTTACTCACAAAATCTTCTATATCTTTCTTCCTGCCATTCAACAAAAAGATTTCCCGCTTATAGAGGTACATCTTACTGGCACCTGGATGAATCGTGTATCTGATGTAATGGGCTTCTGCAAGGAAATTCTTTCTCAACTCATCTGCATCAGGAACAGATAACCTACCCTGGTAGCGAAGTACAACATCTACCCCATGGGAGAAAACCTCCACACTCTTATTGTGGCCCGCACCTTTAACTATAAGAAAGATTGGATCACAATGTTGCTTTTCCTTAACTTCCACCACAAAAGAAGATTCTTCCATATTCCGAACTTCTACACCGCTGTGTAATATGCTCATAAGGCGAACTGGCAAGCGAGCAAGCCTGTGAACATTCTTAACTAGCTCCTTCCTTTCTTCCTCAACATGGGCTACACTACCCATAGATAATCTACTAAGATTATCTGCTACAACATTCACCTATCCAGGATGTTAATGCACACTGATATTATAATCCTTAAGGAACTTATGCCATCTCCTTTAGAGAAGATTTAACTCTTTCTGGGAGAACACATACTGAAGAATCTTATGGTTAGTGAACACATCAACATGAACACCATACAAGTAGTGTCTCAATATCTGGAGTGAAAGCACCACTGCTATAAGCTTGAGGCCATGAGTTGGCTAGTTCTTCTCATGCACCTTAAGCTGTCTAGAAGCATAAGCTATAACCTTTTCTCGTTGCATCAACAAACAACCAAGGCCAACTCTATAAGTATCATCATAGATTACGTAACGATTTGAACCCTCTAGTAGTGTCAAGACAAGAGTTGTAGTCAATCTAGTTTTCAATTCCGTGAAACTTTTCTTACAATCATCTAACCATTGAAAGTTGAAAATCTTCTAAGTCAACCTAGTCATGGTAAGGTTAAGGATGAAAATCCTTCCATGAACCTTCTATATTAACTAACTAGACCTAAGAAACTTCTGATACCTCTAGTAGAGGTAGGTTTGGGCATTGTTTCACTGCTACTATCTTCTTTAAATCTAATATGATCCTTTTGCTAGATATAATGTGACAAAGGAAAACAACGCATTGCAACAAAAACTCACATGTGCTAAACTTAGCGAATAATTGACGATCCTTGGGAGTCTATAGAACAATTGTCAAATTACATGCATGTTCTTCCTCACTCCTAGAGTAAATGAGGATATCTTCAATAAAGACGATAATGAACAAGTCCAAATACTATTTGATTACTCTTTTTATCTAATACAAGAATGCAATAGGAGCATTGGTTTGACAAAACGACATTCTACAAATTCTCAATGACCATATCGAGTTTTGAAAGCTGTTTTTGGAATGTAGCTACTCATACTCTAAGCTGATGATAACTCTATCTGAAGTTTATCTTTAAGAAGTAACTAGCACCCTGAAGTTAGTCAAACAAGTCATCAATCATGGAGATCGGATAATTATTGTTGATAGTATACTTGTTCAACTTTATATAGTCAATGAACATTCTAAGAAAACCATATTTATTCTTTACGAACAACGTTGGTGCACCCCAGGGTTAAATACTAGGTCTGATGAAGCCCTTATCTAGAAGGTCTTCCAACTATTCTTTCAATTCCTTAAGCTCTGCTTGATCCATTTTGTAAGGAGGAATAGAAATAAGCTTGGTATCTGGAAGGAGTTAAATTCCAAAGTGGATTTCCCTTTCGGTAGGGACTCCTGTGAAGATCTTCTACAAACTCACAAACTATTGGAACTTACTCAAGAGTTGGGGTTACAAGTCTAGAATCCTTAACCCAAACTAGATGATTAAGATAACCCTTAGATATCATGCCTAGAATGACATCGAAGTCTACACTTTCTAATTATACTAGATCTGCGGAGGTGACTCTTTGAGAGACTATGAGAGGACTTTGTATACCCGTCTAGCTATAACTGGGTCACCGACTGGAGTAGAAACTGATAAAGGTTCTGAGTCATTTTTAGCATGAAATTGAATTGGACTGCTATACTGAGTTACAAATGACTAAGTCATACCTATTGTCTTTCCCCTCAGTGCATTCAACAATATTTGCGTCATACCTTAAGCTTGTAGGATTCCAATTTTACCTATCACTACCTGTTACTTGCATCACGTTAAATATTTTCTTGACCTTATCAATGAACTTAATGGGCCGTTATCAACTTGTGACCATAAAAACATAGGTGGATCCATCATAACAAAATTAAAAACTCTTTCTCCCACTAATAAATCATTTTTATTAGTAGGGACTCAAACCTGCTGATTGTTCTGGTTGGTCATACTTTGAGACAAAAGAAGTATTGGCCTTTTGAAACTCTACATTAAAACTTCCTAATCTAGTACTAGAGGAACTCCATTGGCATTGCGTGCATTAGTGTTCCATGCCTAAGCTCTTCGACAAGGCATGACTTAAACGTAAAACGTCGAGTTAGAATGGAATTAGATCATACTTTACGCACGAGAAGAGTAACATTAAAGTGAATATTCCCTAAAACACTTCATAGCCTCCCTCTTATTACGTGTGTTACACTTCACATCCATGAAAAGGACTTTACTTAGTGCAACTTTTAAGACATCCTAGGACATTTAAACCTAGTGGTCTGATACCATGTTTTGTCATGCCCAAAGATACCCCCGAGACTCGGACAAGGAAAATAGGACCACAACTGATACCAAGATAACCATGATGGCATGATCATGAGCATATTAAAGATAATAAATCGATGCAGAATCTAAATCATAGTTTAAACTAAAAAGATAGGGATTACCCTATGCTAGAACTGATATAATATGAATAATGATGAGTTTAATACATTGAAGTTATTAACTCAACAGTAAGATTAAACTAACTATTTGTAAAATAAGCCTCTAAGTGATTAGAAATACAGAGACAAGACCTAGAAAAATCTAGCAAAACTGAAACAAAATGACTAAACCACTGAAATGAACTCATGACTCTTGTCCTCGGAGAATGAGGACTGACCACTAAATCTTCTTAACCAGAGTTTGTGAAATCGGTTGATACGTGAAATTGATACTGTATATCTGAACCAATATCACCAAAAGATGTAGCACACGTATGCGTCAGTACTTGAACGTACTGAGCATTTAGTATAGAGTAAAGTTAGAATAAAACATATATGAACAATCACAAAAGATCTCAACATAATATACCGAATTTCTGAGGCAACTATATGCAATGACCAAGTTAACACATGCTGAAACTGAATACTTAATATACTGGTGAATGGTCAATCTAGAAAGTCATACTGAACTATGGGAGCTTCTAATAACCTATAATAAAAAAACATGAGATAAATATGGAATCCGAGGTATACACCCTATAGAGAGGACCCAATATACCCTGCCAGAGGTATAAAGGGATGCCAGCTTGATCAATATGAGTGCCGACAGATGGGACATACAACCTAATTGGCTAGTAGTTCTGCAACTATTTAGTACGCTAAAACCTAGTCCAACATGGTATTATGATACTCCCAATGAATTATGTTAATTAACTGATTATGTCTGAGTTTCTGTAAATACTTGATAGAAACTGAAAATGCAAACTGAGAATGCAACATTAATTTGATAATGATACATTAAAAATTGAAGCATGTATAACTGCATAACTGAAGTATCTGTCCTAACATGCATAATTTAAGAACTAAAGAAATACAAAGCTAGGGTTTTGAAATTCAAATGATATTATAAGTAATAATATAATAATCTTATTTGGAAAATATATTTAATAAGTTCATGAAATTCTATCTATGTTTTAGAAACCCTATACCTAATCATCATAAGAGAATCAAGAACTAAATGAAAACTAGGGACCCAATGAGTGAAAGAAATCCACTTGTGAAATCCCACATACATGGTGATGAAATCTATGGAAAATACTTAGGTTTTGGGGCTGGAACTTCTGGGAAGTCGCTTCTTTCTAGAATTAGGGTTCTTGGGATTTTTTCCATCTCTTGCTTCTAATTTTCTATTTTTGATTTAATGATTTGAATTTGATATGTGTTACTTATGTTTCTAGGCTTAAACCGACTTAAATCTGAAGATTTAGGGTAAAAGCGACGTAACATAGGGTTTAAATGGAGTGGGAAAGGAAAAAAGACCCCTGGGTAAGTTGCTGTCGGACCAAACGATGGCCAGGACAGACGGTCCGTCGTTTGACCCATGCCCTGTCGTTTGTTCATAGGTTGGGCCTGTTCAATAGGACTTTACTAAAACTGGCATAAATCTTTACTCGGATGTCTACTTTTACCAAGGTCGGTGGGTATAGAGAGATAATTCAATTATCTATTAGTGGGTAGGTAATGGGACACATAATTTATTTTATGGTAAGATTTATGACCATTTGAAGTGAACCAACTGCATTTCCCCCTTAACAGTCTGCTAGTTCAAACCTAGGGTTAGATTTATGGACGGTGGGTCCATCTACCTACCGTGCTGGTCATCCGTGGCTCTTGTCAGAGAGTGGTTGAAGGGGGTCTTGATCCACGTTCAAGTACTACGAACCGTAGTCAAACCTACTAATTGTAAGTCTGTCGGTCGACCAACAATTAACCAATATTCCTGTGCTAAAATTTTTGGGAGTTTCTTATCCTATGGACGATTGTGCAGGATAAACTGTGACTCAGGCTACGGTCAGTAAATCGTCTCGTAAGTTACACCTGAAGATTTTTTTAAAAAAATGCTGATTTTGGTCTATTTTTTACTACGGGGTGTTAAATTACATAAGATAAACTCTATGTTGGGTCTAGAAATACAGAAAGAACAAAGTCAAAGACAATAAAACGAGTGATAATATCTGGCAAATCTTGTTTATTTTGGCGACTAGTTATTGTGTAGAGGCATTTTTTTTTCTCCGCTAGTAACAGAAGTAGCTCCTCTAGGTGCATCTTTATCTGGTGGAGCAACAGAAGAAGACTAGGCTCTATTGCCCCCATTACCATTTCCTTGATTATTATTTTGATAGTCTCAGATAAAATTCCAAATCTTACCACACTTGAAACAACTAGTGGATCCCTCAGGACAAATACCTGAGTGGATCCTACCGCACTGTCTGCATGTAGGAGGCTTACTACCCATTTTCCCCACACTAACCTGTAAATAGGATATTTAGATTATGAAATCTAACAATAGTACTCACCCTTGTGACCCCTGTTCTTAGGTGCAGGTGCACTGGCAGATGATGGATCAGGTCTCTTCTATTTTAGTTTTAAAGAGGACCACATGGAGTTACTCTTGCGCTACCCAGACTCATTCCTTATCTTTGACATTTTTTTGAAAGAACTCCTTTCTATTTCTCCGCTTCTCTTCCTCTACCTTCTGCACCTAGACCATCAACCTCAAAATGTCCATGTCTTTAATAGGCATTGATGCCGGACAATCTGCATGATAGATGGCCAAACCTAGCAACAAACATGCTTATTCCACTCTTTATGTCCTTAATCATCTTGAAAGCATAACGTGCTAGTTTGGTGAACTTAAACTCATATTCATGAACATAGAGAGAATCCTGCTTATGATTGAGAAAATTATGTACCTTGGCCACTTTAAGTTCATGGGAAAAGATACATAACAATAAAGCCTTCTCGAAACATGCCAATAGCACTTAAAAGATCTAAATACTAATATAACTGAGAATTCTTAAAGGTTACACATTAAACATGGCCAGAAGTGATAACCCAAGTCTTAACAATAAGAAATGATAATGGAAACACTCAAAGGACTAACAATTGACTATTTATAAAGCCTCTAAAAAGACTGAGATGGATGTTTTGATAAATCCCAAAACATCCTAATGGACTAACAAGAAAGCAATTAACATAGATCCTGTGAAACGCAAGGAGGCACACCGAATGATTCTGAACTGCTCACTGGATCAATGTTACACCATAAACTCGATACTAGTTACCTGTGTTTGCATCATAAGATGATGCATGCTAACTTACATCAATAAATTAAGTGTACAAGTATGCGAGTTGTGAATGCCAAACAATCACATTTGATCTTCCCTTTCATAAAGAGTAAACTGATTTTATTTCATTATAGAGTAGTTTAAAGCAATAGGACGAAGAAATGTTTTTTATGAACATAATGTAAACTCTATAAATATAACAAAGTTACCAAAAAACTATGAATTGTATGTAAAAATATAATAAACTTATGTATATAAAATACATCTACTTTTTGGTAGTTTTTCTAACTGACAATTATCACATTAGAGCTATTGTGATGATAAATCAATCTACCTCACGATGCCAGCGTATCCTATACCCAACCAAAGGTATTGGACCTGAAATACTAAGTTTATCCTCTAGTATATTGTAAAAAGTACTCATCTAAAAAGTATAACACTTTTCTACCCATGGTGGCTGCATGGTTGTATTGAGATGTCAGTTATGTCACCCCATTCTCGTCTCCAATTTGGTGCTTCATACTACTTACAAAAAATACTAGCTCTTATGTTGTAAAAATATACCTCTTCTGTGATTTGAGATAAGTTCTCAAAAACATAGCTCAAAATGTATCTTCGAAATTCTAGTTTTTCTTGTTTTTTCATTTAGAAAGCTATTACTCTTTTATTAAAATTAGCCCAAAGAATTTGGAAATCTGAGTTTCATGTGTTATTTAAATGTCAAATTAGTTTAAATTTGTTTGGGCATGCATAGTCCCGTATACTTCATTGAAAAAACAACTTCAAACTCTACTCTTTACTGAACTCTAAACTTAATTCATAAAATAACTCTAAAACATTCATGAAAGACTTCCAAAAACGTTAAGAACTTATCTTAACTTTACTCTTTACAGATCTTGACTTTACTCTTCACTGATCTTGACTTGACTATTGACCAATCTTTACTCTACTCATAATTGATTAAATTATGGATTCACGGAATAAGATTTGTGTTTTGAAAGATCTCATAAATTTAACCAATGATTTTACATAGCTACATATAAAATAATAATAAAAGTCTGAATACGAATGTAGGCCCCAAAGAAGAAGAACGATTAAATTTTGGTTTCAAAAATTTCAATTGAGGCAGAACAACTCATGTCATCTCCATGGCACGGTGAAGAATTTTCCAAAATCAAGGACCAGTCCTTCGATAAGCCACCACGTTCAAATTTTGCCCGTCAAAATTTGTTCTTTGTTTTTCTTCAAAAATTCACGAAACACGTTTTTTTACTTAAATTATCTTTAGATACAAATAAATTAAAATGTACTTAAAAAGAACCTAAGTCGAAATGACCCTATAATGCGACGTAACAAACTCAAAAACTTTCCAACTCAATCAAATTCATGAACAATATATTAATTCAAGATCATCAATATCTAAAATCTTTTAAGATGAAACCAAAATGAAATTAATATGATTGGAACGTCGGAGATAAATCTCAACATCATGAGAACCTCACATAAGGTAGAAGTAAACCCTTGGCGAAAACACCAACTTCCTTTATTGATCTTGATGAACTTGTCCTTTTCTCCTTCTTGTTTTCTCATCCCTTTCTACTAATCCCTAGCGTGAAATCCCAAATTCTAAACATACTATCATCTGATTATACCCATATTAAACTCGTTAAAACGGATTATAATAATGGGGCAATGAAAAGACTAGAATACCCCTTAAAATTCTGAATTGGACATTTCCTGAATTAAACAGCCCAACAACTAAAAAACATAACTCACTCATACAAACTAACAATAATGCAAACTTCACGCCATTAAAAAGATAATTCCAAGATCTCTCCAACCTTATCTTGACCTGTACTAACTCATCCTGATCTACGAGCTACGACTGATTGAAGTATACAAAAAACTCAACTTTAACTCGCTTATAATTTTACAGATTTACACAAATACATTAATGATATAACTATTTAAGATTTTAATTTTCGTTGTAGTTCTTTCTAGTTGCGAGATGTTACACTTTACTAATTAAATTGACACTTAAGTCTTAAAACAAAGTTAAAACGTTTGTTAAAGATTTTTGAAAACTAATAAACTTTTCTTTGATTTGATTCTTATTTTTATCTTAACTTCTTCTTTGTGAGATCTTCACTTTGCTTTAATTGTATTACGAATTCAAGGTTTATGATCTTGTGTTTATTGATAATTAAATGAAGTTTAAATATATCATTCAGTGTTGACAAACAATAGATAATATAGGTAAATTACTATGGAACAAGTACTAGAAGGTAGGGAAGGAATTTGAAGAACTCACATCCTTGGTTGTCTGAGAGGCGTGGGGTGCCAGCCCTTAAAGTATAGATGTCCTGTTGGGTGCTCTGGATGGCACGAAATTCCAGAGCCCCTTTTGGGGCGCGATGCCCTTCCCCCATCTTCAAGTTTTTGTCTACTTTTCTTAGTCGTTTTTAATCATTAAACCCTCTAAAGTTTAATTTTTCTTCCCCAAACTCGTAGAATAATTTATACCCTTAATATACAACAAATTATATTAGAAAAAATCAAAATAAATATGTGAATAAATATTATAAAAAATTCCATGAAATCAACCCGCATGAATTCAGGGAAATTTTTTCAAGAACTCAAGGATTTACTTTTAGATCAAAAAATATTGCTAAAATTTAATCATGATTTGCGTGTGGGTGAACTAAAACAATGCTATGTAATATCACATACCATTTAGGGTTTAGCCTTGACGAAATCCACAAGCCAAACACGGAGAACATAATGAATCTTTAACATTCTCTCCTTTCTCTATTCTTTTCTCATCTCTAAAAAACATAACTCTTTTTATAAAAGCATAAAACTAAGTTTAGTTTAGACCCCTATGTAATTACCAATGGTGAATAAAAAAAAATGTAAGTAAAAGGCAAAAATACCCTTTCAAAATCCGGATTTCACTTTCATTATTCCAAAAACCCATGTTCAAAAAGAGGTCATTCACTCATACAAATTCAAAATCGCGTAAACTCAACATCGTTGAAAAGATTATCCTACGAGATTTAAAACTATATTTTGAAAAATACCTAAATAATCCTGATCTAGAATTTACATTTATTTTAACGTTACAAAAAACTCAGCTTCTAGGTTTTCAGTCGTCCCAAAAAAGACTATTTCAAATTCTTAGCTTCTTCTTATTTATTTCAATTTGCAAGATCTTACAATCTCTCCCCTTCGGAACATTCATCCTCGAATGTGATTACTCTTACCAATATAAGGGTGTAACATTCCAAATTGAATTCAAGAACCCACAAGCAAATGCGAAACAACATGCCAAATCATAAATAAGTACGAAGAAAGGATTAGCACCTTAATGCATAACTTCTCTAGATTAGAATATTTATTAATATCTCTTATTCATAACCTCCTTAGCTTACCAAGTAAATTATTTTATAAATTGGTTCATCCAAATTAATTTTAATTATGCTACCTATTTTTTGCTTAACAAGCAACTTGACGATCTAGAATCTAAACAAGAATCTCATCATAAAATAACCTATCCTTGTGTAATACCCCCAAAATGAGATAGGTTTTATAGAGACTTACATGTTCCTATAAGATTTTTAACATTTTAAATAAGTGTTTTAAAGTATGAATGGGTGATTTGATGAAATATGGAAGTCAAACATCAAGGAAAAACCAAGACGTTCAATGACTAGTCACCAAAGGGGCCTTATGTAATTTTTAATAGCATTTATGAGTGTCATTGGATTATGAGTTCCTTATATGACTAAAAATTATGTTTATAGGCAGTATATTGAGTTTAATGAATTTTTGAGCTCAAACATTTATGAACATCCAAGACGTTTGAAAGATAACCCTTGAGACGTGCATGTATATCTTGAGAGAGACTTGCATGTTTGGATGTGTTTTATGTGTTCATTTTGGGTGAAATTTATGTGTAAGATCCTAAAAATGATATGATATATATTTACGTTGTAAATTTGGGTAAGACTCCCCAAGGGCCACACAAAACGCCTTCAAATAGGACCTAAAGGCTGTAAAGACATTGCCTGAATCGACGGAGCCAAGGAACGGTCGATAAGTCCACCTACGCCCTGTTGATGGTGAAGAGTAGATTGTGAATTATACTAGAAAGGCTCATTTAAATTAAAGCCTTAGACCGAAATGACGGAGGACAAAAATGGCCCATCGATTGGCCTATGGGGCGTCGATGGCTGGCTGTCAATGGAGGCTACATTTAACTTCATGCTCGCTGTCCCATAATGGGGTGAAAGAGAAATTCACCCCACGTTCTAACTTGACCCTAAATGGTTTATTTGATTATTTTTGTGTGTATTTAAATGTTCAAAAACGTTGCAACCCCATTCTCAATCGAATTCACAAATTAGACTTCCTCCAAATTATTCTCTATAGAACCCCCATTTATGGTGAAGCCCAAGCACAACTTGTAGATTAAATTTCCATTGGTAGTTAACTAGGTTTAGAGATTTTCTTCTACATTATGTTATGGTGATCCTTCATCTCTTTTTAATCATACATCTAAAGAGTTCCTTTCAATGATTTCAAAGAAGTTTCATGATCAAATGACTTCTAGCCATGTGTTCTTTCACATTCAAACGCCTAATAATGATATGTTTAGGTTAATATGACCACTATAACGTGGATTTCAATACAATTGCGTGATGAACCATGTATCCTTCAACTCTTGTTTTAGCCTATGTATGGGCATTGTGATCGTGACTTTTTATTGATTGAGTTATGATTCTAGCACATTGAATTGCTTATATCTACTTCCTATCATGTGTATTGATGGTCAATTGTTAATGAGTGACCCATGAACATTAATGTTCAAAAGTTTTAATATGGGTAGTCTATAATGTAGTATCTTCTGATCTTGATACTATCTTGATTGTTCTGTGATTCAATTACGTCAAATTGATGGTTAGATAATGCCAATGATATAATCAGATGATGAATTACATACTGTTTGTCCAATAATGATTGATTATTGAAGAATTGATCTCTATTTTCCTATTGATATTCAATGCATGCAATTCACTATAATCTTGATATCATGGAACTTTTAGTAGTATTTTGTTTAGGTTATGATTTCTTTAACTACTAACGTTTGTTGTTATTACTGATTAATTGTAGTTGTGATATATTGATAATAAAACTAATGGAGTCTTGGCAATGGTTTATCTAGGTTATTTAGCCTATATATTGATAATTCTATATACATGATGTGATCTCAATTCAAAGGTGAATGAATCATGAGTTAGATTTGATTATTCTGTCTTTCGTTGTTGTCTTAGATTGGTATTATTGAAGAAATATAATTGATGATCATGCTACTATCAAGTACACTACATCACTCTCTACTCTCTATTATATTAGTGATGTAGTGTACTTGATAGTAGCATGATCTTATAGTGCTTATGCATGATTTCATGTGTTTTAAACTACATTTAAGCTATTTCCCTATCGTTGAAATTTTTATGAAAGATTAGTATTGATCAATGATTACAAAGGCTAAAGGTTTTATAAGAATTGTTCTATTTTCCTACTTCTTTACATTCTTATCGTATTGTTAATCGATGGAGCCTTGCATGGAATTTTTTTGTATGGTCTATTAATGGTGGTGGTGTTTACTTTATTGTAGATATATATGTGATGAAATCATGGACTTGAAGGCAATTATATGATGTATGTGTGTTGGTGATGATCACCCTATGTGAAGCATATGACTAGTTTACAATTTTAGGTTTGATGTAGGTTGTATGGCTAAAGTTATGAGTATGTAAATGGTTATGTTAAAATTAAATATATGTGCTTCCTATGATGAGGTCTTACAATTTTATATGTGAAGTAAAGTTAATATAGGTGAATAATGACTTAAGCTTACTGTAAGAATGTTGTAACTCTTTAATAAATAAGCCTTATGTTATGCTATATAATCTATGATGTTGTGTGATATATCATTTACTAGGATGAATTAATAAGTATACTATTATACACAAGGGTATGGGATCTTATCTATGCATTGCATATATGTACCTTCATAGGATAGTTCCTAGGTTGGTCTTCTAAGTACATAGATAGGAATATATGAGCATGTTCTGTATATGTCTTATATGCTATGATTTTATGAATGTGCATAGTGTCTTTGTGTGTTTAGATGAAAGGATTGCTAATATAGTTATGCCTATAGACTTATAAATTGATATATGGACACGTGTGACATTTTATCTGTTATGTGAAAGGTTTGATTACATATATGTATACACACACATGTATGATAATCTACTCAATAAGGGGCCTTGAAAGGTGTGCTCAAGTGTACCCTAAACTAGATAGGTTCTATATGTTATGTAAATGTGAAAGGGTTCCTCACATGATTTAGGTTGATGAACTCTCATCTATGACCTATGAGTCATAAAAGAAGTTCAAGCTCCTAAGCCTAATTTTATAAGATAAAGTAAAAAACAATTTTAATAAAAGGGAACTTATCTTAGCACCAAGTTAACTTGATCTTGACGGGTGTCCCTTCCCATTGGAGGAAGGCAGGTCACAACAATCCTCACGAGGTGGTTAGCCTCTTAGCCCAAGAGGCATAGAGTGATGTTTCCATAATGTATAACTACAATGCCCCATTTGTCATTAAGAGGGTTTCCACATATACCTCCCTGTTTCATAAATGATGTTTTCCACATAGGATCTAGCAAGTGATTTCACTAGTATTCTAGCATGTGTTATGTTCTACCTTTGCTAGTTAAGAACACCTTCCCTAGGTGTAAGACTCTAAGACACAAAATTCCATGTAGCACCCATGGTCTTAGAGTCGGTTAAGGCTATAGTTTCCCTAAAGTAAAATGGACAATGGAAGTAAAATAGGAACCCACACTAGGATAACCTAAGGGTAATTTCTTAGTGTAGGGGGGGGGGTATGAGACTTTACATATGCTCTTGAGGTAAGTAATAGGAAGGTTTTCGAATGCATGTGTCTATGTTTATGTTCATTAAGCACGACTTTGAAGTATTTGTCTACTTATTAGGAAGATGTGCATGGTATGAGTCATAATGGATCTATGTAATGTGGTCTCTTTTTATATGACTTATGTAGGTCTTATTGTTTATATAATGAGGTCTTTCCTTATGTGCATGATGTTTGTCTTATTGACTATGTGAATGAAGGTTCTACTTGAGTTTCATATGGTTGAATATGGTAGTATGATTGAAGGGTGAAGTACATGTGTTGATGCTTATAGACTGATGATAGGTTTACTAAGTATGTATGAGGCTATGGGCCGTCACTTGTACATTGCATTAGTAGACTTAGAATAGGATTGTGAGTAAGGTCATTGACAATGGTCCACTGTAATGTCTTTAGGATCTTATACTTGAAGGTGTCTTGTGGTATGCTATACATTTATGATGATATGTGGTGGCTTGTGTATAATGTATGTATGGTTTCCTTGTTTGTTTAACATGATGCATTGCACAAAGTATAACTGGAGAGTTACTAAGGAGGTTAATGAGTTAAGAAAAAGAAGTCACTGTAAAAACAAGAAAGCTTACTGTAAAGAATGAATATGTTGTAATGTGACTCTAAAATGCCTTAAATTTTATGTATGAACTTATATGATGTTTGTCCTTTGAATACATATATCAAGTACGTAATATATATAAATTTTAATGTATCAAATTTGTAAGAAGATTTCTCAAAAAAAGGCATGAAGCATAATTTTAAGTAAAATGTCCCTTTTAAATGCATGTTTTTGCATGGTTATCATACTTAGTGCATTCTTATATTAACTCCTTTCTTCTATACTTTTTACATAGTGTATGTTATGGATGCTTAAAGGATGTATCTATGATTGAGGAGTTTGTTATGTGTTTCGCAAGATCAAACAAAAGGAATCCTTAAGATTCTAGGATGTTATATGTCAAGTTATGTTTTAATTCTTGTTATTATATATTTATGATTATGTTATAAGGGTCTTATCCTTAATATACTCTAATTATGTTGAGCTAGGATGACAAAAAGATATTACAGTCTAGATTTGTACTTATGATATTTTATATACAAATGAAACTGATGTTCTAGCATATGATGTGCTATGAAAATTTTATATTTTCTCTCATATTTACCTATGAGAATGCGATGAATGATAACTATTGGCTTGTATGAGATGTCCAATAGGTCAAGTACGGCATGTTACTTCTAGGGGGTTCTCCCTGGATTTGACACCTACGGTAACTCCAACTCCTAAAATACATTGTCAATCCTCTTGGATAGTCTATAAGGTCTGTGTTACGACCCATAAGTACACTCTAGAAGTTAGAGGATCCTTGGGTAATCACATGACAAATAAAAATTCAAAAAGTCGCACTAAATGCACTCGTATCATTCACTGCATAGTAAAACATTGTGAAATGAGTAAGACTTTAAAACCTTATTTAGACACAAAGAACTCTTTCTGTAATTATTACGCAATCGAAAGACTTCCATTTAAAGAATTAAACCTTCATAATATCTCATTGAACTATCTAAACTTTGGAGTATACAATATTTTGGACTAAGCCCATACAAGACATAAAATAAATACTAAGACATAAAGGAAACTTGCATATCCAATACTTCATCTTCAACCCTTTCAAACCAATCCGTCAAGACTTCCATTTCCCTACACTTTAGTCAAAAAGGGAAAAGATTTGTTAGCACATTAGATGCACTAAGTATGGAAGTCATGCGAAAACTATGAAAAATGGATATTTAGTAAATAACACGCGTTTCATGAATTTTGATTAAAACATCATATACTATAAAAAAAATTAACATCTTAAAAACACATAAGAAATCAACAAGCAATTTATCACATTTTTAGGAAAACATTACAGTAAGCCCGTGTCACCTTACAATGACTTAATTAACTTTGTCATTGAAATTTCGAAACTTTACAAGGAAAACATGCTAGCATGCAATCCTCTCACTAAAAGGTATCTACGACTCACTTAATAAAGACAAGAGAAATCTCCCATAATCCCTCTCTAGGCAAACCTAAATAATCCTTAAGACCACTCATAATGAGATGCACACTTACAATACCCAAAACCCATAAACATGAGATCCTTCTACCAAAGGTGATTCTAAGGTTCACTTGAGTGAGTTGAAAAGTGATCACTCATACAAACCCTTTCACACACACATATGATATCCTACAGATTACATAGGATATGATCATTCTCACATAACATCATAACATACAAATAATATGACATTCTCCCTTCCAATTATTATTAAAAGACTTTCTTAAGTAAACCAAGAAGATAACTTCCATGATTGACATTGCCAAGATAACCTAAATAATCCATAGGACTAACTAAGTTTGGATCTTGTCAACACAATCAATAAGCTTCCCTAACTAGACTCATTCTTAAGACTTATCTAGGTAAGATAAGAAGATACTATTCCTATGTCCGCTTCACACCTTAACTATACAACTCTTAAAGACTCTAGATAATTTCTTATTCATTTAACATGTTTTCTTAACTTAAGTCATTACATTCATTGATTCATTTCAGTGACATTCATCACATGATGAAATTCAAATAATGGTGTTGTAAACAACTTCAAAGCCTACTGTACAACGTCTAGATAGTGTCCCATACGACCAATTAAACTTCATAGAACTTTTCTAATGATAGTAGGTATCCCATATGATGAAAATAGGAAGAAACCGACATAGACCATGGTAGAGTATCATGGAATCTGGAGTTTTAACCTACTATGATGGAGGGTATTCTGATTGCCAATGGTAGAACTTGGACACATCCCATGTAGGCACATGGTTAAGGAGTATGAAGGGCTTACTTTGTACTCTAGTTTCGTTCTTCATTAAAGATAATTCCCAAACCATGCTAACTTAGTACAAGAATTTGTTCTCATAGAGTAACTTACATTAAATGTGCATATAAAGGGGTTCCATCTAAAGTTCATCACCCAATCACATTAACCCTACCAAAGAGTTCCTCTAGGGCTGCCTTACAATGGCGACAAGATAGATCTTAATGATTTTTCAGAAGTATGATATGATGTCGTTCCATCAAATCAAGCTTAAGTCCATCATTCATTACATGAAGGATACTATTACATCTTTCGACATCAATGTTCATAACCTTACCACTACGTTTAATGTTCCACATCAAGGACCTTATTAACATCATTCATACATTAAAGAATAAGATGCTTTAGCATCCTAAGTCAAGACATCTCATATTCAAATTCATACATGTATCAAGTAAGGGACACGAGTACACCACAGAAGACACAACTTTCGCATAGCACATGAATTAAGTCTTCATGGAATACCTTAGTCATATATAGACATTTAATAGTACAACATGTTAAAATTAACACATCTATATGTGGCTTCATCATATATCACCACATAAGATTAATAATAACATAATCAGTCACACTAGATCATATTAGCACTATAAGGCACCCTTACTATTAACCTTAACAAAAAGCACCTATAATGTATCATTCTTCAAAACACATGTTCGTAAAATCCTTAAAATCTTAGACATGATTAAATTATTTACCATAAAGAACTTCATACAATACCTTCATATAAGTACTCAACATTGTACTAATAAAATTCATAAAGTAATCCTGACAAGAACAGATCTTTTACAGAGGTAACACATAAACAGTGCCACCATAAGTGGACCGCACCAATCAATCATTTTAATACAAAATTTATACATAATATTAGTAGAGTTAGGTAACCATACCGCCCATCCAATCTCACCACTTCCATCCATAGCCAAATCAGTAAAACAATACTAAAAGGCCCTTACCCATGCCCATGAAAATCAATTCAATTCAATAATCTTAATATAGAATCGATCTAAGAATATACAATAATCATGTGATAAAGTGGAAACAACCTATAAACCTAGAATCATAATCGATACATAAATAAAGAGCCTATAACAATCTACAAATAAATTCATTACTAGTTATGCAGGATCAATCTACCCATATTTTAGTCAAATTTATAGATTTTAAATGTTCGAGGGTTCGTGGAGTATTTTATTGGGAAACATCAGTTATACATCAATAATATCATATCTTAATGTTTGAAAACTTCTCATGCATGAATCTAAGAATTAGTGTAGAAATTGGATTTTTTCATCTTTTTAAAATCCTTGAAAATCATATGTTAAATTGATTCTGAGGTGATATAAAGACTTAGATTAAGAACTCACATACTTAATTGAAAGAACCCAAGTATAATTGAATAAGAAACTCCAATGAAGATCCATCTTGAAGCTCTCTCTTCACGTTGAGCTCGCATGAATGTTTTTGGAGAAACTTTTGGAGGGAATGGGTTTTGATCAAGGTATTGAGTTTAAATACAAATTTAATGAATTACATACTCTTAAAATACCCATAAAAACCTAAAATAGACGTCTTCCTATTTTATATGACTCGGGGTGAATTTCCCAAAAAAACCCAAGTCTTAACAGATAAACTGGCTATTTGGCATAACCATCGACGCCCTAACATCAACGGTCCGTGGGTGGTAATACACACCATCGATGCGGTCCTTTTTATCTGTATGATTTTTTTCAACCTGAATCATACATGTATCAATCGACGCCACCCATCTATGGTCCGTCATCTTATCGATCGGTCATTGTTTGCAGTAGTCTATTGCGACTGCCTTACAATGTTGAGCCCCAAGTTGGGTTCCCATTTCTAGGGCACCTTTTGGGTCCTAGGTGGAGTTGTACCTGGACGTTAAAAATTTAAACATGCACGTCTATGTATTAGGAAGATCTCCAAAAATGTTCAACACCAAACAAGCGACGCAACATGCTAAAACACATAAAAACTCACAAGGACGTCCAATAAATATCTTTCGAATGTCACCAGACCTTCATGGATATTTGATGTACAGACCTTACAAACTCAATACTCTTACTCTAAAAACTATTTTCAACCATATAAGGACCTCATAAACTCATTACACGCACATAGGCACATGAAAACACATAAGACTTATGGGAGACTATTAGTCGAATATTTTGGCCGTTCTGTGACGTTTGCTTAAAACGTAATCTAAATAATTAGACACTCCCTCAAATATTATTCTAAACCATTTTAGGAAATTAAAACTTTATGTCACACACATTAGCTCTTAGTTTCTCCTAAGACACCAATGCCCTTTTAACTTTCCCTTAACACATTCACACACCAAGATAGTGATGACAGTGAACATTTCCACACTTTTAGGTACTCTCCATCCACGAGGCACTTCAAACTGTTTGAACACTTTATTTAACAAATATCCATAAAGAATGCCATGTTTGGATGACTTCCAATTCATCACCTTGTGTATATCTTCATTCATTATAGCAGGATAATTACATTCCTCAAGTTCATAAAAAAATTTCAGTCCTACAGTTTTATTTTCTATCCTTGGTAACAATACCTTGTTGAGGAACTTAAATATAAACTGGTACTCTCTTTGACAAATTTCTTTGGCAGATCTGCACGTTTGGTGTCCCCATTAATTGCGGCTTTTCTAGTTAACTTACAAGATGGTTTGTAGACTTCAATTGACTGGATCCCTTACAAAGGCACACCCATAATGATTCTAGAGTTTCCTCATCTAGAGAAATCTTGATCTCTCTAACGGTAACCATATCCCCCTATCACTCTGTATTAACATCATACTCACGCATTTCTGGATCATGCATGCAATTATGGTGTTGGGCCCTCCAATAGGTGACCACATCGTCAAAATGGACAAAAAGAATTCTGTTAGGAATTGTGGGTTGAACACTCTATCATTCAACAACTTTTAGTTCTCCATCTCTACTATATATTTTTCCCTTATTATCACATGTTCCTGAACCTACTTATAAAAGAAAATTTTACATCCACTTGATGAATTTGCAAATCAAAAAATGCAGTCATAGTAATCAAGTCTGATGGTTGTAATTTTTTACCGCAGAAAAAGTATAAAAAATTCTAAAACTTCTAGTCTTATAAAGATTTAGCAACTAGACTAGACTTGTATTTATCAATAGAACAATGAGGTTTGAACATTCTCCTTATGAACCATTTGCAACCAATTGTTTTGCAACTCGATGGTAAATCAACTAGTTTTCACGTTATATAGAAATTAATGATTCCATTTCTTCATTTACAATCTCATTGGAAAAAATAGAATCATGTGAAGATAATGTTTATTTCAAAGTTAAAGGGTCATCTCAAACATTAAACACATAAAAATCAGGACTAAAATGTTGTTCTACCATAGCTCTTTTACATCTTCTTAACTCAAAATCATTAACTTCTTTATTTTTCAATGTTTTAGTAGAAGAACTATGTAGTAACATTATATTTTATTCAATAAGTTGACCGCCACTAATTTTAGAATTAAAAGGAAACTTATTTTCATAAAGATTAGCATAACTTAATTCTATCACAATGTTATCTTCCAGATCGAAAAATCTATAGGTTGTACTATTTGAAGAATAACTAACAAATTACAAGTAGTAATTTTCTTACCCAACTAGACAACCCCAAACTCTTAGATTTTTTCAAACTTGACTTGTGACCTCTCCAAAATTCAGAAGGTGTTAATTTAGACTTGTAATGAGGCACATGATTCAACACATAAGGAATAGTTAAGATAGCTTCACCCCCAAAATTTAAAGGTGCATGTGACACAACAAGCATGACATTAATAAATTCAACAAAAATTGTATTTTTCCTTTCTGGTGCTCGATTAGATGAAAGAGAGTAAGGAGGATTATTTTCATGAATTATTCCCATTGCTCTAACAAATGTATTAAACTCATTTGACTCATACTCATGACCTCTATTACTTCAATTTTTTTTATTTTCTTCCAAACTGATTTCCCACCCCATGGAGATAAGTTTTGAATTTTTCAAAAAGCAATCTTTTATTTTTCATCAAAACAACATATGTAACTTTAACAAAATCATCAATAAAATCTATAAAATATATATTCCATCCACGAGTAAGAATTCAATCAAGTTTATAGATGTCAGCATGAACTAATTAAAAAAAATAGTTTTTCTTTTATCTTGAAAATGAGGCCTTTTACTCTTTTTAGCTTTACTATAAGCCTCATACTTTTCAAAATTCTTTTTAACCATTGTTTGTAATCCTAAACTATTCATGATTCAAACGTAACGATAATTAATATTATACAAAAAGCCATGAAAAATATTGGTTAAAAAACATAATCAAAAGTAGAAGATTTATTTATCTCAACATTCGAGTAAAACATCCCATCACATATACCCCTTCCCCACAATAATAACCTTCTTCACTATTACATATTAATTAGATTCAATAATCTTTTTAAAGTATGCTTTATTAAGAAGCTAACTAGACATCAATTTTTCCTCTTGGAAGGAGTATAAAGTATGTCTTTTGATGTTAACATCTTTCTAGAATAAAACACAATTCAACATCTCCTTTTCCAAGAACTTCAGTAGTGTGGGCATCACCAACAATGATGATTTTGGGATCCTCAAAATGAGTATATCTTTTGAACTGGTCTTTGTCATAACAGACATGATGGTTTGCACCAGAATCACTCCACCATCCATCTATATTCTCAACCATGTTTATGTCAGTAATAACCGCCACAAATGATTCTTTGGTAAAATTTTCCTGAGTATTAGGACCACATTTCTGAAATTTTGATAAATCGAGCAATATGCCCACTGTTGCCACAAACAAAACATGGTCCATTTTCTTGAACTTGTTGATTTTGTGCTTGGTTATTTTCACCATTATTTTTCATGTGAGGTCTTCCATTATGTTTCTTGATTTTTTCCTCTTAGGTTTTAAAGAAGTATTTTGTGAGTTTCAAGAGTAATATTGTTTGAATTATTTAAATTTACTTTTGATGTGATTTTGCTTCTTCTTCCATGCTGTTTTTCATTATCAAGGTTTCAAGAGAGATGTTTCCTTTTGTTTTGGCGCATAGTTTTTTGAAATACTCTCCAAGAAGGATAATGTTTATCTACTATGCGACAAAGAATAAAATTATTTTAAATTTTTAACCTCTTTAGACTTAAGCACTCCAACAATCATGATAAAGACTTTATCGTGGTCTACCTCTGATTTCTTGTCCACCATTTGGAAATGAAAAAAATCTACTAGCTGCATATTTTTTCACTCCATCCTGTTTGGTATCATACTTACCCTGCAATAACTTTCAAAATTATTTGCACTTGAGTAAGTTCAATGATAATAATCATAAAAAATAACACATAAACAATTTATAACATAGTACGTACAGTTGTATGAATCTCCATCGTACTTTTCCACTCTCACTATATGAGAAATAGTTTGATAATCATTCGTAGATGTGGTGTCTTATTTAATAGGATTCTTCTCAGTTAACAATTAAGAAACATTGAAAAGTGTTAAATAGTAAATTACATTACCCTTCCATCACTTAAAATAATTACCATTGAATCGAAATGGCTTGGTAAGGTCTCCCATCTTGACATCCGCGGTTTATTCAATAGTAGCCATGTTTAATCTCCTTAAAATTGTTAGTGGAAACATACAATATAAAATAATTCAAGATTACAACTTAAAATGAAATGAAGAAACAAAAATCTTTTCACGCTAAGGAGCGAATATCTTGCTCTCTTAAAGGATATTCAAGTCAATGCAACAAATGTTTTTCACCGGTCCAGTATTAGTACTATTTCACTTATCCCCTCCAAAATACAACAACCTTCACAAAATATAACTCAACAAAAATCTGGATAAGAGTTGACTTAAAAGTTACACGATAAAAAACACCTTCTTTAAACTAATAAGAACTATATTAGACAAACTTTATGCACTCTATATATTCTTGTGTGTTATATATATTAAACAAAATTAAAACCACCACTATTTATACTAGAAGAAGTCTCTCTAGCAATGAAAAGGAAGATAAATGGTGTAGTAAATTATAAAGATAATAATCTTATGACTTACATAGGTTACAAAGAATAGTTAAGGAATAAAGAATTAGATCACGGAGAATGAATGTGGAGAAGTAATGAACATTTCCCATTCTTCAAGAAACCAAAAAGTAATGAACAATATACCTTAACATTCTGATCAGCATTAATTACTAATCAAGAATGAAAATTAAGTCATTCTCTAACGAACTAAAAAAGTCAAAGTAGTTGTGCACTATATGAAATATAGCATAACTTCTGAATTTTATGAAAAAACAAACAATGTGGAAAACAATTTAATATAATTGAAATAATATTAAAATTCTCTCACAATCTCAAAAAAAAACATATCCAATGTTAGAAGTAATTAAGTTTGGAGTCTCTATGCATTTAAGGAATGTCTTGGTAATATTTTGCCAATTTGGAGAATTAAAATGAACCATCATGAAGGACTAATGGGGAGGCCTCAACATTAGTAAAATCTCTAACTGAAGATGAAGCCTTCGTATGTGGAAACTCATAGATATATAACCTAGCCCAGCGTAACTGTTTCCATTTTTTGTACTGCATATGAAAAGATGTTATACGCGTTATGGTTAAATCTTTTGAATTATTGTAGCTTTAATAAGCAACACGTGTTTTGAGAAACTTATATACCGTGGTTTCACGGTATTATTAATACTTTTTCCTTAAGTTTAGTGTGTCGAAAAGCCTTTTTGAGCTAATTTTTGTATAAGTTTCTCTTTGTTTTGCAGGAAATCTGTCCAAAACTGAATGTGGAGAGTTTGAGCGAAGAAATGCAGAGATTATGAAGGTCCGTCGTTCTTGTGACGGTCCGTAGGTGGCAGCGTAGTGCAGCTACTGAAGGAAGATGGGGAAGTCTTACCAAGTCTGGGATTACGAAGCTTGTGACGGTCCGTCGTGGCTATGACAGTCCGTCCTACAAGTTCGTCATGAAGTTCAGAGAAGTGATCCCAGCACCCAGATTCCAACAGTTGAAGTTTTTTTGGAACGAAGACCCTCGAGGGACAGTTGTGCCTATGACGGTCCGTCATACTTGCCGTCGAGGGGAATGAAGAGAGCAGCAGAAGAAATTGCACAAGTATGGGACGACGGAGTCCATGACGGTCCAATAATTAGAATCCTTGTTTAATTAGGTTTTGGTTTTTTTATAAATAGTTCGAAAAACCTCATTTTTGAGGTTAGACTCTGGGAGATTAGACATCAAATTTTTAGACTTTGTGTATTAGTATTGGTTTTAGATATTCTTGCAAGTGATTTTTGGATATCAATCAAGCAAACTTTTGGATTTTAATCTTTCTCATTGAAGTAAGTACATGAATTCTTATCTACTATCTTTAAATATTGTGTTTATGGCTATGAGTAACTAAACTCCATAACTAGGGTTGTGGGAACCATAGGCAAATAATGAGATAAACCCTAACTAAAATAACAATTCTAGATTAGTGTCTTGCATGTATTAATAATTCTTTCGCTTAGAAGTATATTTAACGGATGACCAACGTTAGAACTCGCCTTATTGCAACTTGCCGGACCAAGGAGGTAGATAATAGGAAAAGAATTATTAACATAAATTTAGTGTATACTATCTAATAGGCTAGTATTGATTGGTACGAGGTAATAACCTAGTATTGATTGGTACGAGGTAATTACTTAGTCAAATATCAAATACAATGCTTAATATGAGGTACGAATAAGGGTTAGGATAGCAACACATGTAGCCGGACCAAGGTGCGGAGTGAGATTTTCTAGATGTCGGACCAAGGATTTAGTAATACATAACTTATCACTTTGCATGCAAGATACTAGGAAAGAATTGTTATAGTTAGAATTATCAAGTTATGAACCTGTGGAGAACACGTAAACCCTAGTTACTTTGATTAATTTATCAAAATCCAACTGTCAAAGCTGTTAATTGTCTCTTTCAAGTTCGTTATTTATTTTCACTCATTTAGAAATAGAAACCTCCCTTTATTGTTTTTACTTTCCAAGGAAGCCATTGACCAAACAATATTAATAATAGGTTGAACTTAAGTCTAGACTATTTTCCTCGTGGGAGCAATCCCAACCTCACTGGTTTGGTTATTTATTTGACACAACCGTTTTACTTCTTATTTGAGAAGTAAGTTTGAGCGTATCAAATTTTGGCGCCGCTGCCAGGGATTATAGCTTTTAGATTAACTTAAACCTATTACTATAGTTTAGTTGATATTTTCTTGATTTTACTTGGTTTTATTATTTTTGATTTCTTTTCAGAACTATCCTCCTTGTATGCTAAATACACGGAGAGGAAGAGAACCCTTGTTTCCCTACGATCACAAGTTAGAGCGTACACTGCGCAATATGAATCGAAACTTAGGAATAAATGACGAGGATCCGAACCAGAACATTCCAGCTCCGGTTGATGTTCATGGTTAGATGTTACCCGATACTCCGGGTGAACATCAACAGAGGGAACAAAATCCCGTTCCACGGCCCCAAGCATACTACAGAGGGTATGATAACATAGCAGACTCAGATTGGCCACTTGTCTTGGCCCCTCTACCCACAGGCCACACTTTTTTTGTAACTAGTAGACTGATGCAAATGCTCACTGCCAGAGGTTTGTTTTCAGGGCTACCTTCTGAGGATCCACATGCCTATATAGCTAAGGTAAGGGCAGTGTGTAAAAGTTGTGTGGGGAGGCCTGATTTGGATCTAAATGTAATAGGGCTCAGAGCGTTTCCTCTCTCACTGACGGGAGAGGCTGCTATATGGTTCATTGAGCTCCCATACAATTCAATCTTCACTTGGAACCAACTAAGGGATGTCTTCTTAGCACGCTACTATCCAGTCTCCAAGAAACTAAACCACAAAGACAAAGTGAATAAATTTGTGGCACTAACAGGAGAGTCAGTTAGTAGTTCTTGGGATGGATTCACCTCATTCTTTAGAAGTGTTCCAAATCACCGTATAGATGATGAGTCACTGAAGGAATACTTCTATCGGGGACAGGATGATAACAACAAAGTGGTGTTGGACACTATAGCAGGTGGATCTTATGGAGAATGCCCTTATGCTGAGATCGCTGAAAAATAAGAGAAAATCTCCTAGAATAACAAAGCTTGGAGTACGAGGAAGTCTGATACAGGGAGAAACACATTCGAAGTGCAGTCTACTAAAAGCCCAGCCACAGATGAGATTCGGGAAGAAATGGCTCAGATAAGAAATGAGCTTGGGTTGGTACAAAAACATGTCACAAGGGGTGCAGAAAAGATAAATGCACTCAACTACTTGGCTAAACCACCACCTCCTAATGATGAGTGCTATTATGCGGAGGACACTTATGCACTAAATGAGCAGACGGGGGGTTTCCGACCAAGAGCCAAAGGCTCAAATCATGATAATTGGCGCCAAGGTCAAGGGAACCATGGTCGGAACTATGGTAACTACTATCGTGAGGGTCCGTATGTCCGAGATGGAAACCACAACCGCGACAACAACTTTAACAGGGGTAACTATGCTAATCGAAATTACAGGAATGGGCCCTATGTCCCACCTCAAAATCGTGAAGTTACTCCTAGGGATGGTGCAGATAGTATGACGCGAGTTGAGGATATGTTGTACAAAATCACGAGGAGGTTCGACACTAGTGATGAACACATTAAAGAGTTGAGGTGTGATTTAGCTAGTATTGGGCAAAAAGTTGATACATATGCAATTTCGATTAAACAAATCGAATTTGAAGTGGCCCTATTATCTGCGATAGTGAACACACGGCAACCGGGAACTCTTCCTAGCAACCCTGTCCAAAATCCAAAGAATAATGCACACTGTATGGAAATCACTACTTGAGGCAGTAGGCAAACCATTGACCCACCTATGCCATGTACTGAGGAAAATATGAGAAAGGATATTGATAATGTGGTAAAGGGTAGTGGTGAAGCATAGGAAAGTAATGGAAAAGATGCAGAAGTACCTACCAAGGTAATTCCCATGACTAGGCCACAACCACCCTTCCCTCTGAGATTAGTTAAAAAGACCGAGGATGGTAAATACCGCCGTTTCATAACAATGTTGAAATAACTTTCTATCAATGTCCCTTTGGTAGAAGCTCTAGAACAAATGCCGGGTTATGCCAAATTTATGAAAGATCTGGTCACCAAGAAAAGATCGGTCACTTTCGAGGATGATGATAGACTGCAGCATTGTAGTGCTATTGCTACAAGATCCCTCGTACAAAAGAAAGAAGATCCTGGTGCATTTACTATTCCTTGTACAGTTGGGTCATTACATTTTGCGAAAGCATTATATGATCTGGGGCAAGCATAAATATCATGCCCCTCTCAATTTACAAGAAGTTGGGTTTGGGGAATCCAAAACCCACTGCGATGCGGCTACTGATGGATGATCGGACAATGAAACAACCTATAGGGATACTTCATGATGTGCTAGTAAAAGTGGAGTCATTCATCTTTCCGGCTGATTTTGTTATTCTTGATTGTGAGGTCGATTTTGAAGTGCCTATTATTCTTGGGAGGCCATTCCTTTTTACAGGTTGAGCATTAGTTGATATGGAGAAGGGACAGATGACATTTCGGTTGAATAATGAAGAAGCGACCTTCAACATTTGTAGGACCATGAGGCAGAGTGGTGAGCTTAAATCGGTATCTTCCATATTTGACAAAGAAAAGATAAAGAAGGAGACTTAACTGAAAATTGCAAAACAAGAGTTTATGGTTGGGGATTTTGTGCTTGTAGACAGTTCTGGGGTGCCTTGTCTTCCGGGTAATCTCATGTCTAAATGGACTGGCCCTTACTTGATTACTGAAGTATTCCCTCATGGAACAATTGAGTTAAAAGCCACGGAGGGAGTGCGGTTTAAGAGGAATAGAGAGAGAATAAAACTCTATTTTGGGCATAAAGCATCGGGGAATAAAGTGATAGAGGCATACCATCTTGATGAAGTATGAGTAATCAAGGGTCCCCAGTCGTGCTGCGACATTAAATCAGGCGCTTGTTGGGAGGCAACCCTATACTTATCGTCTTTTTAGTAATGGTAGCATTTTTCTACTAATGGATTTTAAATTTGCAGGCACATCGCCAGGAAATTCTGTAGAAAATTACTCTGTAGCAGTCACTGACGCACACATCGACGGACCGTTGCGCCTGCGACGGACCGTTGTATGCATCCGTCGTACCAGGTACATTTTTCTGTTATTTTGAAACTAGGGCACACACGACGGAACCAACGATGGGTCGTCACAACTGCGATGGACCATCGTCAGGGAACTGTCGCGTGATTAATGAGTTATACCCGACCTGACTCGGCTGGACCCTTTTTCAAAATAAGGCAGTTTAAATTCCCCAACCCCTCAGTTCACCCCCGTTACGTTATTATTTCTCCCATTACTCTTTCCGTCTCAACTTCCACAATCTATTCCTCTATCAACCACCGATCATTGCCCTCTCACAATCCTCCAAAGCCCTACAGTGTTATCTACTAGTGGAAACTGCATCTGTGAGTGTCTACCTTGCAACCGAGTACTTATGCATTTGTTTTTCTCCATTTCTAAGGTATGTGTCTCTAATTTATACTCATTTCTCTTGCATATTTGTTTACTAGTTAGTATTATGCTTAGTTCCTCATCGTATTTTGTTTACTTTATACGATTCTATCTAACCTAGGTTACAAATGTTCGAAATTGCCATGTTTACCACCCTAGACATAGGTGCTTTTGCATTGCTAGTTCCCTAGGTAGTTGGGTTTGACACATGTAGGTCCAACACACTACAAGGTTGATGTGGGTTCATCGGGGATACTTAGGGTACCCTTAGTTCTGTCACTGTCATTAAAAATGAGACCCCGATGACGGACCGTCGTAGGGTCTGTTTCCAAAGCCCTAGCACCTTGCCCCAACAGACACATGTGACGGACCATCGTCTTCAGGACGGTCCGTCCTGCACAACCGTTCTGGTTGTCAGAGACCATGTTGCAAAGGGTCTCTTATTTTTTCTAAGTATCCTTCAACGGACACATGCAACGGACCGTCGTATCTACGACGGGCCGTCCTGCACAACCGTCATGACGGTCAGAGACCCCTCTCCTAAGGGTCTTCATATTTTTTTCCCAAGTGTCCTACGGCGGACATCTACGACAGACCGTTGTAACTTTGACGGTCCGTCCTGCACATACCGCCGTGCTAGTAAGAGACTCTCATTCAGGGTTCTCTATATATACATAGTCCATGTAAAACACGACGGACCCCACGATGGTCCGTCATAGTCACGACGAGTCATCACCAGGCCCGTCGTGTGTAACTATTCCTAGAGCAATGACATACTATTTTCAATGTTTTATTTCATATGGTCTCGCTTGTCTTGTTTGCCACTACTTGTACTAATATTGATCCTTTGCAGGTACTATCTACTATGGCACCCAAGAAAGACCGAATCTACGCACGCGGGCGATCAAAGTCTGTCGCCCCGTCTGCCCGCATGATCATCGTCTCTGATGATGAGCGTGACCCTGACTATGTGACCCCAGGAACTTCCACACCATCCCGTGCTGCACGTGCTCCTAGACCCACACCCAAAAATGTGGCGTCCGGCGTAGTCACTGCCTCCTAGTCTGATGAGGAGCGTACATTGACCGGCACACCCTCTGGTCAGCTCATAATGAGGAAGGAGTGTCTGGCTCGTTTGGAGTATCATGGTCCGAGGAAGCCTCTGGCTCTGCTGAGGTTCCCGCATCCACCACGGCTGCAGCGTCGGCCTCGTCTGATTAGGCTGACAGTTCAGACTCTACATCCGGCTCACCGGCTCAGGTTCCCACCCCAGCCACTGACTAGCCCAACCGGTGGTGTGTCGACGGGCAGTTTCAAGTCTACTACGACGCCATGTTCCTGACTGAGAAAGGACTGATGACTCGAACACTTACTTTGGAGGGGCGGGTACTTAAAGGGAGTCTCCCGACGATGCCTGAGATCCACAACCTCTTCACCATGCATCACTTGGAGTGGACAGCACGTTCGTTGGGACGATATATCGAAGAAATGGTCCGGGAGTTCTATGCATCCCATGTAGCGACTCTCCGATCATAGATCGATAGGCGGGCTGCCCCCGCTAAACAGGACCCGCTGGAGCAGGTCCGAGTCCGGGGCGTACAATTCACATTTCCCTGCCAGCCATCCGCCAGTTTCTATACAGCGAGAGTGCTGATGCTACTCAGACCCCCCGCACTACCGAGTTTGACTACCGCTGGCAGATAGTTATGGATGGCCAGTTCTTGCGCAAGCCATCATTGAGAGAGACCACCAAGTGATGGATGGCCCTGCACCTGTCAGTAGATGGAGAGGGTGGCGATTGGGTGACTGAGCCGAAGGGGGCCATCAAGAAGGCCAACCTTATGTTTACATCAAAGTTCTTGTGGTTGCTTGTCCGTCTCTGCCTTTCCCCCATAGGTGCTTATAATATCGTTACCTAAGATCGAGCGGTGTTGATGGCGGCGATCATAGCCGGATTCGAGGTGGACTTCGCATGGATTCTCCAGGCAGTCATGCACGAGAGGGCATTAAAGGTCACTACTACCTACCCTTTCCCCAGCATAAACTTTTCCCTTTGCAGGTCCGCAAGTGTGCATATATGGCACGTAGATCAGCTTAAGACCCCACATGGCACTGTTGACGTCGGCCTCATCAAAGACGAGGCCAATGAGTTGTCTCCACGCAGAGGGCCCCGTCCAGAGCTGCCCCCACTTGCTGATGATCTTGGTGATACAGTAGCCCAGGCCTGCACAGCGACATAGGCGTCGACTGACACTACCCCGGTCGAGTCTATCCTGGGTAGTAGCACAGCCCTGAGCTCCTCTCGCACAGCCCCTCCACCGGCACTGTTCCCGCATGCAAGGGTCCAAAAACTAGAGGCACAAATGGCCACTCTTCTGCGTCATATCCAGCCGTGGATGCAGAATTCGATTACTGAGTCTGAAGAGCGCCTTGAGAGGAAAATGGTGTAGTTTACAGAGCGGAAGATCACCGAGGTTAACCAGCGCCTGGATGCCTTTGAGTTAAGAGTGCTAGCCCAACCAGCCTCTCCTGTGGATGTGTCGACTCTTCAGGCTGCAGCCGACAGTCTTCGTGCAGACATCGACACAATGTTAGAGGCTAGGGTGCCGGAGTCTGAGGACCCTTTTGTCGAGCCTGCAGAGGACACCGTGTTGGCAACCCTTTTTGCTACTTCTGACATTCCACCACCTCCCCCTCGAGAGAGTGACAAGAGGCGTAGGGGTCGAGCAGAGGACGAGGCGCGAGCACGGAAAAAGGAGTGCCGAGATATAGACGCTGCGAGGAGAGCCTCCCTTGCTGAGGAGGAGGTGCACTGAATGAGAGAATTTGAATTAGAGGCTGGGGCGTCTAGCTCACGCACTGATGAGATAGCAGGAGGCACTACTGATGGTGCGCTTGTTATTGAGGACACCACTGAGGGTTTCCACACTGCAAAGGACGTGGGTTCCGGGGAACCGGGACCACCATCTTGCTGATCGACGGTGCTTTGCGCCATAGGTTTGCTTCACCTACCAAACTAGTATTTACATTTGTATGCATTGGGGACAATTGCATGGTTTTTTGTTGGGGGTGGGGTAAATGGATTGTGAGTGTTAGGGTGAAGTATGATTAGCCCAATTCACTATCCTCTTTTGGGGTTTTCTTGCCTGTGTTCTTTTTCCCCAAAAGTCTGATTACTTTTTCTGTTGAACCGGCATGTTTATATCTTATGTACATAGTTTAATTCTGGAGCATGATGGCTAATATGATATCCTGATAAACTGGAAAATAATGCATGACTAGGCATAGTAACTGATAATCGTGTGGACCTAAGCATGAAATAGAGTTACACCATTGCATTACCCTAAGTCTTAAATTCGAACTAGGTGTCTGATAATCTTGTATAGTTATGAGATGTCAAGATAGTGTGAGGAAATTTGAATTTTCCACTATTGGTACTGAGCTAGAACATGACTGGTTAGTCCTGCTGAAAGTAAGCTATAATAGACAATTAGGAAAGGATCATAGGCCTTTATTCAATATAGCCCATTTCTAGCCTAAATAAAAGAAACCAAATGAAATTTATCCTTCTTTGATCCAAATAATCTGATCTTAAAATTAAACCTTTCTTTTTCACCCCAACTGATCTTTTCTGGGAACAATGTGTTGGCCCTTGTCCCTCCTTGGTCATGTGCACCTCAACTTAAGTAAAAAGCATAAGTTGAGGGTGGCTAATGCATAAACAACATTCGTTATGGCACTGACCCAACTTTGGGTATTGTGTACCGTGATTCATGGAAAAGCCATGAGTAGAGGGTGACTACTATGAGGAATACTCTGGAAAGTGGGGTTGAAATAACAAAGAGAGAGAAAGAACAAAAGTAAAGTGACTCAAGAATTAGATGAAAAGAAAAGTACAGAAAAACAAAAATACACAAGAAATACAAACAATAAAACAATAGAGTCACTTAGACAAATGAAGAAAGAAGAGAAAATAGCAAGGTGAAAGAATATGAGAAACTGGGCGAGATTAAATGACAGACAGTGGAAGGTTTAGCCGATATGTCAAGGAGGGCAAAAAGTCACTAAAGTATACAAAAATATTCCTTACCTGACCCCGAGCCTATGTTACTAGCTAAAAGAAAGTCCTATCGTGATCCTAAGGGTTGTATAGCAAACTTAAGGCAGTGAAAATAAGGGCAAGCTTATGGCAAAAGGGATGAATGAGTGTGACTTTGTTCTTAGAGCTAGTGTCGAAAGGTAATCCTTATACTCAAATTGAAATCATTGTGTGAAAAAGGAGGATTTTGTTTTAAAGTGAGGACACTAGTTACAATACCGGAATTGTTAGCACCTTGGTGAGAAATTGAAGAGTATAGGTGTTAGTGCATGGTGAGTCTGTGTCATGTTCTGATCCCACATAATTCAAGGCTTATAGTGATAGCATGCATAGATTTAATGAGATTAATCAGGATTGATAGAAAAATGATTGCAAAGGATAAAACATGGATACTATTGTACAACGATTGTGTAGTGAGTCATAGTGCGTCGCTTGAGGACAAACAACGAATTTAAGTTAAGGGTGTTGATATACCGTGGTTTCACGGTATTATTAATACTTTTTCCTTAAGTTTAGTGTGTCCAAAAGCCTTTTTGCGCTAATTTTTGTATAAGTTTCTCTTTGTTTTTTAGGAAATCTGTCCAAAGCTGAATGTAGAGATTTTGAGCGAAGAAATGCATAAAAGACCACTTGCGGAGCTTATGCGGTCCGTCGTGGTTGTGACGGTCCGTAGGTGGCGGCGTAGTGCAGCTGTTGAAGGAAGATGTTGAAGTCTGACCAAGTGTGGGATTACGAAGCTTGTGACGGTTCATCGTGGCTATGACGATCCGTCTTGCAGGTTCGTCATGAAGTTCAGAGAAGTGATCCCAGTACACAGATTCCAAGAGTTGAAGTGTTTTTGAACGAAGACCCTCGACGGACCATTGTGCCTATGACGGTCCGTCATACTTCCATCGAGGGGAATGAAGAGACCAGCAGAAGAAATTGCACAAGTATGGGACGACGGAGTCCATGACGGTCCGTCATGACCACGACAGTTCATCGCGAGGTCCGTCGACCCAGCCGCGTTTTGGCAAATTTCCAGTAATTAGAATCCTTCTTTAAGTAGGTTTTCATTTTTTTATCAATAGTTTGAAAAACCTCGTTTTTGAGGTTAGACTCTAGGAGATTAGACATCAGATTTTTAGACTTTTTGTATTAGTGTTGGATTTTGAGATTCTTGCAAGTGATTTTTGGATATTAATCAAGCAAACTTTTGGATTTTAATCTTTTCATTGAAGTAAGTACATGAATTCTTATCTACTATCTTTGAATAGTGTGTTTATGGCTACGAGTAACTAAACTCCATAACTACGGTTGGGGGAACCATAGGCAAATAATGAGATAAACCCTAACTAAATTAATAATTCTAGATTAGTGTCTTGCATGTATTATTAATTCTTTCGCTTAGAAGTCATTTTAACGGATGGACAACGTTAGAACTCGCCTTAATGATATTTCCGGACCAAGAAGGTAGATAATAGGAAAAGAATTATTAACATAGATTTAGTGTATACTATCTAATAGGCTAGTATTGATTGGTACGAGGTAATAAGTTAGTCAAATATCAAATACGATGCTTAATATGAGTTAAGGATAAGGGTTAGGATAGCAACACACGTAGCCGGACCAAGGTGCGGAGTGAGATTTTTTAGATGCCGGACTAAGGATTTAGAAATGCATAACTTATCACTTTGCATGCAAGATACTAGGAAAGAATTGTTATAGTTAGACTTATCAAGTTATGAACCTGTGGGGAACAAGTAAACCCTAGTTACTTTGATTAATTAATTAAAATCCAATTGCCAAAGCTGTTAAGTGTCTCTTTCAAGTTCGTTATTTATTTTCACTCATTTAGAAATAGAAACCCCCGTTTATTGTTTTTACTTCCCAAGGAAGTCATTGACCAAACAATAGTAATAACAGGTTGAAGTTAAGTCTATACTATTTTCATAGTGGGAACGATCCCGACCTCACTAATTGGGTTATTTATATGACACGACCGCTTTACTTCTTATTTGAGAAGTAAGTTTGAGCGTATCAGAAACAAAGCTGGAATTTTCTTATCATTATACTAGAATATTAACCCTTAATATTGTGTTGTTCGGTTCGATTAAAAATTTGTTTTGATTACATAGATATTGAGTCTGAATCACACAGTACCTTACATTTAGTATTAGTAATTTGATCGTTATGACTTGTGAGTTGTAGCTATGGTGGAAGGAACTAGATCTTGACTTCTAGCATACAATATTTTAAAGTATGATGACGTAGTGGATGCTAAGTTAATGGGTCTCGGGTGCGGGTATTCGATACGAATACGAATCCGAGAGTCGGTTCGGATAAATTTAAACATTAAGATACGGGTGCTGGGATTGGACTAAAATTATTCAATACCATAAAATATAGTTACAATAATAACATTAAATATTTTGTAAAATCCTATAAATAAAAACATATCAATTAAAGATGTACAAGTTTAAAAACATAAATTAATTATTACTAGTTACCACAGTAATTAATTTTAAAGAAATTCTAGTTGTTTTTATTCATTACAACGAATAAATAATAATTATAGCCCAATAGTTAAATGATACAATTCAAAAAAAAATGTGTTGCCCTTTCTTCTCCGAAAAGTCCCTAAGCATTGCTATGCCCCTTTTTTAAAAAAAATGTTACTCCCTTCTTTTTCAGGAACACAACTTTAAATAAATTGTTCTCTCCTATGGATCCTAAACCTCCTTTCTATTCTTGTACAAGAATTATGTTCTATAGAGTAATATGATCTTTTGACAACTTCGTTAGAGAAAAGTCATCTAACTTTTGTCGGCCATGAAAATAATCTTTTATGCCCCAGTTTTTTGACTCTGGTCAAAGTATACGGATCCGGTTGACCGAGTCCCAGTCTTAACCTGCACCCGCACCAATCTCGCTAGAGAGGGGTTTGACTACAAAGCTAAAGTGTGCAACTTAGAGTCGATGAGCTCCTACAGAATCATCAAGTAGTAAATAGTACCCCAATCAGGATTCGGGGTATGCTTGAGATCATACTTGATAGGTTTAATAATCTTTAAAGAGTGCCTCCTCAAGATGCAGGTTACCATCGACAAGGAGATGACATCATTTCCGTTCCAGCTAAACATAATCGACAGAACGGGCTCTAGATTGTTATCATTCTTCCTCCTAAGTTATGGTTTGATAATTTGAGAGATATTGCATAGAACAGCTGAGAACGAAAAAGTGGAGTCTGATGCTCTTTGCTTGAATGATTTGGATAGGGAATGATATCAATCATTAGTTTTTTCTATGGTTTTGGACTTCGTCCAAATTCACAAAGAAGGTATGTAATAAATTTTGTGTGGGAGACTTAAAAGATATATAAGAGAAGTTTAATAAGTTCAAAATGTATGAAAATTTGGATATTATTCTATACAAATTTGAAGATCGTAAACTCAAATGTTTATAAGAAATTCTACTCCTATTCAGTCTTATTTTGTTTCCAATTTTTTGGGGGAGTTAAAAGAAGAGATAAATATTGTTAAGATTTTTTAGCTCACCTCTCTTAGGTTTTACATTGTCTAATAAATAATTCAATAGAAGGATATTGAGGTATGCTTTAATAAGAACAAATATACCTTCTACCGTATTGGAATGCAGATATTGTTAAGTGCACTAACATGATGAAAACTAGGACTACCTCTTACAAGTTGATCCCTTAGATTTCTGAATCATGAAGAACAATCACTTGTGTTTTACATGTGGTGATATGTATGGACCTGTACATCAATTCAAGAGGAAACAACTAAACTATATCATAGAAGAACTTGAACCTAATCAGGTAATAGGAAGAAGCAAATGCAAAGGTTGAGTATATCGCTTGCAGTAAAATAATTGACGGTCAGATAAAACAAGAGATACAACAAGTTGGTGTCTAAGTTCACTCTAAGGCAATCATATGGAGGTAAACCCTGTTTTGGTCAAATGAACCGTGAAGAATAGGTATCTGGCCATACACGTATACTTTAGAAACACATACAACTTCATTGATAATAGTATTGTTACACATATTGGTTACAAGGTGAGTTGTTGACCTCCTATAAGACTGACAGAGTTAGATAGAAACTATGTCATGTACACTTCACATTGCCAAGGGTTTTCTTGGAAAATGTAGGAGACACCCCACTTTATTTCTTTAGGAGGATGTGACATAGTACTTTGTAATTATTGCAATACCAACATTCTATAATTAATTAGCTAAATATAAGTAAATATGAATTGTATTAAAGATATAATCTTTTTAAACAATCTTTAAAAAATAAAACAACATGAATAATATATTTAAAATCTCAATTTCTTTTGAGACATAATTGAGTGTTAGAAATCTATAAAAACTCATTTTGGTCTATGATAAACAAAAGAAAAGTTTGATGCTTCAATCTGTAAACAGTAAATACAGAGGCACTCTTCGTGGATAAAGCTCCCGGAAATGATGCAACCTACTCTCTTTTGTCAGGCGAAAAACAGGAATTTGATGACAGAAATTGAGTGCTCTGATATACATATTTCCACTACTTTGTAAGCCTATTCTTCTCCCACTCAAGCCTTGTAGACAAACATGAAGCCTTTTACCAACACTGAGAAATTAACGTCAAAATAATTATCTTAAACTTCAACTATTTGAACAATCTCATATTCAAAATCTACTAGATTATTACCTTTCATCAGTTAGGCACTCCAGTTTTTTTTATACTGCCAAAATATCAAAGGTCATGTAGCTACTACATGTGAAGGGTTTTTAGTTACACTGCATTTTTTCATATTACTATTTATAAATTTAATAATTCCACAACCAATTGGCATTGGTTTATTGATAGCTTAAATTATACTTCCTTAAAGAAGTATAAACGGTCGTATCAAGTGAAATATCCAATTGTTTGGTTGGGGTTGATCCCACAATGAAAATGGTTTCGACTTAACTCTAATCTATGATTACGCCGATTTTGTCATGTCCTTTCCGAAAACAATTAATTAAAGGGGGGGGGGGGGTATTACGTAACAAAATTGATTAATTATATCTAAGTAAAACAATAAGCAAGTTTCTAACTTTTGTGTTTGCGAAGTGACTAGAGAAACTAGGGTGTAAGTGTTCACCATATGTTCTTAACGCGGTAATTCTAGCTATAACAATTCTTTAATAGTATCATGCATGCATAGTGGTAATTTTCTTTAAAATCACCTAAAAATAAGGACTATAACCTTGTTCTACCAAAGATCTTTTATTTATTCTTAAATGAATATCATTAACTTTTTTTTTAGAAGTTTAAGTACATGAACTAAGTAGTGACATAATATTATGTTCAATAAGTGGACCGCCACTAATTTTAGAATCAAAAGGAAACTTATTTTCATAATTATTAGCATCACTTGATTGTATAACAATGTTATCTTCAAGATTGAAAAATCTAAAGATTGTACTATTTGAAGCATAACTAAGAATTTACAAGTAGTAATTTTCTAACCCATCTTTGTAATCTTGGGATCCATTTGTCTCACTAAGGCTAGACAACCCCAAACTCTTAGATTTTATTAAACTTGACCTTTGACCTCTTAACAATTCAGAAGGTGTCAATTTAGACTTTTTATGAGGCACACGATTCAACACATAAAATATTGTTAAGATAGCTTTACCCAAAAAATTTAAAGGTGCATCTTACACAATAAGCATAAGATTAGTAAATTCAAAACAAGTTGTATTTTAACTTTTGCTACTCCATTAGATGAAGGAGAGTACGGAGGATAATTTTCATGAGTTATTCCCATTTCTCTATCAAATGAATTAAACTTTTTTGACTCATACTCATGACCTCTATTACTTAAAATTCTTTTTATTTTCTTCCAATAACACAAGTATGAAAAACAGTAAAGAGTCTTACCCATAAAACAAAGTTTTTACTCTTGTTTATAATAATAAAGTCCTAAAATAAAATGAATTATAATTAAGGAACATTCGTTCCAAAACATGTCTTCAGTCGATGACCCAACTGACGATCCGCCGATGGAAAGACAGACAGTCAACAGCCTACGTCGGTCGTCACTTAGATTCTTTTTTAGCCTCCACTTTCATATCATTTCTGTTACAATCGACAGACCATCAGCACGGTCTGTCGATGAATAATAATCCGTCGATGCATCTATTACTCCATACTTTATGGTTTCTTCAAGTAAGGTACTAGGCTATTTTCTTTTACCATCGAAGATTTGCCAGGATGGTCCGTCGATCAGTCGACGGACAGCGGATCAATCGACGAAGCGTCGATCTTTGAATAGCCCCACACTTTTGCCAGAATTACCCGATTTAATTTAAGTAACATGAACATCCAGTCCATGATTACCACCTATGGACCGTCGATGGGACGAAGGAAAGTTATTTCAGCATAGTCTTCAGCGTCTCCATTTTGGACTATTTTCCTACAAACACAGATAAAATTACTTAAAATTTCTTTAGAAAAACACAAAACTTAAGGTAAAAACATTAAAAGTACTGGGAAACCACCACACATCAACACCCTCAACTTAAATTTGTTGTTTCTCCTAAACCGTTGCACTATAACTCACTACAATGCCTTTGTACAAAAGTATCCTCATTTAAGCTCTCGCTATCATCTATCTACCAATCACGATTATTTTCATTGCCTTTATAGATGATATAACTCTTAGATTCATTCATGTGGATCAGACCATGATTTCAATTTGAGTATAAGGATATTTTTCAACATTTAATCTTAGAAAAACTTCACGCCTAATTGTTTCTTGTCGCCATAAGCTTGTCCTTATTTTCACTACTTCAAGTTAAACATATTAGACTCTCAGGATCACGATAGGACTTTCCTGGCTGTTAACATAGGGTCATGGTCAGGTAGGGTACATTTGGATGCATTTTAGAGACTTGTCGCCCTCCTTTACATAAAGGCTAAGTGTCCTACCTTTTCATCAGTTATTATGCCCTATTCATCCTTTTTCTTGTATTCTTTGGCTTATTTTTCCTTTATTTGTCCTTTTATGCAAATGACTCTTCTTTTATTTTTATTTTCAAATTTTCAATTGATTTCAGCTTTGATTTAGTGATTTTTATTTTGTTCTTTCATTTTTTTTCTTTTCATAAATTCTTCTAACAACACTTTTCGGAACATTCCTCATAATAATCACCATCATGGATTTTCCATGAGTCAAGGTACACAATACTCAAAGTTGAGTAAGGGACAAGATGAGATTTTTTTATGCATTAACCACCCTCAACTTATGCTTTTGGCATAAGATGAGGTGCACATGTCCGAGGAATGACCAGGGCCAAAACATTGTACCAAGAAAAGATGAGTTGGGGTATAAAAGAAAGGTCCATTGTAAGCTCACATCATTTGGATAATAAAACGTATTAATATCATTTGGTTTACTTTCATTTAGGCTAACCATTGGATAGTTTGAACAAGAGCCTATGAACTTTTCCTAATTGTCTAACATGGATTACTTTCTGCACTGTCTAACACAAATTACTTTTAGCAGGACTAACCAGGCAATTTCTAGATAAGTACCAATGGTGGAATATTCAATCTTCCTCACACTCTCATAACACCTCATTACAAACAAGATTATAGGACAACTAGTTCGAGCGTTAGATTGAGAGTCGTGCAATTGTGTATCTCTATATTATGCTTAGAGCCAACACATTCACTATTCATTATGCCTAATCATGTAAGCATTCCTTTTAAAATGGGATGTCATTATATTTAGCCATTATGCTTCAGATATCACATTCATATTTTGTACATGGTTTGAAATGTGCCAGTTCAACAGTAAAATAATAAGTCTCTTGGAAAAAAAACACAGGCAAAAATACCCCAAGAGAGGATCATGAGTTGGGTTACTCAGACTTCACCGTATCAGTCATTTTCAAGTTACACCACCCAAACAAAAAAACATGCAATTGTCCTCAATGAATAAGAAATGTAAAACAAGGTGCTAGGTGAAGCCAACCTAAGGCACATAACTCTGACGATCAACAAGATGGCGGGTCCGGTTTCGAAGAATCCTCTCCTTCAGTAGTAGGGACACCATAGGTAGTGTCCCCAGTAATGTAAGAACCCTCAATAGTGCTCCTTTCAAAATTAACAATCCTGAAGCTAGATGCCCCAGCAACTAACTCATGAGCCCTCATCTTCCAGGCCTCCTCATCTATCAACGAGGCCCTCTTTGCATCATCGAACTCGATACGCTCTCTATTCCTAGCACGATCCTCATCACCCTCTTTGGAGCGTTGCCTCTAGGAACGATTAGATGTAAGAGGCGGTGGTGCAGCGGTGGTCTGAAATTGTGTAGCAAGCACTGTATCCTCAGCAGGCTACGCATAAGTGGGCTTAGGATCAAGTACCCGCTTATCCAGAATGACATCCACATAAGCCCTTAGACTTGCCACAAGAGTGTATAGGGTCGTCAAATCAGTAGTAGGGGCTTGCCGGGCAAGAACTCTCAACTCAAACGTATCAAGGCGCTGGTGGACTGCCAGAATCTTCATCTTAGTTTGCTGGGAAATCCTCTTCTCGATTTGATCCTCCGCCTCAGCAATGGAATTCTGCTTCCAAGGCAGGATATGATGCATAAGTGTCTCCATATGGGCCTCTAACTTTTGGACCCTAGCAATCGAGATCAATGCTACAGAAGGAGTCGAGTGGGAGAAACTCTGGGCTGTGCTAGTACCCAGGATAGACTTAAAAGGGGTGTTGTCGGTAGCCAATTATGTAGCCTGATCAGCTCAGTGAGCTCGCTCTAGCGTATCCGCAAATTTCTCACCTAGCAGCTGAACCTTTACTTTTGGCCCTCTGTGGTGTGCCGCCTTATTGGCATCATCTCGGATGAGACTGATATCAACTGTCCCAGTAGGAGTCCTTAGAACGTCATTGCTTCAAATGGTCACTCAAGCAGACCTGCACACCAAAAAGATCGTGCAAGGAAAAGTTTAAGTGGTGGTGGCCTTAAAGTCTCTCTCATGAATGATTGCCAACAACAATCTCGCAAAATCAACCTCAAATCTCGAAACCATAGTAGCTGCCAATACTACTCTATCCCATGTAAAAATGTTGTCAACAGCAGTAGGGGATAAGTAGTGACGGACCAATATCCAAATGAATTTTTCTGCAAATATGATGTTGGCTTTTTTGATGACGCCTCTAGGCTCCAACACCCAAGATGCACCCTCAGCATCCACGAAAGGTTCTTGTTTATCCACTTCTTTGTGGTCTCTCTCACCACCGTATCACGCCTGAAATAACCCTCCTTTAACAACTTCCACTTGTAGTAACACTTGGGGGTGTGGGGTGGACCTAATGGTATCAATATTTGCACCATATAAGAACTGGCGAATGGTGGGAAAGGAGATATCCACCCGCCTATCCAAAGGAGCCCTGAAAGATTCTATGTAAGACGCATAGAACTCTCGCACCACCTCCTAGAAGTAGAATCTCACGCTCTGAGCCAACAACTCTAGCATATGAAGGGTGAAGGGGTCATGTATAGACAACATCGTGGGAATACTCCTGGTAAGAACTCGCCGCTCAACTCTTAGTGTTCGAGTAATGACCCCCTTATCGTTCAGAAGCTTTGCAACTCTGTACACTTTGTATTGGCATTCTAAGCACCTCCAGGTTAGCTGATTAACAACCGGTGTAGGAACGTCGATGTGGGGTGCTGAAGTAGAATCCACACTATTGGCCTCATCAGACGAGATAAAGTGGGCAGGTGCAACAGGAACAGTGACACAATGCGATCCTAATGCTCCCTATGATCCGGAAGCCTCCTCGGAGCCAGATACTCTCTCAGACTTGGATGAATCTTCGGAGACCGATGCTCCCTCAGAAAGCACAGCAAACCCAGACAGTGTGCCGGTTAGTGTGTGCTCATTTTAGAAAGGGAGGCAGTAACTTCGCTGGATGAAAACTTCGTGGGGGTGCCTAGAGTGTTCCTAAAAGCACGTGTTGGTGTGAGGGTGCCTGGTAGCACATAGTCTTGATCACGTATATCTTTCGAAGAGCAAAACACCATTCGACGTAATGTTTCCATGGACATTGAACGTCCTTGAGAGTATACTAACTCAGTCTTAGGGTCCATTTCTACCTGTAAAGGAAGGTTATTAGTACCAATATAATCATTCAACACACTGAAAAGAAAAAAACACCAAAGGGGGCACACAAAACAAGGTTGAAGTACCGAACTGTAAGACTGACCGACGGGCACTATCGACGATGCATCGATAGAACGGCGGTCCTTCAGTAGAGTCCATCGATTGACACATAGTAAAAATTTTGAGAAAGCTTCAAAAAAAGGTACTGCTAGAGACGAAGGAAGTGAAAGACGGTCTGTCGATCAATCGACGAACCATCCACCACCCCGTGTGTATACACTTAGATAAAATATAGAAACCCTCAGCAAATAAAAGTCTGTTATAGACGACCGACATGCAAGATGGTACGTCGATCAATCGACATCCCTACGACATCTCTCATTCAAGAGTTAGACAAATTGGGGTAGTAGCTACCAACAGACCCCATTGAAGGTCCATCGATTGACCGACGGTCCGATGATGGGGTCTCGTACTCTCGGTAAGACACAAATTTTGGTAAGACATTGTTGGCACCCCCAAAGAACAATTTCAAGAAAATTATGACACATCAAGTTCATATAGAATTTAACACACCATATCTTCTTCGATTATTGCAATTTCAATCCTAGATTCTTAAAGACCATAAAGCCCTAAGTCAGCAAACAACAATACTCATACATAGTTCACATAGACACTAACACCCCCAACCGATTGACTTTCAATTATTCTAATGGATTATGAATTCAATCTTAACAGTTTACTCATGCATTTTTGTCCTGAAGTCAAGACCCACATACATATTTGATCAATTTCGCATGCAAATTAATGAGAATTCATTGAGCAAATTAGAATGACATACCTGTGTACAGTAGTGGCGTGAATGGGGAGATGAATTTGTGCACGAAACAACACTGAGCCTGCCTGTGACCACCGACAAGAAAGAGGATTTAAGATAATGGGATGTGAGGAGAGAAATGTTTTGGGACTGAAGGGAATTTTTTGGAAAATGGGAATCAAGAGTTGATTAATGGGAATTAAATGTGTGAGTGAGTGGGAGAGTTTAACGAAAATGGGGTGGGAAACCGTTTGGAAAGGGATTTTAAAGGGTGGGAGGTAATTGAAAAGTTTTAAAATTAATATATGGCTGGCCGGGTCGGGTCAGATTATTGGGTCGGTGGAACTCACGATTCTTCGTCAACGGACTATAAGTCAATTTACACTCCGTCAACTGTTCTGTCGATAATGCCCTTACTTAGAAAAAATTGAAAGACATAACTAGGATCTATGGTATATATATGGTCCATTGATTGGTCCTTCGATCAGTACACCAGACAAATTTCTGTAGATTTCTTGTGATTTTGTCCAAGCACATTTAACACCCAATAAGCAAATTTTTTTGTGTTTTATGGATACCATTTAGACACGTACCCTAGTGTACTCTCTAGTAAAAACATTTAAAAGAAAATCAATGAAAATCCGTACATGACATTAAGTAAAAAAAAAAGAAACAATGCAACTACTCCAATAAAATTAAGAAAAACATATTGGTGGCTAGAGGATACCTATTGGGTTGCCTCACAATCAGCACTTGATTTGATGTCGCGGCATGATGCAAGACTTTTCATTACTTAGATTTCATGAAGATGATATGCCTTAATCACTTCATCCGCATTATCATCATGCCCTAGATATATTTTTATTCTTTGCTCGTTCACATTGAACATAAGAACCTTCTTGTTCTCCAACTCAACCACACCATGAGGGAATACATGAGTGATGAAGAATGGACCAGTCCATTTGGACTTGATTTTCCCCAGAATAAAAGAGCAACCTAGAGTTTAATAAAATCACAAAATCCCAAAACACAAAGTCGTACTTCTAAATCTTTTGGTTATGGTACTTCTTTATTTTTGCTTTGTAAAGGCTGAACTTTCATATTCCTTTAAGTGAAACTCATCAAGCTCATTTAGCCCATTCAATCTTTGTTCTACTGCCTCGTTCCAATAAATTTTTAGATTCTTCATTACCTATATGGCCTTATGCGCTAACTCAACCCGTGGATGACAAGCCTTCCTCTTAAAAAGTTGGTGTGGGGACATACTATGGGTTTCTTTTATGTCGATAGGCTCAAAGAACGTCATCAAGCCTCCTTGACTAGCATTCACTGTTTTCGCCTGAATCTGCTTGATTTCTCTATTTGACACCTCAACTTGCCCACTAGTATGAGGGTGGTAAGGAGTGGCTACATTGTGTCGAACCTTATATTTCTCCAATAATCCTTTGAACATCTTGTTGAAAAAGTAAGATCCCCCAACACTAATAATGGCCCTTGGGTTGCCAAATTTGATAAATATATCCATTTTAAAGAATGCGGTGACACTTTTACCTTCATTACTTGCAAGTGCTATGACTTCCACCCATTTTGACACATAATCAACCACCACAATAATATACTTCATCCCATGAGAACTCGCAAAGGTCCCATAAAGTCAATGCCCCAGACATAAAACCACTCAATTACAAGAATGGAATTTAAAGGGAGCTCTTGCCTTCTATCATACTGAAATCTCTTTGACACATGCCTTGGCGAATTCATGAGCATCTTGGTTGATGGTCGGGAAACAGTAGAGAAATTGAATCCGGATACCACTTTGATGCCCACCCGCAGGCGAGGAGTTACATGCCTCCAAAACACTCAACATCTCAACTTCCGGTACACACCGACAAATAAGACCATCGGCATAACTCCTATATAAATATGTTTCATCCCAAAGGAACTTTTTCACATCATTCATGTTCTTCCTTTGATGAAAGTACGAGTCCAATGGGACGATATCAATAGCCAAGTAATTAGTATAATCGGCGAACCATGGAATCAAGTCTTGAGAAGCGGCCAGTACATGATCATTAGGGAATTTGTCATCAATTTCAGCCTTTTTACCTAATTCTCGCATAGCTTCATCCTGTAATCTTAACAAGTGATCAGAAACTTGATTTTCGGTCCCTTTTCTATCTTTCACTTCAATGTCAAATTCTTACAATAGTAGTACCCATCTAATAAATTTTGGCTTCTCATCCTTCTTACCCATCTAATCAACCTTGTCTTCTCATCCTTTTTTTCCATGAAATATCTCAATGATGAATGGTCAGTATTCTCTATGACTCTCGTTCCAAGAAAATAGGAGCAAAATATCTCGAAAGCAAAAAACACTGCAAAGAGCTCTTATTCAGTAACAGTGTAGTTCTTTTGGGTTTTCTTAAGGGCTTTACTGGCATAATAACGTGGGAGAAGGATTTTATCCCCTCTTTTTCCAACTACCACACATAGAACAACTCCACTTGCATAACATATCACTTCAAATGGATAGCTCTCTTCCTGAGAAAAATACTTGGCGAAGAAACCAACTTTTACTTCAACTGACAAAATGCCTTAAAACAAGATTGATCAAAATTAAATTTACACTCTTTGTTAAGTAACCTGTACAAAGGATTTGAAATCTTTGAAAAATCTTTGATGAACCTTCGGTAGAAGCCCGCATGCCCAAGAAAACTCCTCACAACTTTCATAGAGATGGGTGGAGAATGTCTCTCTATTACCTCAACTTTGTATCGATCAACCTCTATACCCATCTCTGAGATGCGATGGCGCAATACAATACCCTCTTCCATAATGAAGTGACATTTTTTCCCAATTAAACACAATGTTGCAATTTTCACACCTTTTAAGAATCTCGATCAAGTGAATCAAACAAAGCTCAAAGGAGTCACCAACAAGAGAATATCAACATCATACATCTCATAAAAGTAGCCGGTGTATTAGATAACCAAAACGAAATTCTCTTAAACGCAAAAGTTTCATAAGGGCAGGTGAAAGAGGTTTTCTCTTGATCCTTTGTTGCAATAGAGATCTCCGAAGGGTATCACCAACAAGAAAATAGTATCACCCCTTTCTTGCAAGCGTATCAAACATCTGATCCATGAAGGTCATAGGAAAATGGTCCTTCTAGGTCCATGCGTTTGATATCCCGTAATCGATACACACTCTCTATGTTGTCACCATCTTCTTAAGAACAAGCTTATATTTCTCCATCTTCACTACCTCTTGCATATGTAGATTTAAACGTTTCTGGTGCTTAATACTTTGTTTATAATCAGGCATTAGTTAAATTTTATATGAGAAAATATCGGGAGGGATCCCAATAATATACGCAATAGTCCACCTAATAGCTCTTTTGTACCTCTTCGACACTTCAATCAAACACTCAACATGATGCACATACATATCTAACGCAATAAGAATCGTTAAAGTGTAACCTTTTCCCAAGAACACATACCTCATATAGGGTGATGGATCCTTAAGTTCCAATTTTGGAGCCTCCTTTATAGATAGTTTGGCGGTTTGAGACTTGCGATACTTGATATCTAAGTCTAACTTCTTTGGTTTGAACCTTACATCACCTCGATCAAGTGCTGCAACCAATGACCCATACACTTCAATACAATCACTCTAAAAATTAAATATCACTGCCGCTAGTGCCTCAACACCAGACACTCTTCTATTTGTACCTTAGACGAACTTTCAACTATGTAAGATATGGAAGATACCAATTGGACCTCACCACTCTGCCACGTGTACCTGCAAATGTTGAAAGTCACTTCTTTATTATTCAACAAAAACTTTATATTCCCTTTCTCCACATAAACCAAGGCTTTACCCGTAGCATTGAATGGCCTCTCAAGAATAATAGGCACCTCAAAGTCGACCTCACAATAAAGAATCACAAAATCGGCTTGAAATATGAATTGGATCTATCTTCACAAACACATCATGGAGTATCCAAGTTTACCTCTTCACAATTTGATCAACCATCAATAACCGCATCGCAATAGGCCTTGGGTCACCCAAACCCAACTTCGTGTAAATAGAGAGAGGCATGGGATTTATGCTGGCCCCTTGATCACATAATGCTTTCACAAAGTGTAACAACCTGATTGTACATGTAACAGTGAAAACATCCATATTTTCTTTCCTTTGCACAAGAGACCTTATAGCATTAGTACTACAATGTTGCATCCGATAATTATCCTCAAAACTGACTGATCTCTTATTAGTTACCATATATTTCATGAACTTGGCGTACCCGGGCATTTGTCCAAGAGCAGCTATCAAATGAACATTGATGGAAGTTTTTTTGACATAGTAAAAAAATTCTAATACTTACTATCCTCGGTCTGTTTCACTAACCTCTGCGAGAATGGTGGTGGTGGTCAAGGAATGGGGGTCACCTTTTGGGGTGCCTCAACTTCTTTCCCCGTCTTGTCTACAACTCACCACTAACTTCTTCTACCTTATTAACTCCTCTTATCTCGTTTTCTACGCCAGACTACATAGGTGGGTCAATGGTTTGATTAACACCTCGAGCGTTCAATGTCATACAATGTCCATCATTTTTCTAATTTTGGACGGTATTTCTAGAAAGAGTACGCGGTTGGCATGGGTTAACAATAGAAGACAATTGGGATATTTGCAACACAAGATGCTTTATTGAGATGGTATGTGCATTCACAGTTTGCCCAATATTCTCTAAATCACTTCTCACCTCTATGGCGTGCTCATCGCTAGCATTAAACATTATCGTCATTTTCTCCAACATATCCTAAACTTGCGCCATACTACCTCCACCATCCCTATGTGTAACTTCCAGATTTTGAGTTGGAACATAGTGCAGACTCCGATTGTTTCTGTTACAGTACTTATCCTAGTTGAAATTGTTGTCGTGGTTGTAGTTGCCATCTCAAACATAGTGACCCTCTTGGTTGTAATTCCTATAGTTTCGACCTTCATTCCTTAACCCTGGCGCCAATTTTCAACATTGGAGCTTATGGTGTTTTGTCGGAAACCATCTATATGGTCATTTACTCCATAAAAGTCCTCCTTCTTGTAGTTCTCATCAGTCGGAGGTGGTGGTTTAGCCAAGTAGCTCACAACATTTACCTTTTTTACACCCCATGGATATGTTTTAATCCTTGTCTTCACGAATATCATATGTGGCTGGGTTGTGTGAAGCTTGCGCTTCAAAAGCTTTTCTCCAAGTATCCAAATTCCTAGTGCTCAAAGATTTATTATTTCGGATATTTTTTCTAACTTCTCAGCTATCTATACATAAGTAAACTACCCATAAGAACACCCTCAATCGTATTGCGGAGGTAAGACAAGTCTTCTATCTTAGTAAGTGATGTTAAAATTTCCCTGATAGTACTCTTGAGTGCATGGGGCGGGAGGTTTCCTCCTCAAATCAGATTCACAAAAATTCTCAAAAAACACTTGATTATGAGAATCAATAGGCGGTGGAAGTTGACGGTCAATCTAATCACCAAGATAAGCAGGGTTTGCGTGGATTGCTCATTCTTCGAAGTGTACGGCTTAGTTCTGGCTTTGGTGAAAGTATTGGTTCTCCTCTATTATGTGTATTTGGCATACACTTGATTTATACCTGCAAGGGAAAAAAAGAAAAAGAGAAAGTAAAATTAGGAAATTATTGATTAAACTTCGGTAATCGTATTGAAAGTTAATCTAAAATACACTTTCCTAAAGAAATATAATAGGTCATATCAAGTAAAGAACCCAATAGTTTGGTTGGGGTCGACCACACGAGGAATTTCTTTTAGACTTAACATTAATCTACGATTACGTCTATTTAGTCAAGTCCTTTATGAAAATAATTAATAAAGGGGGGGGGTTGCGAAAAAAAAGTGTTTAATTATAACTAAGTAAAAAATTAGAAAGTTTATAAGTTTGGTGTTTAAGATGTGATTAGAGAAACTAGGGTTTAAGTGTTCCCCAAAGGTTCACAACACGGTAATTCTAGCTATAACAATTCTTTCCTATTATCTTGCATGCAAAATTGTGAGTTATGTAGTTCTAATTCCCTGGTCCGGCAAATAGAGAATTTCACTCCGTACCTTGGTTCAGGTACGTGTATCTACTTTACTAAACGTTACCTTTACCTAAAATTAAGCATCATATTAAATGTATGGCTAAGTTACTACTTCGCACCAATTTAAACTAGCCTACTACATAGAATATAATAAATCTACGTTGATCATTCTTTAATTATTTAGTACCTCCTTAGTTCGGCAAGTCAAAACAAGGCGAGTTCTAACGTGTGCCATTGTTAAAAGGTCTTCTAAACTAAAGAATTATCAATACATGCAAGAAACTATTCTAGAATTGTTATTTACCTAGTTTTACTTTGTTAATAAACCATGATTCCCAGAACCCTAGTTGTGGATTTAGATACCCATGCTTATAATTACACAATTCATATTTATTAAATAAGAATTCATGTACTTTCTTTGACTAGTTTAACGTAAATCTACCAACATCACTTGAATAAACGAAAGTATCGTAAGAGTTGAATCAAGAAAATTGAAGTATTTCCCAAAAACCAAAGTTTAACTTCCAATTATACAACTATGCAAGATAGTAAAGAATCTAACCCGAAAAAAGTGGTTTTTATTACTATTTAAAATAATAATGTCCTGAAATAAAACAAGTAATAATAAAGGAAAATTCTGTCCAAAACGCGTCTTCAGTCGACGACCCAACTAATGGTCCGTTTATGGAACGATGGAACGTCAACAGCCTCCGTCGTTCCACACTTAGAATCTTTTTTAGCCTGCACTTTTGCATCCTTTATGTTACCATATGCTGACTATAAACACGGTCCGTCGACGGACTTACTGTCTGTCGCTGCCTCCGTTCCTCCCTATATAGTGGTTTCTTCAAGTCAAGTACTGGGACAACATTTTGTTACAATCGATGATATGCCAGGACGGTCCTTTGATCAGTCGAGGACCGTCGATCCTTCCATAGCCCCTCACATTAGTAAGAATTCCACAATTTTATTTCATCATCTTGAAATTTCAGTAGACGATCACCACCTACACACCGTCGATGCCTCCATAGGTCATCACATTGCACTGATTTCAGCACAGTCTTCAGCGTTCCCATTTTTGATAGTTTTCCTGCAAAAATAGATAAAAATACAAAAAAACTACTGCAGAAAGGCCTTAGAAACACATTAAACTTAAGGAAAAAGCATTGAAAGTACCATGAAACCACATTAAATCATTTATCGTGCCACTAATTGTACTTTTATGGAGTAGATATGCAAAAAACCATGCCACATGCCACAAAAACTTACAGGAGAAGATCTATATTATTTATCTTCCTATAGTACCAAGGAAATGAATCTTTATCAACGTATATCGCCCAACATTGACCAATTTGAAATTTCTTCGGCGATCTATTAGCAGAAAATTTGTAAAACTCAGGTTCTGGAACCTGATAAGGTATTGATTTAACCCATTTTCAGCAAAATTCAATGAATCCATGAAATTAGTTATCTCTCTTTGGTCTATGGATGAAGTAGAAATGCCTAATTAGTATGTACATAAGAAGGCACGGTCTAGTTCAAAGGATCTTTCAGGAACATCATAATTCTCCATCATCTCTTCAATAATGCCTCTAGTCTTGATGGCCTTTTATTTTTACATTCCATCAGTAGTCTACAATGAAAAAATATCAATCATATATAATAAATATAAAAAATTTATAAAATAATCAAATCTAAAATCTTAAGATTAAAGAACCCCACAAAAATTATAAATGATCAATATTTTTGATTTATGAAAAGAAAGAAGTTGACATTGATTACTATTATAAAATGAACACAGAAGGTTGATGAATAAAATTACACTGAAGATGATAACTTGGGTTGTTTGAGAATGGAAATGAATGACGATTTATTGCAAAGTGAGACTGAAGAAGTTTTTATATATAGGAATATTGTAAAGAATATTGAAATACATTATGTATTGATGAGTATGATCGAGGAGGATTACTAATTTCTCTTAATTGTTTTCAACATTTTACTTTATTTAATTTGATAAGTAGGACAAATATATATTTTAAAATTTATTTGATTTATTTAGTTAAATTGACGGCGCTTCGTGCAATGGTGTACTACATCAATGACCTACTATTGAACATTCCATAGAAAAATTATTCTCAAATGGATACAACCCTACCATATGTTATATGTGTGTGCTTTTTGTTATTTATTTTTCATTTAAATATAATTATTCATCACAGAAGTCTTTAGAAAAGATATGTAATTGCTTTATTTTATATATTTGTATTTTCAAAAAGTGATACAAACATATTATTCATCAATTGCGAGAGTTTTTCTCCTAATCAAGACCTCTACATACAAAATAAAAATATTTTACATCTTATACAATTAGTTGTGCACTTGATAAGTTAATTAAAATTTACAAAAACATCTCGTCGAGATTAATGAAATAACATATATCACATAAATATTTTTGATTAAATATTCACTTGGAAAGTCCGTTTATTCAAAATCAATCGCAATCGATGAAACTACTTTGATAGGCAATAGACAAATTTTGTTGCTTATGTGTCAATAAATATGGTTAATATATATATATATATATATATATATATATATTTGACCTTTATTACTAATGTGTATAAGTATATAATTATTTCTTTAGTTTTTGATTGATATGGATTCATCCTATTTGAACCTCCAAACTTTTGAGTAAGATTCAGCATAATGCTTATTGTTATGCCTAGGAATTTAAATGACCTAGACTAGAGACTACGTTAATGAATATTGTTTAAAATTATGTTTCCATACCTATTCTTATGTAATAATAATTATTTAGAAGTATGGGAGACTAAACATCAAGGACGGCCATGACGTCCTCAAACTAGTGATATTTAAAAACTAGTAAACATCCATAAGTCTTGTAAAGGTTTTGGAGTGTTTGATGTAGTCTAATACTTGGAAAATACACTAAATAGATAAAATAATGTTTATTGGGTAAAAACATCAAGGTAGGACCCCCTCAAGGGGTGGACCTTAAGAAGGACCCAACTATTGGAGAACAAGCTGCCTAAGGAAATAACCAATTTCACTTACATAAAAACAGTTCACGTCGCAGGCTTATTTTACAAAGGACGAAAATGTTTGGTCTACATCGTGGAAATTTTGCAAACTCTACTCTCTCAAAAATTAAATTCGATAATCTCTGGGGAATAACTCTGCGATGCAGACTTGTTTCCTGACAAAAATTCTAAATTTTGAAGTCAAATATCACTTCAGTAAAAAGTCTAATTACGTGAGGTTTTTTTTTTATTTTAGGGGAGGGTTATACATTGTTTTTAAATCATTTTAGACCTCTTTTTACCCACTAAAATTAGATCTTCTAATCAAAACCCAAAAGCTCTTCATCTCTCTCTACCCATCCTCCATTGAAGAAACATTGAAGGTTGAAGAATAATACCAAAAAGCCCAAGTTATTTACACAAATGAGTGGCTAAGGTATTCATAATATATGTATTCTTTTACTCTATTGATTAATTTCTCCAAGAGGTCTATTCAAAGATGATTTAAAACTGCCCAACTTCAAGAATTTTCTCAACAAATGGGTTTCCTTCTAAAACTAAAATTGTGGGTTAATAATGATGAATTGTGATTACTTAGTGTTAATAAAGGGTGAATTTGTGGGAATCTTATGTTATTTAATGGATTTTGTGTATATCTATGTTCTTCACCCAAATTCCCGTAATCTTTGATCTTGCTTATGAATTTGTTCGACAAAATATGTAGTGAAATTTAAGGCGCTAAAGATTCCCGCTATTAATTCGCGACAAAAAACATATTCCATTGTCAATCCGTTATTATATTTTAAACCAAAAAAATATTTGTTAATTTTGCAACTAAATCACTACTTCGTTGCTAATCTGTAGTTATATAGCGACTAAATTGATTATGTCTCTAATATCCGTTGCTAAACACTATTTTTTAGTGAATGAAATTACGGGTGTTCCTGTATATTTGGTTATTTAATAATTAGGATAATGGGTTGATGGGTATTTATTATGAATTTGGAATTGATTCTTGAAATGAATTTCATGAAGGTCCTTGGTGATACCTTCTATATCATGAGCTAGTTGTTTTTATTATGTCATTGTTTGTTCATCCTTTGTTTTGTTGGTTAGTTGGAGTATGAATAAAGATGTTATGAAGGTCTGATCATCTTATGAATGTGATGGCTTTAGTGATGATCATAAGTGTATATAATATTTAATTGAAGGTAATTCTCCTATACACCGTATGATTATGTTAGGAAGTAACGATCTAATATGCTGTTGGTTTTGATGAAAGGACATTCTCATCATATAACCTATGAGCATTTTGCATGTTATATATAGGGTTAAGCCCAGGGGACTATCTCATGTACTAATGTTCAAGAAACACTTAAAGGTTAATTAAAATGGGAATTGGCTAAGCACTGAGTGAACTAGATAATGAGAGGTATTCCTTAAAAAAACGTGGTTCACACTATGTTCTCTCATGAGATGGAAACTATAATGCTAATTAGCATAAAGAGGGTTTCTAGTTATAAATTTCTAGTTCCTTAACTATATTCACCCATAGGAACACTACCTAGTAGATCCACCTAGATGCTACTATGATAGATATATCCTATATTAGCAAGTAGAATCCCCATTTTCTGCGTGAGGGGATCACACGGGATTTCGTGTTTAGCTCACATGGACTAGTGTTGGTTATGGCATAGTTTTTCGAAATTCAAAATAATGAACAAAAGTTAGAAGATGAGCACTTACTAGGATTTCTTAAGAGGTGTAACTTAGTGTAGGTAAGGGAATGACACTTTACCTACACATTGCCAGATAGGCCTTGAGGGGAGTTTTGGGGTGGGTTCTTTGTATATAAATGATATTTATAATGTTGGTCTCATATGCGAGGTACTATGTCGATTTAACTCGATATACATGACGTTGATCAAAATTATTATGTATGATATTGATTACACTTTGTATGTTGTTCTATGGGGTAATGAAAATGCTTATGGTATCTTTGTTACTTGACTTAGTTTACGTGGGGTTATGGGGATTCACATAGAAATTGCACTAGTTTTCTTGGATGTGGATTGTGAGTAAGCTATTGTTATGTATTAATGAAATGGACTCTTAAACATGAAATATCATTATGGTTTTGTTATGGTGTTACTCTTCAACATAAATATGAACATGTCTTATTTGTTATTTTTGGTTGGACTTGTACATGTTCTTTCAATGTGAATAAAAGGCTTTGTAAGTGAACATGGCATTTTTATACTAAAATGTCCTCTTTAACATGTTTCTAAATATTTTTCTTGAATATATCTATACTAAGTATATGTGGTTTTTACTAACACATTTTCTAAGTGAAGTATATGTTCGGGCCATTGAAGATATTTGGTGAACTTGGATTAATACATTCCATGTTAGTATTTCCTCAATGTCGAGGATGAAGAAGATTAATTCTATTTTTTCTTGTTTTCTTTTCGAAAGATTTTATTGTAATTTATATATGAGACTTATCGTAATAGTGTAAGGGATATGTTCAAAATCTTGTAATCCAATATTTGGTTATGTGTGAGACGATTGTAGACTGGTTTTTATATATGAGAAGGTATGTTAATTTCAAATGTAATGTTTTAAATTTTCCTCATTTTTATTCTATCAATGATGTGATGGTCTAAGGTCTCTAAGAGGACGAAGACTCTTGTTATGACTAGGGGGTTCTCCCCGTTGGTGACACTTACCATCCCATATTTCTTTATTTTTTGAATGTCATTAATCAACAGAATGACTTTATTAGATAAAAAGTTTAATACCAAAGACTCCAAGGTAGTGACTACCATAACAACGGAACACTCAAAATTTCCTTTATGGACAATTAACAGATCTTTTAGCAACTAAAAAACTCTATACAGATCAAAGTAATTTATTTTACAAGCTTATGAATTGTAATTGACATGACAGTAGTATTCTAATTATTACATCAAACACTTGATTGACATATCTTTACTTTGTAAATTTTACTTTTAGTTGTTGTATTTTCTTAAGCATTGAAATCGATAAGTAGGACTATAGGAGAGTAAATTAAGGATTTTATTTAATTTAATTTAATGAATACAAGTAAAGAAGTTAAATTTTGAATTTTAATTTTAATGATATGTTCTCAAATATTTTATTTGATCAGTAGGAGACAAGACCTCGAAGGGTAAAATTTGTATTTTATGTTATTTAATTTGACGAGTAGGTTCAAATGGCTCATTTCTTATGTTAAATATAGTAACTTTTTGAGTGTTTTGTTGAATAGACCTTATTACATAACAATAACATTTATTGTCAAGATCTGAGCCTACACCCTGGACGAGGTCGACACTCGTTGACCATTGTTTGTCCCCAAATGAACCCTCATCCTTGCATACTATAAGTGGAAGAGTAACTTAAGCATGCAAAACTTAAAAACTGTATAAAAATCATGAATTTTCAATGCAAACTTTAACTCAAAAGATATTTCATAATAATAAACTTAATATATTCAACTCGCCAAAAATTTGAATCTTTTGTTTTTAGAAATTTAACAAACTAAATGAATAATACAAACTTCTCAACTATATTGACTATCTATGAATCCTATAACTGATGAAGATGGAAGTTGGAATAACATCCATGATATCATGACTAAACTAAAAAGTAAATTAAATCTTGTTGAAGCAAGGATGCTCACCATAGCTTACTCGAACTGTCGGATGTATTAACAAAACTTTTGTTGATGAGCATGAATACTTGTGTATCCACCATGAGAAGATGAAGGCCAAATTGCTCATTAAATGGAATGTACGAGCATGTAAGGGGATTTCTAAAAGATAACATAAGCTTGAATCTTGATAAAAAGAAACATACCAACCTTTCTCCTCTAAAAAATACTCAAGTATACAAAAAACAACTCAAACTTGTTCAATTCAGAAGTACTCAAGGATAAGATACTCAACTAAGAGGTATGATATTCGACTTGAAAGATTTCATACTTGACTCAAAGATTACATACTAAGCTTCAAATATATGATAATAAACTTTAAATAATCAACTTTGGATACTCTACCCATGAATGCTTTAATTAAACTTACTTTGTTATAAAGGAGTTTAAAACTAGTGCAATACAAAGAGAAAGGAAAAGTTTTAAAACATGTTACATCTCTTAATCATCATATCATAAAAAATATAACATTTTCCCTCTCAAAAGTGTACTTGTCCAATACATCAATGAAGTGCCATATCCCCATTATTACAAGGAAAAACCCCTTGAGGAACCACACAATTACTGTTGTGTGAGTTTCTCTAACCAAAAATTATAACTAAATAGTTATAGTGATACTACTACACTTCACGCCGCGCTGCTAAGGCCCATAGAATACCTTGACATCAATATAGGAAGCTTATGCACTAAGTGGATCCACAAGTCTTTGCGAAAAGGATTCATCTAAAAAGTATGATTGTTTCTACCCATAATGACTATATTTGTTATAGGGTTGATATTTTTTGAACTTTTCCATATATCGGTGCTCAAAACTACTCGCAAAAGTGTTATATTATATTATCTCTTTTTTATTAGATACATGCTTCTTTTATAATTTGAGAATAGTTCTTAAAAACACTGCTCATAGGTATCATGGAATTATTTATTGCCTATTCTTCTTATTTTAATAAGCAATTACTCTTTTTTGAAAACTAGAACAAAGGCATTTTGGAAATCATAGTTTCGGTTCTTACTGAAATGTTAAAAAAATTAAATTCTCTTCGTGATTACTTACTTCCCCTATACTTTGGTTGAAATATACTTCAACTTTACTCTTTATTTTTACTGAATACTCAAAACTTAAGTCTTTAAAGTGTTGATTAAACATTTGTCAAAAAGTTTAAAATATCATTCATGCCGAATTACGGATATGACTCAAAATATGATTTTCAATAACCATAGAAAGAACTCAAAACTCAAGACATAAAACTTTAAGATACTACTTCTCTCAAATGTACTCAACTCATAGATCTCATGCGGAAATTATGGGCATGAATTACTCAACTTAAGGGGCAAAATATCCGTAAAGAACACATGTATACGACTCCACTCATTCTCTTACTTGCTTGCTCAAAACATAGTTCAAATTAATAGCTGATCTCCATGGATTGACCATTGAACTTAAGGACTTTCTTTAACTCTTCTCTTAACTCGCGCTTGCATGTGAATTAAACCATTTAGCAAACATGGACAAAAGAAGGATCATACTTTTAAATGATTCCTTAGTGATTTTTAGCATAGACAAGTGGATCTACTTAGTAGTTCTGGTTCTATACAGTCGGAAAGGTATAGTATGGTCCTCTTGAAATGTGAGGTAAGATGTTATACCATCGCTTAGTATCATATTGATGGTTGTCCACAAGAGAATCTCCAAAAGAAACTGTATTACATTAATATATAAGTAAAATTGAGTTTGTTATTACATTTTGTTAATGAACTATGTTGTTTTTTATTTTACATGCATTATATATATCATGTGTTTTTATTTTTTTATATGAAGGTAAATACATCATGAGTTGAGCAGATTCAAAATAAGTTTCTTCTTACTCCTTTCAATCTTAAGGTTGGTGTTTAACATTCAAACACTCATACTCGTACAATCAATGTAAAGATGTAAGTTGACCTATATAGTCTTATGATGCATACACAGGTAATCAGTGTCAGTATCCAACTCTTTATTGATCCAAATTGAACATCCAGAGTGAGTGGTGAGATTCCTTGCATCCCGAGAGACTCTATTATCGCTTTTAGTATTTTCATTCATATAATGTTGTGGGGTTTCCCCCAACACATAAGTGCCATTTTGTCAAACATATCTGTATTAAAGTTATTTGTGATATGTTCCTCGTTTTACATGAGCTAAAACTTCCGCGGAGTTATGTAAGCCCGGCTAAGGGTTTGCTCAAGGACAGCAATAGAAATGTTGTGTTGTCCACGTCTAGGGTGTACTCTCAGTACATGACAAACATATTATGAGAGGATAGAGTTCTAGAGTCCTAGGGGGTCTATGAAGTCGTATATTTAGAGTCCTAGTTATCTGTGTGAAGCACACCGCCTCTATATTTAGAAGGCTGCAACAAAAGAAAATCCCTCACTTTTTAAAAGTATGTTCGTGTGTTAGATATTTTCTCTAAACGTTTCTTTCTAACTCGTGCTTACGCAAAACAATTGTACTTTTATGAGAGTGGTTCATAGTATGTTTCTTTTCCCGTGAACAAATATAAGAAAAGAATTCGTTGTTGAATGAGGAGTGGAAGGAACTTGTCTGTAGTTGTGTTGTCTCATTTTTCGATTGAGGAAAGTAAGTTTTTTATGTTTATATCAGAGATGGGCAAAGCATGGATAATGAAATGTGTTCAATAGGTTGAGGAAGAAAGGCTTAGGGATAGAAAAGAGGTCCAGAATAGGAAGGCTATGACATAACTAATTAGTCTAGGCAGCGAAAGAATTATTAAAATTTATCTTTTTTTCTAATAGAAGCAGAAAATACCTTCTCTATCATTTACTAGTGCACCTTTACCAAGGAACAAACATGTGTACAATACTCACGACTTTGAGAGCTTTAAATCCAGACCTGCGTATTCATAAGATTGTAAGGAACAGTGGAGTACTTTGACTCATCAATGATCCATGTTTTGGAGGATCCAATCAGGGGTGTTTAATGATTGTTTCACTGATAACTTTAAGTTTAGCCAGAATGGTAATTGACAAAAGAGTTTCCTAAGACCTTACATACTATGATAAAATGGGCAATATAGCGTACTCTTCTTTAGTTGCTTCTTAGATAAAAGTTACATCCAGATAAGCTACATTAGGGAGATACATAGAATAAACCATATTTATAGTTACAACAGTAACCGACAGAAAGAGGATTCACCATATTCTATCACTTGTATGATCCATGTCTTTAGTTTTGATGTTTTTCCAAAATAACATGTTTATTCCTTAAGTATTTTATGCATGTTGAGAATTCTATTCTAGTATAGAGATTCTATCGTGGTTGTGGCATTTCCTGTCAATCACAAAAGTACTATAGATGACTTTGTGTCGTTGGATATGGTCGAGTTTGATGTCATTGTATGTATTGACTGGGTTCATGCCTATAATGCATTAGTATACTTAAGCTCTTGAGTGGACAAGTTTTAGTTTTCATTGAAAAAATTATAGTGGAAAAGCAGTTTATAAGTGTCTATGAGTCATTCCATATTGTGCCTTAAAACAAAGAAGTTAGTTTTCAAGGGAAGTGTCTATCACTTATTTTCTAATGAATCAAATGTTGACATACTTCATATTTATTTAGATCCACTAGTAAAAGATGTCCCAAATGTTTTTCCTAATGATATACAGAGAAAAATTGATTTCGGCATATACATCATTTCAGATACTCGTCCTATTTCTTTCCTCCATAGTTAGACACCAACAGAGGTAAAAGTGTTTAAAGAATAATATAAAGATCTATTTGATTAGGTCTTTGTTCGGCCAAGTGATTCACCTTGGGGCGCTCTTGTCTTGTTTTTAATAAAGGAAGACGGTTCCCTTAGGATGTGTGTAGACTACGGCCAATTGGTTAAGGTTCCCATCATGAATGAGTATTCTCTCCCAAGGATAGACAATCTTTTCAACAAAGTTTAGGATTCTTCATGCTTCTTGAAATTTTATCTCAAATCAGCCTACCATCAGTTAAAAATTAGGGAATGTGATATTCCGAAGACAACTTTTAAAACCAGATATAACCATTATGAATTTTTTGTTAGGTTATTTCTTTGAGCAATGTGACTTTAAAATTAATGGATCTTATGAATAAAATATTCAAACCTTATTTTGATTAGTTTGTTATCGTCTTCATTGATGTCATATTAATCAATTCGATGAATAAAGAAGATCATGATAATCACATTAGGATAGTTCTTCAGACATTGAAAGATAAGGAGTTATATACTATGTTTTCTAGGTGTGAGTTTTGGCAAATATTTGTGGCATTCTCTGCCCACATAATTTCTTATGATGGGATTAGAGTTGATACCAACAAGAGAGAAGAAATTAAAAGTTTTTCTAGACTCACAGCTCCAATAAATATAAGGAGCTTCTTGGGTTTGGCAGGATACTATATAAGTTTTGTTGAAGGTTTTTTATTTATCTTGTCTCCCTTTACCAAGTTGACTTAGAATATAGTAAAATTTCAATGGTCTAAAGCTTGTGAGAAAAACATTGAGGGATTGAAAAAGAGGTTGACTACTGCCTTGGTTTAGACATTACCAGAGAGTACTCAAGGTTTGTTGTGTATTATAATACATTTAGAGTTGGGTTCTTTTGTCTGTTAATGCAGAATAACAATGTCATACCTTATGCCTCCAGATAGTTGAAGGTTCATGAAAAGAATTATCCAACCCATTACTTGGAATTAATTATTGTAATATTAACCTTGAATATATCGTGTAACTACTTGTATGACATTCATTTTTACTTATTAATTTATCATTATAGCCTACAATAATGTTAACCAGAAGGAGCTCAATCTCAGACATAGGAGGTTCATAAAACTATTGAATGATTATAACATGAGAATTCTTTACCTCCTAGGTAAGGCTAATGTTGTTGAAAATGCTTTTAGCAAGTTATCCATGGGGTGTACCACCTCATGTTTAGGAATAAAAGAGTGAGTTAGCCAAAGATGTACACAAACTTGCACATTTGAGAGTGACTTATGGATTTCTCAAAAAAAGGAATAGAGGTTACCAATGGGGATGAATCATAACTAGTGTCAGAAGTAAAATAAAATCAAGACGAAGACCCTTTTTTCTTGATTTAAAGGCAAGTGTTCATAAGTAAAGAGTAATATATTTTGAACAAAGGGGAGATGGTGTGCTGAATTATAAAGGTAGATTGTGTATACCTAGGGTTGATTGGCTCCACGAAAGGATCATAGAGGATTCTCATGGCTCCAGATATTCCATTCATCCATGATTCTAAAAGATGTTATGTTATTTGAGGGTGGTATATTGGTGGAAAAGAGTCAAGAATAGCATTGCTGAGTTTGTTTCAAAAATGCCCAAATTTCCAACAAGAGAAAGTACCACACCAAAGCCCTGGAGGTTTGGCTCTTAGTATAGAACATCCTAAATTTATGTAAGGGATGATTAATATGGACTTCACCATAGGATTACCAAGGTCTAACATGTAGCATGATTCTATTTGGGTATTTTCAAATAGAAATAAAAAACTCACTTTTTGCCAGTAAAGACAACCCATTAAGCCGAGGATGAAGCTAAGTTGTACATTCAAGAAGTGGTGAGACTTAATTAAGGCCTAATTTCAATCATTTCAGATAGAGGTGCACAATTTAATGCACAATTTAGGAAATTTCTATAGAATGGTTTGGGTTTGAAGGTAGACTTATGAATTGTTTATCATCCAAAGAATGATGGGAAAACAATGCGTAATATATAGATGTTAGAAGATATGTTGAGGGATTGTGTGATCAATTTAAAGGGTAATTATGATGATAACCTACCAATCATTGAGTTCTCTTACAACAACACTACCATTCAAGCATCCAAATAGCTCCATATGAAGTTCTTTATCGGAGAAGATGCAGATCTTCTATTGGGTGGTTGGAAGTTGGTCAAACAGGGTTGATAGGACCAGATCTAGTTCACCAAACAATGGAGAAGGTGAAGTTGATTCAATTTAGTTTTAAAACGTTACAGAGTCATAAAAATTCCTATACATATGTTAACATAAGGCCGTTGGAATTTATGGTGGATGATTGGGTAAAAATGAAAGTTTTATCCATGCAGGGTGGTATGAGGTTTTGTTAAAAAATGGTTACTTAGACCTGACATATTGTTACTTATAGAATCTCCAAGAGAATTGGTAGTGTATCCTATGTATTGGAGCTAAAACAAGAGTTTGTAGAAGTTCATTCAATTTTCATATTTCTATGTTCTAAAAGTGCATGGGTGATCCGTCATGATTCCACGAACTGAAAATATTGTAATTCAGGATAGCTTATCCTATGAAGAGATTCATGTCAGATTTTAGATTGCCAAGTTCCCAAGTTGAGAACGAAGGAGGTTGCGCAAGTCAAGTTCCTTTGGAGGAACCAATTAGTAGAGTATGAATCTTGGGAAGGTCAAGAGAATATGAAGACGATATATCCACATCACTTTAAAACCGGAGAGAACATAGATCAAGATACTAATTCTCTCTCCATTACTTTTTAAAATATGAGTATTTAAGTTGTTACTTTCTATTGATTGTTAAATGTTAAACTTGAGGTTACAATAATTAGCTTAGTGAAAGAAATATCATTCAAGGATAAATGTTTCCAATTGAGAAATATTGTAACATTTCATAACTCGAAATATTGAAGAATAATCTAAGAAACTGAAAAATTTTACTTTTGGATAAAGAAGGGAAAATTTGGAAAATTTCTATAAATTAAGAATGTGAAATTTAGAGTTAAAGTCATTTCTTTATATTTTTTTAAAGATCTTGGAAATACCTTTCTAATGCCGCCGAGTTTTCACGATTTCGATATCGTATGATTAACATATGTCTTTCGATAGTTTGGTTGTTCGAGAGAGGAATGCAAAATTCTAGATTTAACGAAGGGCAAACTTGTCTTTCACCAAACTATGTCTTGAGTTTTTCAAGGGTTTTATTGGGGGAAAATTAACTTTTTATTCAGATTAAAAAAGTATTTCACGCTTAGGGCTTGGTAGAAAATAGCATTTTAGAAGGAGAAGGATGAAAGTTCAAGAATACATCGAGCACTCTAAGATTTTGCGAGTGGAATTCTTTAGGGTTGATCCCTATAGATGTATGTGATATCATTCCGTGTTGGATTTGTTCACCCACACACCAAGTTGTTTAATTCATAGATTTTGAGTTGATTGATTGATGAAAGTGAAGTTCTTGAAGAACATTGTTGAAATCTTGTTTGTAGATTTGTTGCATGTCTAGAGTTTATTTTATTCGTGTTTTAGGGTTTTTTTTAATTATAATATATAAGATATTTAGGGTATTAGTGATCCCAATAATTGGGGGAAATATCCATTGAAACTTAGAGGGTTTAGAGATGAAAAACAGAAAAGAGAAGTTGAAACACTTGTCTGAAATGCCTTCAGGCGCCACGCCTTCCAAAGCCCCGTAGGAAAACCTCAGTTTGTATGGACATGTACGGGCGCAAACTTAAGCGCCACAACTTAGAATTTGAAGTTTGGGGTATGGCGTCCAATGCCTCTCAGAGTGCCAGGGACGCTTGAAGAACCTATTCATTCCCATCTTTTCATACTAGTTCCTGAGTGATGTACCCATATTTCTTAATTGAATCAAACACTCTAAGGTGCATATAAACATCATTAAATCATCTAACAATATGAGATAATTAACCTTGAAGATATAATCCAATTCAAGATATGTTAAGATCAACGTCAAAGAAGTTAAGAGTCATGTCTAAAAGTTAAGAAACAAGTCAAAGTCCTTAAAGCATCAAAGAGTCTTCAACAAACATTTTAGCATTGTTGTAAGTCTCTACTTGCAAGTTAACCAATTTGTAAAGAGTTGATTTCAATTCTCAAACGTTTAAACGCAACTACGTATTCCCTAAGAGTTAAGTTTCATGTTATGGAAAGAGTAAAGTGTTTACTTCATTTTTCAAATGTTATGAGGGAACTAATTATTTTCTAAGAGTTACACATGTCGCACATTATGAACAAGAAATGAAGCTAGACATCAAACAGTGCCTTCCTCTAGTACAATAAAAATGAAAATATGATGTCCAAGAGAGCTTTTAATGCTATGTTTGAGGTATTACCTCAAACTAGAGAAAAAGTTGTTTTAAAAACATATGAGCTTAGTATGTTTTTGATTAGCATTGAGCAACGATATTGGTACGTGAGTTCATATTAAATGAAGCCCCATAAATCATTTAGTCAACATGAACCGAAGATGGCTCATATTTTTTACATGCTTCCTTAGTGTTTTTAAGCATAGAAGAGTGGATCCACGTAGTATTTCCAATTCCATATAGACACCAAGATTAGGACTGTCCTCTTACAAAGTAAGGTAAGACTTTGTACCATCTCTTAAGGTCATAGTCATGGCTTTCGGTTAGAGAATCTCCCACAGAAACTGTATTACATTCATATATAAGTAAGGTTAAGTTTTTTTTGCATTTTCCTTGACAAATTTTTGCAAGCTTTATATGTATCATGTGTTTTTATTTATTTATATTAAGTTCAATGATTCATGAGTTGAGCAGAGCGAATGTAAGTTTCTTCTTACATCTTTCTAGCTTGAAATTGTTGTTAGCATTCAATCTCACATACTTGTGCATTTAATGTACTGATGCATGTTTGCATGCCTTAACTATATGATGTGAAAAATCATGTAATCAGGATCAATTTCCAGCGCCTCGTTCATCCATTTTGCGTAACCAGAATTAGTGATGAGCCTCCTTGAATTTAGTGGACTTTTTTATTTTTATGAGTCTTTTCATTTATATAATGTTGTGGGGCATGCCCCAACATTCATCTTAGGATTTTAGAGACTTCATAAATAGATAGCAAGTACATATTTCATTCAGGACTCTATATATTTAATGATATTTTACTTTTGGACGTATGGGCCATTTTGGTGAAGACATTTATCTTTATATTATTTATGAGATGTTCCTCATTTTACATTAAGTTAATTCTTCTGTCGAGTTAAGTAAGCAAGACCAAGGGTTCAGTCAAGGCTATCAATGATCATTGGGATAAAAAACATGTAGGATAGAGTAAAGCTGAAAAAAATATATAACATAACAAGTAATAATGGAAGAGTATAATCTGAACATGATATTGTTTTTGGGTACTAATGCTAGCTAAATACAATGACCAAAAGATAACAATTTGATTTTCAATGTTGATTGTGCCAAAAGTATGGCCAATGAAGTAGGGTCGTGCAGAATTGTGGGATCTCCTAAACACCAACAATAAAACTACATAAGCTAATTGTCGAGTCTGATGTATATGCTCCATCTATAGGACCATATAAACATTGCCTAAAGTATACAGGCGTATTCACATGATCACTTAATTGATGCCCATATAAGGAATTACAGCCTACATGGCTTATATTTCCAGAACAATATGGGTGACTTCACGAAGTCCAACCCAGTATGACTCTACTCACAAAAGATTAAATGATTAACATATTAATTCTGATTTTTTTAAATATGTTGGATAGCTCAAATCTGATATGCAAATCAAGAATGCAACATAATTATACTGATAAAGAAACATTCAACACTAAGGCATGTATACAATAAATATCTTAAATATACGGCCTAGTAGTATGTGTGAGTAAAGAACTACATATTTAATGAATTTAAATTAATGCAAGAGATGAAGTAATAACATTAGAATCTGATTAGGAACATTTAAATTCATGAAAATTTTTTTAATATCAAGAAACCATAGGTTTATTTAATAGTAGGGAATCAAGATTATAACTGAATTTAGGGACCTAATGCGAGAAAGGAATCCACTACTGAAATCAGATACCTGGTGATGAATTCGATGAAAAATATTTTAATTTCTGGGTTGAAACTGATAAAAACATGTTGCATTCTTTAACTAATGTTCCTCGACCCTTTTCTCCCTTTGACACCTTTATTTTCTATGTTTTTAAGAAAAGATCTGACAAGAGTAAGTTCTATTTATATTTTTAGGCTAAAACTAACCAAAACCACTTATTTTATGGTTAAAAAAGCGTACTTTAGCAGTTCTAAAAAAGGAAAAGACCAAAAGACCCCTGATATAAACTCCATACTGGTCCAACCATAATCATATTCACAAATCGTGAAAGGGACAACGAATCGTGAAGTGATTCGTGATCTTTGATTTGGTGGCTATTGGTTTAGGGCTTTCATCAGAAGCCCTACCACGGTCTATTTGAGGGCCCATGTATCGTGAAAGTCTCACAAGAGGCTCGGGTTTGAGAATCTATTGGGTGGTCTTCATAGACGCCACCACAATCCGTATCGGTACCACTCACCATGAAGGTCCCCATGGTCATAACTTAGGTGAGGAGTTCTGAGGGTGACCAAGGGGAAATACTATTTATTAATCACGGGCGCCCCGACGGCATGTCATTAAGACCACGACTTGTGAAGGGAATTGTGGTATTGTGACAACGCATGTGTTATCCCAACACACCACCAAAAGCAGGTCAATGGGCCATGATCCTTATCATTGTTTCGGAACCCTATAATTGTATACTATATCGGGTAAGGTTTCTGCAACTTTTTCAAGGTCTAGTTTTTGAAGTATCAGAATATCTCCCCCTTGGGAATGTGTCCTTGAATGAAGGACAAAATATCTTAAATGGAAGGAAAGAACTCCAAAATCTACAACTAATTTTATGGAAATTTATTTTTGGCATAATTGATTTCCAAGAACATGCAAATGCGCTGAAAAATACAAATACAAACTTATGGAACATAATATTAAGAATTAACGCATGAATGACTGAAAACTTAAAAGGAACTATTACCTCATGTTGGGGTAGAATATAATAGAAAGAGATGAAGATACATGACATTCATTGGTGCTTCTGCTTCCCAATAATCTCCCTCTATAGATTATCTACTCTACAAATCGTTGACTTAAGCGACTTCTTTGTTACTCAATCTTATAACGTAACAATCAAGGATTTCAACTGTTAACTCTTCATAGGTGACATTATCCTTCATACCAACACTTTGAAATGGTACAATAGATCTTCGATCACCCACACACTTCTTCAGTAATGAAATATGAAAAACTTGATGCACTACTTTTAATTCTACAAAAACTCCTACTCATAATCTATTTCGTCAACCCTTTTCAAGATATTGTAATGGCCTTAATATATAGGATTTAGCTTCCCTGTATTTTGTAATCTAATTACCCCTTTTATATGCATCACATTCCCGAAAACTCAATCATCAACTTCGAACTCTACTTCTCTTCTTCTTACACCTCGCTATGACTTTTGGCGACTATTGACTTTCCTAAGTCTATTACAATTAGTTGCACTTTCTCTATAGCTTGAAAAAACAGAATCTAATCCAATCAAGTCTTCTTCTCCTATTTTAAACCATCCAACAAGAGATCTACACCTATGCCCATACAATGCCTCATAAGAGGCCATCTGAATGTTAGAATAGTAACTATTATTGTAGGCAAATTGTATAAGAGGGAGGTAATAATCCAACTACCTTTGAAGTAGATCACACAAGCTCTCAACGTGTATTCTAAATTCTAAATGTTACTCTCTACTTTACCATCTTTTTGCAGATGAAATGTTGTGCTAAGGTAAATCTGAATACCAAGATATTTTTGAAATGACTTCGAGAAGTGAGAGGTTAAATGAAAAACTATATCTGACATGATAGAAAGAAGGTCCCCATGTAACCTAACTATCTAATTAATGTAATACAATGGATAGTCTTCCATTAAATCTATAGTCTTGATTGTTAAAAAGCACGAAGACTTAGTAAGTCTTTCAAATGTCACTCTATTTAGTCTTGATTGTTAAAAAGCACGAAGACTTAGTAAGTCTATCAAATGTCACCCAAATAGAGTCATGTAGTTTGCGAATATGATGTAAACTTATGATAAAGTCCATGTTAATCAATTCCCACTTCCATGTAGGAATAACAATTTCTTGAGTTATACCTCTGGGTTTCTAATGTTTTACCTTGGATTGCTTGCAATTACGGCACTTACCAACAAAATCTTCTTAATCTCTTTTCATACAATTCCATCAATAGACATCCTATAGGTCACAGTACATCTTAGTGGCTCCTTGATTAACAGAATATTTTTATTTATGGGCTTGTGCAAGAATATGTTGGCTGCAGTCACCCACCTTAGAAACAAATAATTTACCCTAATAGCGAAGCAAACATCCTCTCCCATGGGAGAAAACCTCAACTCTTTTGTGGTGGGTTGCACTCTTTATTTCAACAATTATCAAATCACTACCTTGATTTTCCTTAACCTCCACTACCAATGAAGATTTTTTACTATTCTTAACTGTTACACCACCGACTAACATGCTCATAAGACAAAATTCTAAGAAAGCAATTTTGTGAACATCTTTTGCTATTTTCTTCCTTTGTACCTTAACATGTGCTACACTGCCCATATATAGTCTTCTAAGAGCTTATTTACTTTATTCGTATTACCACGATGGTAATGCAGATTTATATCATATTCCTTAAGGATCACAAGTCATCTTCTTTGCGGAGATTCAACTCTTTCTTGGTGAACATTTTTTTAGAGTCTTGTGATTTGTGAACATATCTACCTGATCACCATACATGTAACGTCTCGAAATATTTTGTTCAAACACCATTCTAGCGGGCTCGAGGTCATGAATTGGATAGTTCTTTTCATGCATCTAAAGTTGTCTAGAAGCATGATGTAGAACTTTACATCACTGCATAAACAAATAACCTAGGATGGATCTAGATGAATTAAAATAAATCACACCACTGAAACATGAACTTTTTTTAGTCAACTTAGTGATCAGAGAGGCTATGGTGAAAATCCTTTCACAAACGTTCTCTAATAAACCTCCAAACCTAAGAACTTCTAATATCTGTAGGAGACATAGTTCTAAGACATTGTTTCACTACCTATGTTTTATGAGAATCCACTTGGATCCCCTCGCTAGAAAAAATATCCCCAAGGAAAGTAACAAATTGCAACCAAAACTCACATTTATTAAAATTATCGAATAAATGACAACCTTTGAGAGTTTGTACAACAATCTTCAATATATTCGCATGTTCCTTATCATTCCTAGAGTAAATTAGGATATAAACAATCAAGACAAGAACGAATAAGTCTAAGTAGAACTTAAACACTTTGTTAATTAAATCCATGAAAGTTGTAGGATCATTGGTTAGTCTAATTCACATAACTATGAATTCATATTTACAATATCGAGTTATGAAGGTTGTCTTCGAAGTACCACAATCAATGAATTTAACTTGATGATGAATCAATGTGAGTTCTATATTTGAGATATGACTATTTCTCTAAACATGGTCAAACATGTCATCAATCATTGGGATGTAATACTTATTATTGATTGTGACCTTATTCGACGACCATTCATCAATGCACATTCTTAGGTAACCATCTTTTTTTTTCATGAAAAACACTAGTGTAACCCATGGAGATATACTAGGTGTAACGCAACCCTTACCTACAAGGTCTTCCAACTACACTTTCAATTTCATAAACTTATCTAGACCCATATTTTATGGAGAAATAGTAATAGTGTAGGTATTTTGAAGGAGGTCAATTCTAATGTCGATTTCCCTTACGAGAGTAACTCCGAGAAGATCTTCTAAAAATTCACTAACACTAGAACTAACTCAAGAGTAGGGGTTTAAGGGCTAGATCCCTAAGCCGAACTAGATGATAGAGACAACATTAAGTGATCATTTTTCTACATTAAGTTAGGAAATGAATGGAAGCATAAGTGCTAATCTGCTACCCTTCTATCCTATGATTTGTTCGTTTGGAAATTAAAAACAAAAACTCCTGGTTCTACAATCGATTAAGGCATAACAAGAATGTAATAGATTCTTTCCTAGAATGTCATCGAGGTCTAAAATTTCTTACTCTACAAATATTCTAAGGTCAATATGTGGGAGACTGTGACAAGGAAATTTGTGTGAACCTCTCAAGCTGTACCTATGTTATCTACTGTAGTAGAGACTAGAAAAGTTCTGAGTGAGTTTCTGGAGTAACTTCAAATTGAACTTTTATATAATGAGTTATAAAAGAGAGAGCAGCCATGTATCTAATAACGCATAAACATCAAGTTAAATACTCCTTTCACGCTATATATAATACATCAAGAGAATCCTCCTAATCCTAGTGATCTTGGATAGCATAAAACATATTCTGGCGATGACCTCCACCTGAAAAAAGAAATACCCTACTGAGTCGGGCGACCTAATGGTGCTGCTGTAGTTGTTGAGTCAGATCTACCATTGACCTCCTTTACACTATTTAGAAGGACATTCCTTCAACCTTTTACTAGATAAACCATATAAAAATCATCATTCCTCTCGTGCAAACTCTCGTGGATGGTTCTTACCACACTAGATAGTTTGGAAGGTTTTGGGGCCTCACACGCTACCTTGAGCTATAAAGCCTAGTGCACTAACTTATTGGTCATTTCGGGACTTGGAGGATGGAACATTGGTTGATGAAGGTGTTTTAGTTGACAATTGTTGTTGAAACATCGAGAGATTTCCACCACTCCATTTTTCTTGATATGATTCATAGTTTCCTATCCTAGCATTTTTGTACTTATTAGCTTTTTTCCTAGGTGTATCTCCCTCAATCTGTTGATCATAAGTCATAAGCCTAGAGATGTTCATAATGTCTATCTAACATTTATATTCTTGTTATCTTGTTCCTTCAATTTGTCCTCACCAAGTCGGACACTTCATAAACATACTTATTCACATACGAACTTGAATCATCAACCATATGAGGTAATTACCTAGAGTGTTTGGTTAACTTTTTCACGTACTTTCATGCTACCTTTCATAAAAATCTTAAATTTCTGAGCTTCTGCCTCCCTTTACTCTTTTTGAAAAAAACTGTCTAGAGAAGTCTCACTAAAGCAATGCAACGTGATAGAAGCTACATCTGACCCTGTTTTCTTTCAACTAAGAATACTAAATCCACATCCTTAAATTGGTAAAATTCTAAATCAACCCAATCATTCCCTGTTACCTGTGTCATCTCAAAGATCTTCTTGACTTCGTCTATGATGTTTTGGGGATCCTCACAAATGTGCAATCCTAACAACTCATGCGGATTCATTCTAACAAAATCTCGCACTCTAACTATAACTTACCCAAAAATAACATTTAAAGAAACTGGAACCGCATGATGTTATAGTTGGCCACACTATGCTCCAACATCTCAACGACATTCCGAAACTCAACCTTCGGGACTTCTTTGTATGCACTAGAGAAGCTCCGTTTGTATTCTCGACATTTGCAAACCAGTCCTTAGCTCTATTAGAAGACATTCTCTAAAGCGCATAAGAAAATATTTGCATGAGGAATTCGATATTACATTACGCACTATAAAAAAAATTTGAAGGTTTACTAAAACACCTTATAGCCTCTCTCAATAGATGTGGTGCACTTCACAACTTTGAAAAAGACTCTACTTAGTGTGGATTTTGCAGAAATCCTAGGGATCTTAAAACTAAGGTTTTGATATCAAGTTTTTCATGCCCCAAACAACCTCTCAGACGAGTACAAGACACCTAGGATCACATGTGACCGAAGTGTTGGGACATGCCCCACTTGAGTCTAGGAAAAAAAAACTAAAAGACTAAGATTATTGAATATATCATGACTATTGTCTTCGAAGAATGAGGACTCACCACTAATGTCTATAAACTAGAGATTGGGAACGAATCGAAGTATGATCTTACCGTTGAGGACTTGAACCTACATGACGAGAAGATGTAGCGCAGCATATGAATCACTATGATCTTCCAGGATAGAGTAAACATGTAATTAGCATATAACTGAAAAAGATATAAAGCAATAGTATAATATGAACATCATATGGATTCTGAATATTGATTCTAACTAAATTTAATGACCAAATGATAACATGTTCAAGATGAATACTGACTGTACAAAATAAATGGTTAATGCAATAGAATCTGACTGAACTGTGAGAGATGCTAATAACCATTATTAAAATCAAATTACCTAATATATGAAGTATGAAGTATACACCCTATAAAGAGGACCGCATATTACTTGGCCAAAGGTATAGAAGCATCTTTACACGATCACTAAACTAATGCCTGCAGAGAGGCTTCAAACCTACATTGATCTTATTTTGGGGACTATATGGATGACTACTATATTCCAACCCGTTATTATGTTACTCCCAATAGATTAAATGATAAAAACATTAAGAATGCATTTCTGTATATACTAGATAACATAAAAAAAGACTTGCAAACTGAGTATAGAACATTATTATACTTGTAACTACACATTCAAAAGCTATGACATGTTCATCTAAAATAACAGAATAATTTGGCCTAGCAAGTGCAATTCAAGAACTAAAGAACTACATATATAAGGATATGAAGTTCATGAAATAAACCAAATAATTACATAATAATCTTATTTGGAACAATTGAATAACTTATTCATGAAAATATGTTGAATTTCTAGAAACCTAGATCTAGTAAATAGTACGGAATAAAAAATATGACTAAATTCTAATGACCTAATGGGTGAAAGGAACTATCTAATGAAATCTCACATGCTTGGTGATGACTACACTGGAGAAATATTTTGATTGGGAGTTTTAAAGTGAAGAAAATATGTTGCGTTCTTGAACTATAGTTGTTTAAAAATTTTCTCCTTTTCAAACTCTTATTTCTAATGTTTTTATGAAAGATCTTACTTAGATATGTTATACATATGTTTCTAGTAAAAAAACTAACTATAGCCACGTTGTTTAGGATTAAAATGCATAGTTGAGGGTCTAACCAAAAAAGAAAATACCAAAAGACCCCAAACATAAACCGTTGGCGGGGCCGACCACAACCACTTTAACAGACCATGAAAGGACCATAGACTGGGAAGTGCATCATGGTATGTGGTAAAGTGGCTACAGGTTCTAGGGTTCTTCTTTACGAGCCCTACCACGACAGATGTGAGGGACCACGTACCGTGAATGTCCCCGTGGTCCTCACGTAGGCTGAGGTCTCGAGGCTTACGTGTGGGGGTCTACTGGATGGTATTCACAGACTCCACCATGACCCGTTATCAAGACCACGGACGTGAAGGCCCCCGTGGTCTTTAAATAGGTTGGGGGTTACTACACTTCACATGTGTCCCAGTGGCCCATCATTTTTACCACAACTCATGAAGGGTTCCGAGGTTTGGTGAAAGTGCTTGAGTGATTTAAATTTACCACCATGGGTAGGCTTATGAACCATGGTCCCTAACAAGGTCTGTGAACCCTATCGCGGTTCATTGCTTTAGGTAAGTTTTCAACAACTATTCTAGGCTTAGTTTTAAAAGTATTATAGGTTGTAGAGGTTGATCAATGTAAATAATCTACTACTTTAGATTGACAATTAGTTTTTGTCACTTCAGAGAAAATTTTTTCACACTTAATGGAAGCTATTACAAGTGATATTGATGTCCAAACAACTACAAAAAGCAAAAGGGAAATGACAAGAGTTGGAGTTGATGCGCTGTAAGTTTGTTCAGTAAAAAAAATAATGGATTTGGGACACAAACAAAATGATACATATGATATAGAAGATTTTGAAAATTCCGGGCCGCATGGTTTGCAAGTTGAAACCAAGGATGTAACTAAAAATTGGACACTGGTTTAACACAAAAATTCAGCAAGTGATTGAAGCCATTCACCAACTATTCAAAAAAATTCTCCTACTAGAGAAAATGGTGTCACTAGAAATTTTGATAACAATGAGTAAAGGCAAGATATTAGTAATGCCTCAAGCGACCTATTATGTTGGAATAACTTTGATGATTTGTGGAAGACAACTGTTAAGCAAGTAATGTTAATAAAGAATGATAACCATTTGATGCAAGAAAGGCATATTACACCACCTATTTTCAATAGCAAATTAATTCTTGAAGTTGTCATAATTGTGTCTAATGTGTGCTTGCAATGAAGAATGAGTCAAGGGCGTTAGTGTCAAATAAAATTGATTTGTGTGAGGATTCACTTGATGAAGATGGTGAGAATTTTGTTAATGAAGATTAGATAGATATGGTGTTCATATGTTTTTATAGAGTTGATAGAGATAGAATTATATCACCAAGGCACCAAAGAAGTGGAAAGAACAAAATTAAAAAGAATACACATTGAAGGCAACATAGTTGGGACGGTAAAATGACTAATGAGTTTGTTCCAAGGCACCTACAAATGCGACAGACTACCATTGGGAAGTATTTATACGTTCAACAAGATATAATAGCTCCCTAGGGAAAATATGAATTATGAAGTATTGTTGCATAGTTTGAAGAAGACAAAAGAAAAATACTTCAAGTTACTTTTGATGAGCAATCAATGTTTGAAAATTCAACTTTCTCTTTAATTGACATACATTTACATTATTTAAGCATCCTCATTTGTAATATCATCGTTGGAGTGTATTACGAATTTTTTAGTGATCATAAACAACTTATTTCTCTCTAGATTTTATTTTCTTCATGCTTGTTAGGTAGAAGAAACAAGGTATTTCATTATGATTAGTAAGGTAAGACCTAGCCCCCCTTGCCTTAACTTAACCCTTTTGATATTTTTCATGTTTAATAACTTGACAGTAGACACTCTCTAGTGATAAATTTCCGGGAAAAGAATTACTCTTACTGGAGGAGCAGTCTCTTGGGAATTCCTAATACACGTGTATCACTCGCTCTATAAAATGAATATGAGTTTATCCCTCCAGATGAATCTTGTGAATAGGTTGAATGGCTCTGAAATTTTTTGAAAGATACTTTTTAGGCCCAAATATTAGGCATCATTATGCGCACACTTTGATAGTGAAGACGCAATACTTAGATTTAATGGAGACCCAAATGTCAATGCCCGAAGAAACTGACAATGGTATTGTTGATATAATATTCAAATCAAGTGACTACTATGGAGTAAATGCCGAGGAGTGTCGATATATGATGATTTTAAAGTTTGTTTGAACAAGGTCTTACATATAACACATTCACTCAATCTTCGCTGAAAAGATATCTCTCAAAGGAGCGTCAAAAAAGGAACATATGATTTTTAATGGTCTTTACTGAAGTCATCAATGATGATGATTGTAAAACGATATGGTTAAAAAGTTCAATTGAAATATATAGTATGGTTATGTGATTTCAGAAAGGTACAAGAAATTTTAAATGGAGGTAGATTCTCCTACTGTTCAGGTATGGTTCTAATTACCAGTTTTATCATACTATTGTCATACATCGTATTATTTGAGACATATTGGATTACCTTTAGGAAACCCTTTATATCTCGATATCGCTAGTGATTTTTGATAGACCTGGAATAGAAAACTTTTTAAGGTTGATAATTCTAAGCGTATGGTTGATAAGACAAACAAACACAAAAAGCACTAAACCAATAAAAGAGAATCCCAGAATCACAATCTTGATATCAAATAAATCAAACAAGATGACAAACGAACAAACGACTAGTGGGGATGATCAAGTTGGGACGTAAATGCAACAAACAAGTCCAATTTATGAACATGTGCCTTGATAAAGTTCTCATAGTTTTCTTCAAAAGATTTCCAGTTATAAGAACAAAGAGAAAACTAAGATGAAGAAAAAGAAGAAGACTTCTATTGTATCAAAATTTATTTAGGCATTGAAATGTAGACTGTGGAACAAGAAGAGTACTAAAGCAAACAACAGAGTGACAGGAAATATACAAAAGTATTAAACATTTAAAAACCTACTACTAAGACTCCAGAAATGCATCACATCTCCGACACTGAGAATGTTGTAGAGAACAACAGAAGAATTCAAGAACGCAACAATAGCAATAGGAAGATGCAAAGAAGTTCTTAAAGAAGCACAAACCTATTGAGAGATTTGTCTGACTCAAGATCACATGTGCAATTTGGACATGATCTTTAGTTTTATGTTCTTAAATTTTTGGACAGAAAAAAAATGTTTTGAAGATGTTTTCAAGGAAATTTGGGACAATGGAATCACGGGAAACCCGATGTAAAGATTACAAAACAATCACAAAAACTTTTTTAAAACTATTAGAAAATGGTCCAAATAATGCAATGGAGACTTTTTTGACATTGTTAAACAAAAGGAGGAACGTAACATGATAATGGTGAAGAAACATATAAATTGAATAATCCTGATCACATTACAATACTTTTTTCATTAATATAATGTTGATTATATTAAATGCCTGCAGCTTCAAGATTCCACTCCGTGGAAAATAACTAGAATCAAGTGGACAGTGAAAGGTGAACCTAACTCCAAATATTTCTGTAGAGCCGTCAAAGGGGGAAGAAGACATGCTCAAATCCCTGGGATTACGGACTCCACTGGCAAATGTTAGACATTACTCACCATATATCAAAAGAAACAGTAACTTGTATCTCTGGTACAGATGGTTAGACAAACTTATAACTATTGTTATTGTTTCCATGTAAAAGTAGAAGAATACATCTACAAGCAGTGGAGAAAATTATGGTGATGACATCTGAAACGAAAAATGCACGTAATGATGTTCTCCCTTAATTGAATTGCCATCCCTTTATTACAACTATTAGTGTCGCTTTCAGTACGTCCTAGCAATGTTAAGGCGGGTAGCTATCAATATCAGTGTTTCCACATCTATATGCATTTGAGATGCATTGATAATGTTTTTTTCTATTGTTTCATCTAGTCTAAATTTGTCGTCATGTGAACCCTTCGACTCATTCCATGTAGGTACTATCATCATCCTCAACCATGGGCAGGACTGCAATGACAAACTTTTTGGTGATGATTATGCGCATATCATGGAAGAAGTTATCCATATTTAGGCTAATATATATCTAAATATATGATCGTCCTATTTTTTCTTTGGATGAAACATTATGCATATAGGAAAACTATTGGACTTATGTTAATGGTGATGTCTCTACTGAGTCTTTCTTTTTGGAATAAATACAAATAGTTATTCAAGGAAAACTATAAGACTCAAGTGTGGAGAGGAGTGCGAGGTTGGCGCATACGAAAAAATAGTTTTTGAGGAAAAATAAACAGAATGAACAATGTTCTAACAAAGTGTTTAAATTAAAAGTGAGCTAGAGTATTTCTTTTTTAGTATTGTGCTCGTCACTATTTCTCATTATGGTTGACATGAGTGATTCAATACCCTAAAATTGAATTTTAAAGGAAGGTCCTAATTTATGAAATATTTATATCCTGTCGTTCTTCGCAGCAGTGCACAATGTTGGATCCAATATTATTTACTTTTTCTTATTACCAATTTCACTACAATTATGGACTTGTGAGTCCTTTGGATGAAACACTATTATCTATCAAATAAAGCTTGTAAGGTTACATGAAGAGTAGAATAATAACCTCCTATAATAGAGTAAATTTAATTAATAATGTATGCTTGAATCATGTTATGTTTTTTTTGGACGAAGAAAATTTTTAAATTATATATACATTTGTGTATTAAATTCTCTTAGTATCATGTCAGTTAACTACGTATTGTAAGTTACCAATCAATATTTTTTCTTTTGCTTTTCCATTATTAAGCTACTAAATCTTTTTCTTTTTTTTAATGGCATAGTTATCGCAGTCTTCCATTGAATTTCTTTTTAGAGGGGACTTGTTTTAGCAACGTAAAGTACGACGTAACACCTCATCTATCTCATCTCGTATACTAAAAGACCCTTAATCTCTAACCTTGTATGGAAGTTAGATCAATCTAAATCAGTTATAGATGAAACTTAACTAAATAATGATGATTATCAGCAATTCAAATAAGTTAGTCAAGTCTTTGTTGCTCTTGGAGACTACAATCTCAGAATTTGAGCAGCCGTACCTCTGCTGCTTGAACTCTTCACTTTCGTTGCCGCACTCTTGTTGACACTACATAATTGTGGATGTGGGATCCATGCCGTATTTGATCAATGGATTTTGAGAACTTTGAAAAATCATGACAAAGAACTTTTAGACATATGTGGGCAGTTATGTAACAAAAATAAAAACTAAGGTGAAAATGAAAAAAATTGAATAGAGTGTCTTTAGAAATTGTTATGTCAGCCCCATTTCTTTTATTTCCATATGGAATTATTTTTTGATTAAGATTTTCTACTCAAACTTACATTGTAGAATGTCTCATAACTTTTACATATAAGTCTATTTTATATATTTGAATTATTTTAGGGCATGACGGGTCTTTATATGGAGAGGTGGGCCAATAATTTGCAAGAAACAATAAACAGGGCAGTGCGTGTCAAGGCTTGATCTAACCTATCTTACCCTACCCAGCCTGCTCCATTAGCCATCACTACATGGAATAAATTGTAAAGTAGGCCTAAAATCTCGACACAAGATTTATGGAAAGCTTGCCATCACAAGGCCAAATATTCATTATGGATGTCAGATTGATAAGTATTCATCTGTTGTAAGGACTTCAGATAGCAAAAAGATAAAATTGAAAAAAGCTCGAAATTATGTACAACATCAAACACATTGCTTCATATTTAGAACATATGTATTCATTTTTTGGAAATGTGGTAGTTATTTTTTGGTTAGAATTTTGTAGATCACTGAGTAGTATATCTTTAGGAAGCAGAATAAGAACAACATCCACCGATCACGTGCTGAATGGGAGACAATAAGATCCATTATAGTTGTGCTTATGTTTCCTCTGAAGATAATTTGAGTTAACTACTAGTTTTTTTGTTGCACCAGCGGGGAAATATAAGAAAAAGCCCAAAATATAGTGTCTATTATTTAAGGTCGAGCAATAATAGTCGTCCATCTTACCATAATTAGTGCACAAATTGTCATAGGTCACTGATTTTGTCCATCTATAATTAACAGAGCCTCGATTATTATCATTATATAGACGATATCTAGATAAACTAGGGCAATAAATTGTTAGAATTAAGGAATGAGTTCTATGTTTCTTCCTATGGAAACTGACCTTAGTGTCGACGGTGTATTAATCTTCAAAAAAAATTCATTCTGTTTTTGCGATATATTAAGTATTTGTCAACTCTACTCCTTACTAGTGGCAAAATCATTAATTTCACTAAGAGTTATGCATTTAAAATTGTATTATATAGAGTATAATATTCCAATGATTGAGGGTCAATTGACCATCCTTCGATGGTTGTACCTTTCACATCTGTAGAGAACCCCCCAGATGTAACCAGCCTTGCCGTCCTCTTAGAAGACTCAGACAAGCCCTTGGCATTCATCAAACCATATCATAGGTTTAAAATCTCGGAATATTAAAAATTTTACATATACTACGTGCGGTATACTATGAACTCTCGCATACAAGATTACTCAGGGTTCTCTTAAAGAAACATAATAAATATACATCAGACAGTCAAAAAAAATTCTCACATAAAACCATCTAAAGAGTACGAATATTGGACTAAGACAATAAAATTTCAATATGTAATATGGCCTTACTAAAATAGAATCCAATAATATAAAAGAATAAAATATTATATGTTACACTAATACAGTCTTCATAATTCGAATAATGAAAAGATGGCATCCCCGAACATGAGGACCTACCAACAACTGGAGAAAGAGTTCCACGCTTCTTAAATCGACCTTATAATTCTTCAATGGTCGTACCCTATATTTGTATTTATATAAAGTAGAGGTATTATTACATCATACGTACTAAGTATGGGTATATGCAAATTAAAATTTGAGTACCCGCATGGAAAAGGACCATTTATTTTGAAAGCATCCTAGGTCATGTGAAAGCCTTTAATGCACATACAAGAAACATTATCAACCGTGCATCATGATATACTCACCATGATACCACATTAAACATATCCATAGACCTTCATATATTCATAGCAAGATAATACATACTTAAATTTCTTTAACACATCAATTATAGGTCAACATCAACATAATAGAGAAATCATGACATAGGAAGATTTATCTATTGCTTCCAAGAATCTTCATCAAGAATATACACTCAATTCATAATAATAATCCTATAATAGAGAGTAATACTCAATAACATAACCAATACCAACGAATTTAGTCATACACAAGACCAATTTATAAATAGGGAGAAGGGAAATTGCTCATTCATGAGTTAATTAAAGCTATAGTTCCAATCCCCAAATTTACATGACATTAAGTATTAGATATAACATAATAAAATCCATTATTTTGGAAGTAACATGCTTCCAATGGAAACAAACAATAATATATCAATTATTCTTCAATACATACTTAATTAGCCATATTAAATCATAGAGTTTAATCATTAGTATTAAATCTCAAGTTTTGAAGAAAACCCACGCATAGAATAAAAATCCTAGGAATTTGAATTGTTACAACTGGTCTTTGGAAGAACCTCGTGGGGAAAGGAATCCCAAGAGTGAAGAACACATACATTATTGAAAATTATTTCATGAATTTTGAATGATAACATTGGAGTCTTCGTCTTCTTCCTTGAGCTTTTCTTATTCTTCAATGGTGGTTGTATAGAGAGTCAGTTTTGAGAGAGATGAGAGGGATTAGTTAATTCTCATTTAGATTTTGTGAAATTGGTTTAAAATTGACCTAAAACCATTGTAAAATGATCCTCTAAATACCCAAAAGGCCACTCACTTAAATAGGTCTTTTTGTGAAGTTGACTAGACATATAACGGATGCAGACAAATCTGGGAAAAGGCTGCGCGTCATGGGGGAAATGCCAATTCTTTTATTAAAAATATTTTTCGAGGCAGTGAGTCTCGTGAAGGTCCTGTGTCATAAGTCAAATATTTTCTACCTAGTATTGGTTGTGAGGCACGTTAGGGCCTTCCCATCTTGGCTGTCCGAAGTTTCTTTTGCATCTTGCTCGTCAATGTTTGGGTCCCCCCTAAAATACCCTTCAAGCAGTTCTTGTGGATTTGTGGCTGGACATTTGGACCCTCAACTATCTTCCTCACCTATATAAATTCCTTTTACAAGTCTTGGACTTCATTTTACACTCCCAAACCTTCATCAAACATAGGGACGTATGCTAGTTCAATTTAGCTAGTTTCCGGATGCCAATGTCTTTCTTTGTTGTTTTGGATCTCACCTTTTCTAATTGGGTTTAATACATTAAAAGAAGTCTAGAAACCACATTTTAGCCATTATTTAATAGGCGAATCTATACTCTAAGTGATGGAACTTCCGGAGTGTTACATTATCCCCCACCCCACCCCCCGTTACAAAAATTGGTCCCCCAATGACACTAAAATCTTTTGGGGAGTAAGGATAGACTCAATATTATCAGCCTAACAAACAACAACATATAATCATAGTAAGTAACAGTTCATAGGAGCACTTCAGAATTCCATTCAACACATACAAAAAGTTTACGCATAGCGACACAATTCATGATGAACAACATATAAGAACTCAACATTCATAACACATAATGTGAAACTACCTTATCAACATCAACATAAGCTCAAAATATATCGAAGAGATACCATGCTATCATTCTTCTCAATACAACAACAAAACAAAAAAATCTAAAGACGACACATGCATACACATTTCATATAAGTTGAAATGTAGAGTTTGAAGGTATTTTCTTACGACTCAATTTAATACAAATTTTACCAAAACATGCACCTATTGAAAAAACAATTCAATTTAATTTCATTCATTATTTTCATTATTACTAGGTTTGTCTAACCTTAACCACTAATCATAAGAGAGTTTTTGGACCTCATGCCGGCTCCGTCCTCCCATGTTGCACCCATAACAACATGGTTCCTTCATAGGACTTTTACGGAGGAAACCTCTTTGTTCCTCGAATTCATTATTTAGCGATCTTTGATCTCAACTTTTACATAGGAGAGGTTCTCATCCACCATAAACCTTCAATAGTAAGGATAGACACCAGGTCGCCTATAAATTTCTTCAGCATAAAAACATGAAATACTGATTAAATGAAGTTAGTTCATTAGGTAGTTTCAGTTAATAGGAAACTTTTCTGACCCATTGTAAAACATCATAATAACGAACATATCGGGGATTTAACTTCCCTTTTTTACCGAATCACATCACTCCTTTCATAGGTGAAATTTCAAATTAGACGTGATCATCTATTTCAAAATCCAAATTTCTTTTCCTATTGTCGGCATAAGTCAGTTGCCGAATATAGGTGTCCCGACCCGTTTATATACCCTAGGAGTTAGGGTAATCTTAGGTCATGACATGGTGTCTTTGATCTCTCGAAGGTATTATACAAGAAGTTTCATATCATTTGCGATATAAACATGTATGAAAAGTAGTGCGAAATTAAAACATTTCACAACATTTGAATAGTCTTTCAAAATATCTTTTGATATTAAAACCATAGGAAATACAAAGTCTCATATTATCAAACCTTAGACACAGGATTACAGTGGAAACTCCCCCTACATTAAAATTTAGTACTAGTAAGTTTAAAACAATATTTCGAAATAAGAAATCAAAAGACATATATTCCTTCTAGTCTAATGAGGACATACATCAAACTTTTCTTGAATGATACCTAATATCTATGATTTCGTTCAAGACACCTCTCACCTTCCACTTGCACCATTAGATATAATATAATGTATGGAATTCCTACAAACTCTTGTACTAAGTATGACATAATGCATAAAAATATGGAAACAAAAATTTAATAGAAATATACTCTTTTTTAAGTTAAACATCATAGTTCAAGCATAAGAACAATATTAAACTCCCTATAGACACATAAGATATCACATATGAATTTTACCACATTTAAAGAAATATTACAATAAACCTTACCAATTTACAATGAACTAATTCAACAATACAGTGAACCCATTTAGCATACAACTCTTTAACAAAAGGCTATCCTTAGACTCACTTACAAAAAACCAAACTCATAAACATTAGATCCTTCCAACAAATGTGATTCTATGGTTCACTTGAGTGAGTAGTGAAACGAATGCTCATACAATCCCTTAACGCACACCCAAGAGATCCTTTAGATTACCTAGGATAATATCATTCTCATTTAATAACAAAACATATATATAATGTGGAATTCTCCTCCCAAAGGTTATCAAAAGACTTAACTAAGTAAATCAAGAAGAGAACACCCATATACCCTCTCCAATATTACCTATACATTCCTTAAAACTACCTAAGTTTAGACCTTGTCTAATGTATCAACCATATTTTCTATCTAGAGTCATTCTTAAGAGTTACCTAGGTAAGACATGAAGTTACCATTCCAATGCCCCCTTCATACTATAACTTAACTACATTCAACAAACCATTTGCATGCCCTCTTCACAATATAACTAAACTACCTTCAACTACTCTAGGTAAGGTTTTAATAATTTGAATGATTTTTCACTTAATTCCTTATCTCCATTAGTTAATTAAAGAATCATTCTGTAATAACCTTAAAGCTACTGTGCTAAGTAATGTCTAATGTGTTTAGAATGCCTAGATTAGACCAGGTTCACACGAATTGATGCGCATAGAACCAGACCTTTGAACCCTTGCGACAGCCAATCCAACTAACTTGAAAAGTTAGTTGATCTAGGAAAGGTTGGTTCCATCCATGTAGGGCTCCTTAATATGAAGATTTACTCGGATGAGTCTTTACCTGACTTAAAAAGGAGAAATCTTATATTTGGAGGGTGTAGGGGTAAAATGGTCTTCTACCAGTCTTAGTGTAGTATCGTAATTACCCTAAATATGTAACTTATTATTTAATTTATATGGGTGAGGGGCATTTTAGGTATAAAGGGCCGAAATTGCCCATTGAGCAAAATCTTGCTCCACCCGAGTTCGAACCTAGTTGGGAGCAATGATTTAACTTAATTATTTATATTGGTTAATAAATTTAAGTAATTAATATTTAAATACTGATTTAAGAAAAAGGATAATCAGATTATTATTAATTAATTAATTAATTAATGTGGCGGTTTAGGTCGCGTCGACTTGGAGGGGCCCATTTTCGCGATGGGGACGTCAAGGGTTCGAACCCCAACAGAAGCAACATTTAAGTGGATTAAATTGTGGTTTTAAATCTGATTTTGCATGGGCATTATGGTTATTTAACTAAACTAATTAAATCAGATTTTCAATGTTTGAAAGAGTCCTAGTAGACTATGTCTAAACTAATTCACCTAATCCTAAGGCAGGATAATCACTAATGAAGTATTTTGTTCTTTGCACATTAACATTCATTTACTAAAGAATTAAATAAGGAGGGACATTCAAGTAACTTAATATATAGATTTTAATATAATTTTATCATTTAAATTGTGTTGAATAAGTCAACAACAAACTCCTAAGGAAAGTTGTACACGACCTCCACTAGGAGTCTACTCAATGTGCAGTTTTAATTCATTATGTCTTCTAAAAGCGTTTTTCAAATTTATTTTACAATTCCAAAACAGAAAAATAAAATAAGCTTACTAATTCTAAAGATATGTAGACGGAATTCATCATAAACAAAAAGAGAAAAATTGTACTCCTATGTTCTTTTATAAATCACGTAAAGAACTTCACCTGAGAACAAGAATCAATGCTCAGAAAAATTAAGGCCACTGGGATTCGATCACACATCCTCATGGTCGAATTAGTGAAGCAATCTAGAACTCCAAATAATTAAAAATAAAGTGCTGCCCAAGGGACTCGAACTTAAGTCCCTTGACTAAAATTGTGTGACACATTAAAACAAAATAAAATGCAGCCTCTAAGGATTGAACTTGGGTCCCTTGGCTTCATGCGTCAAATGAAAAAGTCTTACATAACATAAACTTCGATTGTCATGAAATACTTGGTCAATTATGAGTAACCCGAATTGGGTAACAACATGAGTAAATGGTAATATTATTAAATGAACATTCACGTGATTAGGTGAATAATTACATTGTACTATGATGCTAATGAAAATAGTGAAAACATGATATGATGCTAAGATGAATGAATGAGAGATTTAGGAGAAAAATAAATTTGGTGAATGGGGATTGAACCCACAACCTCTTGAATAGATGAGAGAGTTAGGAGAAAAATAAAGGAGAAAAATAAATTAGGTGAGTGGGGATTAAACCGATAATCTCTTGGATAAATGAGAAAGTTAAGATATAAATTAAAAGAAAAATAAATGTGCTTGTGGGGATTAAACCCACAACCTCCTTGACTTCAAAGGAAAAAGTATAGGAGGACAAGAAATAAATAATATGGGGCTGATAGGAATCGAACTAGGGTCACCAAAATTTTAAAAATGCAATTATAAAATTTAAAATAAAATTAAGTGTTGTTCAAGGGATTCGAAATCGATTTCCTTGTCCAATTCTGTATTGACACATAAGTCATATGTAAACAAATATTTAATGTATGCTGCCTGTAAAAAATCAAAATCAATACCTTCGCATTTTTACAAGAAGTATAAGTCTTGCATTACATAATCTTGGGTAAACGTGAATCACTTAGAGGAACTATGCATGAAGCCTGATGTCTTGTATGTTTTGACTCATAAGTCTAGCATACGTTTAAAAGTAATTGACCTAAGATGTATGTGATAAAATGATGTAACCCTAGAAGGGTTAAAGAAGAGTGTGAAACATACTTAATGGACAAGTGTATTGACCTACGATGAAATGAACATTCCTGTGAATTGGTGAGTAATTATGAAAAGAAATGTGTTAAAGTTAATGAATGAGGTGAAAAAATGATAAGAGGCTAATGGGAAAGATAAAGAGCAATCTCAAATGATCCTAAGTAAATGTTACTAAAATGTACTCACCTATGAGAGCTTAAAGCTAATTAAGAGACAAGTATCTATGAACACTCTAATGAAAATATTGAAGTTGATGCTTACTATTTACTAATGATGAGATGATAAATCATCTAATGATCTAGTATGTCCTCATGCTAGAAGATAGCTTCTATGATGTATGGTTGAATGCAATGGAACTTTATACTGAACACCGATAGACTAGCTATGAGTGGTGTTGCCTTCCTTGGGGAAGGGCAGAGGTTAACGTAACTCTCATGAAATGAGACTTTCCGGCATGCCAGGTATGGGTCTAATTATATCTCCTAGTCTTTGAACGTATCTAGCCAATATAGGGATCTAGCAAAGTTCAATTCCCTATTACAATAACATGTTTTGTTTCATTTGGGCCATTAATTCCACCACTTTTCGGTGTGTGGATTACACACTAGATTTCATGATGCTCACATGATCTATGTATGTTAAGTTTAAAGTTCCAAAAGAAAAAATGTTGCCAGCCTCAAAGAATACAAATAATTAAATGAATGATACCGAAGGTGTGATGATAGGATAATCACGAGGTGAGCTAGACTTATGTAATGGCACGATGTTATTCTTTTTCATTGAACAACGAACCCGATGAGAGTCTTAAAATACATCTTAGGTATGACATGTGTTTTCACTAGTATATGAAATAATAAAAATAATGTGCCTACGATAGAATGGAGTAGACTCTGTGTTTTCTAAAGAAGGCTCTCTAGTTGAGGTCCCATATGTTGAGATCTAATTTTGGGAAGTACAGATGTCCAGTCCATGATTCCAAGATCTCATAGCATAGAATGAATGATATGAACTATGTGATATGATATGTGTAACATGTGATGTGCTGTTTGGAAAATCATAAGTACGATGATGCATGTTACTCTCATGGCATGTATTTCCTAATCAAAATTTTGCAAGTTCACTGACATGACTTTCCATAATTTATATAGTTAGGAGAGAGCTCTTCTTAATCATGCACGTTTGGTGGTGTGTGCTTGAATATACCCATACTTAGTACAAGTGTGCACTAATCCTATACAACTCTATACTTTTAGGTGCAGGCATAGGCAGACGCTAGAGCTTACAATATGACTCATTAGCTATCCGAACGTGGAGCATTCATCCTGACTTGGTAGGCCATCATGCTTTAGAGGAGGCTTGCCCATTATATTCTAGAATAGATACAGGTTTGCGTTAGTGTAGTATGTTTCACTGGCGTTTCTTTCCCATTTTATTTATGATATTGTATTTGTTCCATTTTGGCATATATGCACTTAATACAGTATTGCACTATTTCTTTCATTTGATGATCTTAATACTAGATGGTTGATTGTGAACATTTATGTGTTTAAGTATAATGTCTTATATGAATGTTAAGTAACAAAAATTTCAAATTTTCTGCTAAAATTAACCTTGATGAAGTAGGGATGATGTATGTAGGTTGGTTTGCGACCTTTGAGAGGTCAATAAAGTCGGTTTCTTCTGGGGTCTAGACTCATGTCGTGACAAATTCATCACATAAGGAAATTCAAGCACTAATATTGAAAAAGACCTATATAATGACTCAATAACATCTTCAAAGCCTAATCGCACAATGTGTTGATAGTGTCCCATAACATCACCAAAACTTCATAGAGCTTCTCAAAAACTAGTGGGTATCCAATATAATGAGAATAGACAATAACCAACATATACCATGTTCGATAGGCATGGAATACAAAGTTGTAACCTACTCCGATTGAGGTTTTTCTACTTGTTAATAGTAGAACTTGGACACATCCCATGTCGGCACATGGTGAAAGAATATGAAGGGCTTCTTTGTATTGTAGTTGCATCCTTAACTAGAGAGACTTCCCAAACCATACCCACTCGGTGGAAGCCTTTGTTATCATAGAGAATTTTAATAAACAAGTACATGAATAGGTTTCATATCTAGTTCACAACCTAATCACATTACAGCTTACTAAAAAGGTCAGCTAGGGTTGACTTACAATGGTCAAGAGGATAGATTGATGGTTTTCATAATTATTATTTAATGTCATTCTAGCCAATCAATCCCTAAGTCCACCATTCACATAAGAAGGATTTCATTACGATTTTGACATCAAGGATATTATAAACTTATAACAACCTTGAAGGTTTTACATGAAGGACCTTCTAGAAATATTCATGGTCATTCATACATAGAAGACTAAGAGGATTTAGTATCTTGATTTAAAAGTCATATTGTCATTATACATGTATCAAATAAGGGACACTAGTCTACTAAAACAAGAGACAACAGACTTCACTTATAAGATATAGTATATCTTTATAGTAGCACATGAGGACAACAAAGTCAGCACTGGTTAACCCTATACACTACTACAGGATCATCAACATAACCATCACAACACTCATATAGTCAATTAAGAAGAATCACACATCCACTGTAAGACTATATTCTATTGACATAGTTATAATCTAACATGATCACCTAAGGTCAATAGAAGAACACATACTTTCACATTACTCGAAAGTAGATAGATATGATCTTACTCCATATAAATCACTAAACAAATCATCATAATATATCAATCAATTCATGCAAGGCCATTATTATTATAATAAAATGTTGACGAGGCCACATAATTCACAAGTATAACAGATAGCACCGCCACCATAAGTGGACTACGCCAATTACAACATAATTGAAGACCTAACTTATAGAAAATAAAGAGATTTAGGGAAGCAAACCGCCAATCCATTATCACCACTTCAATGAATAACTAAATCATTCAGTACAATACAAAAAAGGCCATTACCCATGGTCATGATCATCTATTCAATACAAAGATCATAATACTCAATGAATCGAAATAAACTAAACATCGATTTATCAATATAAGACAGACTATACATCAATCTAATACGATTCTCACAACATTCAATAGCCTATTTTTTTACTAGAATTCATAAGCATTGAGACATTATCATTACACCGATAATATAGCAAATTTGAATTGTTTTTGTTTTTCATGGGTTTATGAAGATTTTATGTCATAGTTATCAAATTAAAATCAATTAAATCAATATTAAATTATTAAAAACATTTAATGCAAGAACCGATGGCTAGATCAAAAGTACGAAATCTATATTTTAAGAAAAACTTTGAAAATGTGTTTGAAAATTCTCTCCTTGATTATAGAAGTTTCAAGGATGAAAAATCATACCTCAACTAATGCTCTTACACGTAAAATGAGAGAAATGGATGTATAAATCAACGTTCAAGCATCAATCTCTCTTTATTCTTCAACGGAGATACCGAGAGCTCTTTAGAGGTTTTGGGTTTTGATTTTAGAATAATGAATTCATCTAGGTAGTTAGGACTGATTAACCCACTGAAAATGCCTAGAATATTCTTATAAATCGTTAATAAATTTATTTGGACGTGGGATGAAATTACCACTTCACCCCTTACATTTAACAATAATTGGCGCAGGTTGCATAACCAACCTATTACTGCTCATCGACAAGGCATAGGTCGACATACAGTTCGTCCTGGTTTTCCAACGATTGGGGTAGAGGATTGTCCTTGGGAGATTAAGATCCATATTAAATGTCTTGACCCATGACCACCATCGAAGGGGCGTCGACAAACCTACGTGTCTTCGATTGCCTCCTTCGTTTGGGGCTTGACTACACAACCTTACGCTCTTGTGAAGGTTCCTTCATCAATTACCCTTTATTGGTTCTTGGGGATGTTTGATTTTTTTCTACCAAAATATGATCATATACAAGTTTTGAACCTCTCACAACAATTTCATAAAAAACTAACAAATAAAACTCAACGAAATATGCTAAGACCCACAAGGTTGTTTCAAGGCAAACCTTTCGAACATCATTGACATTCTTTGAAGTTTGACTTTCAAAAATCATGAAACGTCATATAAAGACCTCATCACCTCTAATACATATACAAATACAAAAAAACACATAGCGCATATAGGTGACTTAGTTATCAAACGTCTTGGTCGTCTCTTGACGTTTGATTTCCAATTAACTTAAATCTTTAGACACTGCCTTATTAATTTATAATAAAACATTTTATAACCTTAGACCCTACTTAAAAACATATTAGGATCTGGTTTTACTTATGCTGTTTTAGAGGTATTAGATTCTCCTCCACTTTGACAACATTCGTCCTCGAATGACATTTGCCCCTGTTCGTACACTTCCAAAAGTAGAGACTCAGTTATTAGGTCATAAACATACAACATAACACATTACACCATACACAATTTAGGATTAAATATCAATTTAATATAATCAATAGACTCACAACACAACAAGAATATAGAAATTAATCTTTAACTAATCATGCCAATAAGACTCACATTCTTCATTATAGATAGAAAGAAATCATTTTATATTTATGATCATAATGATATACATTGCTTATATACATCTCACAATTTTAAAAAAAAGAACAATTTCGTCAATTTTGCAAAAATATCACAATGAGGTAAATTCCCGAGCCGTGAACATACTTCAAAATTCAAAAAAATGTAAAATTTAGGGAATTGATGATGGAAACATGATAATATGAAAACCATTTAAACTCAATTTAGAACATAAAAAGAACTCCATGATATTCACCATTCAAGGAATAAATGCAATTCAATTCTAATAGGACTCCTAAACAAAATGCAACAATGCAACATGCTACAATATCATTTTACTCTCAAGCTTAAGTTGAATAGAAGAGAGGAGGCAAGCAATCAAAAATCCACTAGCCACCATACTCCCTCACATAGAAAGAACTCATGACAATTAAAAGAATGAACTATAACTTAACGTCATCATCATCGTCATCCAGCTTTGATCCTTTTACCCAGAGTTCGTAGAAACAGTTCTTCATTGGAGCATCATTAATCGAAACACTTGGATTAACTTGCTTACCTTCCTTTCCTCTAGCCTCAATAGTAGTGCAATCCCTTACCTTATGTTCATCCTTACCAAAACCAAAGCAATTCCCCGTATCAATTAGACATTGCCCATAGTGCCTCTTTCAACAATACAAGTAGGCTTACAATTTTAAGAACCACTTCCATTCTCAAGTTTTACCTTAGGATCTCTAGGTTCATCTTGAGTTTGAGCCCTCTTTTTTAACCTGGGTCGGTTTTGTTCACTTTTTCACCTAATTTTAAAGTTTCTAGTTATCCTCTTAAGTTTTGAATCCTCTATCTATTCAGCATACACAAAAAAAAGCCTAGGTAGAGTCATATAATCGTAGAGCATGGACGTACAAAACTCTTCTTTCACAAGGTCGGAAACAGTGTTTACAAACCAATTCAGCTCATCCCTACGGTTAGACACCAAGGATGGAGCATACATTGTAATATTTCGGAAAAGTTACATGTGTAGTGAAGAGACCAATAGGTTTTTAAGAATGTGTATTGGGGGTAGATAGGAATCTTAATGCCCAATATTAAGAAATATTGGGCATAGTAAAGAAAATTTTCTAAGGGGTATTAGCCAATTTCTATATAATACCCAAATAAGCAAAATATTTGGAATATTTGAAAAATTAGCTTAAAGGGTGTTATCCAATTTTCTAACATTAATGAGCTTGTTTAAGAAATGCACCTGCAATGAAGACCCTAAGCTAAAAACATTTATTCACAACATAGCACTTTAGATACGAGGCATCCAAGTGTCAAACATAGGTACCATTCTACATGACCATTTAAAAGGATCATGTAAATTAAATAGTGCCCAACGACATAGTGAGGATCCTTGGGACAATAAGTAAACATTCCCAAATGAACCATCAATAATATATAGTTAGGAAGGTGCAACCAACCCATGTGCAAGACATGTGAAAAAGATGCCAAAGAAGGGAACGACCCTTACCAAATTCGGTTAGGGTAGTTAGGGGGGAAAACGTACACAAGGGACCACTCCATGTGGGGACAAACCTCACTACAAATTCTAGACTCTAACCCAATTCCCTAAATAACTAAATAACCTACGACAACCGAATTGGACCCATTTGTGCACTCGACAACTTAGTATCAAAATTGGGTTGTCACTAACCTAGTACTAACTAAAGAGACAACCTATTTCCTAACCTAGGATGGTCCAAAAGGTTAGTTATTGTCCTAAAAACTTATTGGTACTTTATTAATTCCCCTAGGTTACCTATTAATTAATTTAGAAAATTAATTAATTAATTTTAAAGGTCAATAACCGAAAAATAAAAAGGAAATTTTCAGATTTCGATTAAGAAAAGAAAGGGACAACCTAGTACTTAACCTAGGAAGATTTAAAGAGTTAGTTAAGATCATAACGATTTGAGTGTACTTTATTAATTCCCCTGGTATAATTAATTAATTAATTAAGAAATTTAATTTATTAATTTAAAGGGGAAAAATGGCAATAACAAAGCAATCTCAAGATTTCAGTTAAAAAAAAGAAGACAATCTAGTACCTAACCCAGGATGGTTCAAAGGATTGGTTATGGTTATAACGACTTAAGGGTACTTTAGTATTTATCCTAGATAACTTAATTAATTAAATTATCAATTTAATTAACTAAATTAAAGGGATCATATCGAAATTGTTACACTAACCTAGTACAACTCAAGAAACATCGTAGTTGTTAACCTAGGATGGTCCTAATGAGTTATTTTCTTCTAATGATTTTGTGTCACTTAAATAGTTAACCTAGGTACCTTAATTAATTAAATTACAAATTAAATTAAATAATTTTAAGGGTCAAAACGAAATTCGTGGAAAAAAATTCAGATTTGACCAACTATTGTGTTTTCCTAGTTCTAGTCAATCTAGGAGGGGCATTTTTAGTAATTTATTAATTAAATTTTTTAATTAAATTATTAAACCCTAATTTGAATGAGTCAATCTCATTTATAAAACCTGAAAGAACGTTTGAACTCATAGACAAAAATGACACAAAAACAGTAAACACCGAACGCAAGAAAAAGGCAGAAAATTTATCGATTTCTCTAGGGAGACGTCAAGGTTTCTACTAGATTTCGTTCAAGGTGGTCTTTGTAGATTATATTCGACATAAGGTATGGGTTTATCTCCTGGAATTATTTCTCTAAGATAACTTTCTTTCCAACGAATCAAAGATCTTCAAAACTAGTGTTGTTCACGTGTTCTCGTCGAACTCCTTTGTCTCTAGTATCCTTTTCGATTTCATGTATAATATGTTAGAGATTGTGTTGTTGGTATGTGGTTGTGGATTATTATATATGTAATTTTATGGAAGTACGAATTTCGATTAACCTATGAAGTTGTGATAGTATAAAGTTAGGTGCTTAAAACGTGAATCATGAATCAACGATGTGTTAGTACACCTGGAATTGTTGTAAGTGTTGTTTTGTTTGTCCGAATGTTGCATTGCTGTTGTAGTGAAGTTATGAAGATGTTAAATTCATCAAATATTAATATGATTCTGTCTAATATGTCTTAAAACGTTACCCTAAAGTCATGAACGAAGATTGGTTAAGAGAATTGTAGTATGTTAAGATGTGTCCGATCATTTTATTTATGAAGATTATTACAGTTTGTTCTACATACCTACTATAAATGTGACTTGTTGATGATGATGTGTTCGTTAAGTGATCATATTTTACTTTTAAATATGTTTAAAAATGTTACGCCTAAAGTTATGTTATAAGGTTGGCTAACAACATCTCCATGAAATCATAATTTGAGTGATTGTTTGGCTTATGTCAATAAAATGGCAAACAATACATTCTCCAAAAGGGATGCATCCAAATGGCTATAAATTATGGTAAATTATAAATAGATTGGCTACTGAAAAAAATATACATATCCAACCAAGCATCAAAGAATGTAAAATTTGGCCGATTCAAACAATGAAGGTAATGTAATCAATACACAATTATTTATGCTATTACTAATCATATCACAATATAATGGCTAACGATACATTATCTAAATGTGATGCATTTAAATTGATATAATATTATGTTAAAATTTAAAAATTGGCTAATGGTTCATACATATTAAATTTAAATATGAAAATATGTAAATTGAAAATACTAATCATATGCCAATCTTGTCTAGTTATAGTATCAAATGATAATTTAAGAACTTCTAAACTAATTCAATGAACCCATAATCATGTCCATGCCACTCATTGGGACAACTCCCGACATGCTCTAAAAAGAATGACATATGAACTCATGAAACTCATTGAATGAAGTGTTCATCATCCATAAACGATGATATAAATGTACTACACTAAAGTATGTAACGTGAGTTATAACATAATTAAAGGGGTCTAAAGTAAGTATGTGAAAATAATGAGGTGTTAAAGGAAGTGAGACAAGTCTCAGTTACACCTAAGCTACTATGTTTAAAGAAAACTCTCATAGGAAGGTGTTAGAAGGCGTGAACCAGTATCATTCACACCAAAGGATGACATGTAAGGAAAATTCACGTTTCATCAACATTAAGTAAGGATTTCCAGTCATCAATAGAGTAAGTAAATCCTTATCTAGAATAAAGCCTCCATAATGCTTGAGCCAATACTAGAAACTAAAGAAGAAATGAACATTCACGTAAATGGGTGAGTATTTATGAAAAGAAAATGTGTTAATGTTAATGAATTTGGTGACATATGATAAGAGTCTAATGTGAAAGATGAGAGCAATCTCAAATGAGTCTAAGTAAATGTTATCAAAACGTACTCACCTATGAGAGTGTAAAGCTAAAGAAGACACCATTCTCTATGAACACTCTAACGAATGTATTGAGATTAATGTATACTTAATACTAATGATGAGATGAGAAATCATCTATTTAGATATGATGTCCTCATACTAGAATCCAACTTCCATGACGTATGAGTCGAATCTAATGGAACTTTATACTGAGCACCGATAGGCTAGACATGAGATGTGGTGCCTTCTTTCGGGAAGAGAGGAGATTCATGTAACTATCATAAGATGAGACAGTCCGACATGCCGGGTATGGTTCTCCTAAGATCTCTTAGTCTTTGAACCTATACTGCCACTATAAGGATCTATTAGGGTTACACTCCCTATATACGATAACATGTTAGGGTTACTTTGGCTGGTGATTCAACCTCTTTTTGGTGTGGGCGGACAATGGATTTCATGATTCTAACATGATCTATGCCGTTTAAGTTTAAAGTTTCCAAAGAAAGAATGTGGCACGCCTCAAAATATGAAATATAATGAAATGAACGATATCGAAGGTGTTTATGCAAGACAATCAGGGTGTGAAATCATATTCAAGTAATGACAGTACGTCTTTCTTGGTCATTGCACTTTCATAATCCCGATGGGAGTCTTAAACTTCATCCGAGGTATAGTTGGTGTTTACATCAGCCTACGAATGAATGAAATGTATAATGTGAAGTGCTAATGAATGAATGAAGCAGACTCTATGTTTTCAAAAGAAGCTCTCGAGTTGAGGTACCATATGTTAGGCACTCACTTGAGACGTCTTAATGTTACATCAACGATTCCAAAGTCTCGTGTATATGAAATGTATAGTATATAAAACATGAAAGTATTAAAATAAATGGCATGATCAATAGAGAATGTCTAATGAAAGGTAATGAATATATCATGTAATGAAAAACTCACTAAAAGGTAGGGAAATCAATCCTAAGTCCTTGGATTACTTACTTGATTCATTGTGGGTATTGGACTATAATGAATAATTGCACTTGTAAGTAAAACATAGGATCAAAATAATTATTGAAATACATAACAACAAGAAGAAAAAGACTGAAAAATAAACGTAGGATTGTGCCATTATGGAGTATGAATAGATTCCTCAAGGTATATAAGCAGAGTTAATAACCAATTAATGGACATAGACAATAAAGATTTACTTATGAGTACATACCCTATTTGAAAATGAAATATTTATCTTGTAAGGAAGGTAGCAAATAATGGAGCATGGATTATGAATCAACTAAAGAATGGGAAAAGCCAATAAATAAGGTCATATATATATATATACATATAAAATCATAACCAAAGGAAATTAGAATGCAGATTCTAAAGTAGAGTAGCCAAATCATCTCCTTCGTCTTTTGAATTGCTTACTCGATTTATTGTAGGAATGGGACTACAATGAACCATTACACTTGTAAGTGAAACATAAGATTGAAGAAGATCATTTAACTACATAAAAACAAGAAGAAATAATATGATAAAAAATATGAGTGTCAAAAATAGGGCTCTCAAGTTTGAACTATCCAATTTCCAAATATTTGCTCAAGTTGTTCTAAAATTATGTGGATGATACTAATGTTTTGTAATCATATACTAAATGTTTTTTGTGCTTTTAATTCATTATAATACATCATATTCATACCACAATTCACATCTAACGATTTAGGGAAGTCTAGTCACTTGGCTTTCCAGAAATAGCATGTTGATTAGGAAGCGCTTTCTTTTATCATGAGTAGCATTATGTGTATGTGTGCATACACACATACTTATTAGAAGTTGTGTACTAACCCCTACTATTTACTATTTTATAGATGTAGGTTAAGGGACAAATTGTTAGGTCCTGTAATGGTGTGGACATCAACGTTTCTCCAAACCATTTGGTAGGTCCTCTTTATTTCGTAGATGCAACAATTTTAGTATAGTCTTACTTCTATAAAAATAAAGTGGATGGTGTCCCCAGCGTTTCTTTTGTACTTTTATATCGATGCTTTTGTAATAAGGCCATGTTTGGCAAACATATTAATGATATATTCTTATTCTATTTTGAATTAATTCTTATGATAGATGGTTGCTACATTTATGTTGAGCTTAGTATATGATGAAATCAACCAATATCTATATGCAGTCAATGTATTCTTTGTAGGTTTAAAAGCTTTAATGTTTCTACTAACATTAATTATATGAATGTGATAAATGTAAGATGAGGCTTGTCTGCGACCTCTAAGAGGTCAACGACACTGGTTGCCATTCAGATTCAAGAATACGGGTTGTGACAAACTTGGTATCAGAGTGTGAGGTTAAAATACCTAGGATCTAAAGCTCAGCACAACCACGTTACGTTTTTTCAAACATATGGCTTTGAAGTGCGCCACAATCATGATTTAGAGACTATGCGATGATAGGAAATTCTCCCTTCTTCTACTCTTAATCGTACTATCTAGATATTTGACACTTCCTTTCAATATAAGTATCTAACTTCCTTATTGTGTGAATGTGTATAAGAATACGCACAATAATTAGGATTACAAAGAGGTCTAAGGCGCCATGCTAAAGATCTGCCCTTCCCAGGACGGGGTCATTATGGAAATGCTCAACGTGGACGAAAGACGTATAGTTAGTGTGGCTGTTCGCATGGAGGTGTATGTGTGGTAAGTTATAAAAGCCTGTTATGAGTACTATGAAGAGGATAAGTCTATGTTTGCTTCATACCAACTCACGGATATTGCAAATGTATGAATTTGCTTCATAACTGTTATGCTACAATAGACTATGGAAAGGGTGTGGTTCAAATCCAAAAAGTCTAATAGTTTCAAATCTTAAGGCCAACAAGATGTTATAAAAGGGGTTAGGAGTGGGTGAGAATTTTTCTTACGAAGAGCTTCTCGTTGAAATTTTAGATCGCCAAGTTAAGTGGCTGAAGAACAAGGAGGTTTCCACTGTTCAAGTATTATGGAGGAACCACCTTGTTGAGGGAGCAACATGGGAGGCCGAGGTCGATATGAGATCTCGTTACCACACTTGTTCAGCTCTTGAGGTTAGATATACTCTTCCTAAGCGTGGATTTGGTTAAATAAACTCATAGCTTTAGTGCATTAGTCGATTTTGGAGTCTTAAGTCCATAATTGTGTGTTTTATACCTGCACTGTATGAGTTAAAATGAGTGCATCCTTGCATTCATGTTGATGTTTTTGCATAGCGTAGATATGATTTGGTGTTGAATGAGTTTTGACGTGCATTAATTTATGTGCGATGAGAAGGAAGTTCCTCAATCTCAATTATGTAGATTTAGATAAGCTTTAAGTAATATGCATCATTCCAAGTAAGTGTGAATCACTTATTCACAGAGAGTAAAGATTCAAGCATGTAAAAGTATTTTTGAAAATCACCCTCTTTTTTTTAAAATGATGTAGTGTCATTCTGGAACGAATGTCCCTTTGGGGGGGGGGGGATAATGTAACATTTCAGAAGAGGTACATGTCTAGTGAAGAGCACCATAGGTCTTTAATAATAAGTGTTGGGGGTACATAGGCATCCTAATGCCCAATATTAAAAAAAATTGGTCATAGTATATAAAATTTGCTAATGGGTATTACCCAATTTCTATATAATACACCAAATAAGCAAAATATTTGGCATATTAGAAAATATTGGCTTAAAGTTTTTTACCTAATTTTCTAACAATAATGATCTTGTTGAATAAATGCACCTGCAATGAAGACCCTCAGTTAAAAACATTTATTCACAACTTAGCACGATAGATACGAGACATCAAAGTTTCAAGCCTAGGTACCATTCAACATTACCATTTAAAAGGATCATCTAGATTAAACTGTGCCCTAGGGCATAGTGACGATCCTTGGAAAAATATGAAAACATTCTCAAATTAACCATATATTATAGTTAGTTATGAAAGTGCAACCAACCCATAAGCAAGTACATGTGAAGAAGCTGCCAAAGGAGGGGACCACCCTAACCCAATTCAGTTAGGGTAGTTGGGGGGAAAACGTGCACAAGGGACCACTCCATGTGGTGCCTAAAATCCCTACAAATTCTAAAGTCTAACATACTACCCTGAATAACTAAATAACAGATTACTAACCGAACTGGACCGATTAGTGCACCCGAAAACGTAGGACCAAAACCGGGTTGACACTAACCTAATACTATTTAAAAAGACAACCTAGTACCTAACCTAGGATGGTCCAGAAGGTTAGTTATGGTGCTAACACTTATGGGTACTTTAGTAATTCCTTAATGTTACCTAATTAATTAATTTAGAAAATTAATTAATAAATCTAAAAGGGCTATAACCGAAAATAAAAATGATTTTTTTAAGATTTCGATTAAGACATGAAAGGGACAACCTAGTACTTAACCTAGGATGGTCTAAAGAGTTAGTTAAGATCCTAACGAATTGAGGGTAATTTAAAAATTACCATGGTATACTTAATTAATTAATTTAAATGGTCAAAACGAAAATCAGAAAGAAATATCAAGATTTCGGTTAAAAAAGAAAAAAACAATGTAGTACCTAACCTAGGATGGTTTAAAGGCTTAATTATGGTCATAACGACTTAAGGGTACTTTAGTATTTATCATAGGTCACTTAATAAATTAAATTATCCCTTTAATTTATTAAATTAAATGGCTCATATCGAAATTCTTACACTGACCTAGTACAACTCATGAAACATCCTAGTACTTAACCTAGGATGGTCCTAAAGAGTTAATTTTTTTTCCAATGATTTTTGGTCACATCAATAGTTACCCTCGGTACCTTAATTAATTAAATTATACATTTATTTAATTAATTTAAAGGTGCAAAACGAAATTCTTGGGAAACATTTCAGATTTGACCAAGTATTGTATTTTCCTAGTTCTAGTCAATCTAGGAGGGGCTTTTTAGTAATATGTTAGTTTATTAATTTAATTTACTTATTAAAACCTAATTTTAATGAGTCAATATAAGTTATTAAACCTTAAAATCCCGTTAAAACTCATAGAAATAAAGTACGCAAAAACAGTAAACAACGAATGCAAGAAAAAGGCAGAAAATTTATCGATTTCTATAGAGCGATTTCAAGGTTTCTTCTAGGATTCGTTCAAGGTGGTCTTTGTAGATTATGTTCTACCTAAGTTATGGGTTTATCTTCTTTACTTATTTCTCCAATAGAACATTATTTCAAACTATTCAAAGATATTTATAACTAGGGTTGTTCCCGTGTTCTCGTTGAACTCCTTTGTCCCTTCCCTAGTATCCTTTTCGATTCCATGTTTAATATGTTAGAGATCATGTTGTTGGTATGTGGATCTGGATAATTTTATATTTAATTTTCATAAATTATGAATTCCGAATAACAAATGAAGTTTTGATCGTATAAAGTTCAGTGCTTCAAAGGTGAATCATGAATCGACGATGTGATAGTTACACCCGTAATTGTTGTAAGTGTTGATGTGTTTGTCCGAATGTTGAATTGATGTTATAATGACGTTATGAAGGTGTTAAATTCATCAAATATTATTATAATGCTTTCCTATATGTCATAAAAATTTAACCTAAAGTCATGAACCCGGATTTATTAAGAGAATGATACTTGGTTAAGATGTACCCGAAACTATTATGTATGAAGATGATTACGGTTTGTTGTGCATACCCACTGTTAATGTGAATAATTGATGATTTTATGTTAGTTAAATGATCATATTATGATGTTCAATATGTTTAAAAACGTTATGCCTAGAGTTATGTTATAAGGTTGGCTAAAAACATCTCCATGAAATCATAATTTGAGTGATTGATTGGCTTATGCCAATAAAATGGCTAACAATACATTGTCCAAAAGGTATGCATCAAAATGGCTATAATATTATTTTAAATAGTTAAATGATTGGATAACAACTAATATACATATCCAACCAAGCTTGAAATAATGTAAAATTTTGCCTATGCCAATAAAGAAGGTTATGTAATCTATACCCAACTGTTTATGCCAATTCTAATCGTATGACAATATAATGGCTAACAATTTATTGTCTAAAAGTTATGCATGTAAATGCATAAAATATTATTTTATAAAATTAAAAGATTGCCTAATGATTCATAAATATTAAATTTAAAGATAAACATACATAAAATTAGCACATGCCAACAAAAATAGTTATGTAGTTTAATATTAAAAGGTTGAGGCCAATACTAATCATATGTCAATCTTTTGTGATTAGGGTATCAAATGATAATATAAGAACTTCTAAAGTAATTCAATTAACCAAAAATCAAGGCATGCCACTCATTGGGACAACACCCAACATGCTCTAAAAGAATGACATATGAACTCATGAAACTCATTGAATGAAGTACTCATCGTCCATAAACGATGATATGAATCTACTACACTAAAGTAAGTAAGTAATGTTAGTTACAACATAATTAAAGGGGTCTAAGGTAAGTACGTTTCCATAATGGAGTGTCAAAGGAAGTGAGACAAGTCTCACATAAACCTAAGCTACAATGTTAAAAGAATACTCACGTATTAAGTTGTTAGAAGGTGTGAGTAAGTCTCATTAACACCATAGGATGATATGTAAGGAAAATTCACATTTCATCTATTTTAAGTAAGGATGACCAGTCATTAATAGAGTAAGTAAATCTCAATCTAGAAGAAAGCCTCCATAATGCTTGTGTCAACACTAGAAGTTCAACAAGAAATGAACATTCACGTAAAGGGGTGACTAATAATGAAAAGCAAATGTGCTTACTTTAATTAATGTGGTGACAACATGATAAGAGGCTAATGTGAAACATGAGAGAAATATCAAATAAGCCTAAGTAAATGTTGCCAAAGCGTACTCTCCGATGAGAGTGTAAAGCTAAAGAAGAGATCAGTCTCTATGAACACTCTAACGAAATTATTGAGATTAATGTATACTTAATATTAATGATGAGATGAGAAATAATATATTGAGCTATGATGTCCTCATACTAGAAGTCAGCTTCCATGACGTGTGAGTTGAATGTAATGTAACTTTATACTGAGCACCGATAGGCTAGCTATGAGCAATGATGCCTTCTTTCAGTAAGGACGGAGGTTCTTATAACTCTCATGAGATGATAATGTCCGGCATGCCAACTATATATGTCCTTATATCTCCTAGTCTTTAAAGCTATACTGCCAATACATGGATCTAGCATGGTTCAACGCCCGATATACACTAGCATGTTCGGGTCACTTTGGCCGGTGATTCCACCTCTTTTTAGTGTGTGGTAGACAATGTATTTCATGATGCTCACATGATCTATGTTAGTTAAGGTTAAATTTTCCAAAGAAATAATGAGGCTAGCCATAGAGTATGAAAGATATTGAAATAAACGATATCGAAGGTGTTATTGCAATCCAATAAGGAGGTGATATTAGATCCAAGTAATGACATTAGGTCATTTTTATTCATTGTACTTCATGATCCTGATGGAGTCTTAAACTTCATTCTAGGTATAGCTGGTTTTTCCAACAGCCTATGAATGAATGAAATAAATATTATGAAGTACAAATGAATGAATGAAGCAGACTCTATATTTTCTAAAGAAGGCCCTCGGATTGATGTCCCATATGTTGGGCCTTCACTTAAGATAACTTAATGTTACATCAACGATTTCAAAAACTCGTGTATATGAAATGTATAATATATAAAACATTAAAGTAATTAAATCAATGGCATGATCAATAGAGAATTGCTTGTGAAAGGTAATGAATATATAGAGTAAAGAATGACTCACTATAACATAGGGAAATCATTCCTAAGTCCTTGGATTACTTACTTGATTTATTGTGGGTATGAGACTACAATGAATCATTGCACTTGTAAGTAACAATTAGGATCAAAAGAATTATTAAACTACACAAAAAGCAGAAGAAAATGACTGAAAAATAAACGAAGGCTTGTGCCAATATTGGAGTATGAATTGATGTCTCAAGGTATATAAACAAGGTTAATAACAAATAAATGGGCATAGCCTGTAAATATCGTCTTATAAATACATTCATACCCAATTTAAGAATGAAATATTTATATGTAAGTAAGGTAGCAAAAAATGGAGCATGGCAAATAAATATTGACAAATATACATATAATTATACCCAAAGGAAATAATAATGAAGCATCTGAAGTAGAGTAGCCAAATCATCTCCTTCGTCTTTTGAACTGCTTACTCGATTCATTGTAGGTATGAGACTACAATGACTTATTGCACTTGTAAGTGAAACATAAGATGAAAGGAGATCATTGAACTTCATAACAAGAAGAAGAAATAGACTAAAAAATAGTCTGTGTCAAAAATAGGGCTCTCGGGTTAGGACTATAAAATTTCAAAATCTTCACTCGAGTTGTTCTTAAATTATGTTGATGATACCAATATTTCGTAATCATATATTAAATGAGTTGTGTGCTTTGAATGCATTAAAATACGTCATATTCATACCGTAATTCACTTATAACGATTTAGAAAAGTCTAGTCACTAATGTTTCCAGAAATAACATGTTTTTTAGAAAGAGGTTTCTTCGATCATGCATAGATTTATGTGTAAGTTTGCATATACCCATACTTAGTACAACTGGTGTACTGATCACTACTATTTACTATTTTATAAATGTAGGTTAAGGGTCAGATTGATGACTCTTTCAATGGCTTGGACATAAGCCTTTCTCCAGACCAAATGGTAGGTCTTCTTCATTTCGAGGATGCTACAATTTTAGTATGGCCTTAGTTTTAGAAAAAGTTAGTGTATGGTGTCCCTAGCATTTTTTATGATGCCTTGTTATTCTATTTCAAATTTATTCTTATGATAGCTGGTGGTTACATTTATGTTGAGCTTAGTATATGATGAATTCATGAAATAACTATATGAAATCTATGTATGCTTTAGACGTTTAAAATTTTAAGTTTACGCAAAAATTAACCATATGGATGTGATGAATGCAAGATGAGGCTTGTATGCGACCTCTGAGAAGTTAACGATGCCAGTTGCGATTCGGATTCTAGAATCCGGGTAGTAACATACCTAGACAACATACTGAACTTCGGGGAATACTCGTCAACACTCATATTGTCTTTCTTGAGATTAATGAACTCATCAACCTTCACCTCCCTCCTCTCACAAGGAAAGTACTTTCGTATGAAAACCTCTTCAAATTCTTCTCACTCTATAAGACCAACTCAACTGGCCTACTATATTTCCATTGTGTATACCACACTCGAGACACCTCCCTTAATTGGTAAGAAGACAACTCCTCCTTCTCCTTACAAGTCACCCCTATGATACTCACCATCTTGTACACACAATCTAGAAACTAATGGGGATCCTCTCCCACCATAGAGAAAATAAGGATAATAGAATTCATCCACACAAAATCTCTTAATCTAGATACCATAGTACTCTCCACAACATTCGCTCTAGGTCAAATACCCTCGTTCACTTGGGTAGTCAAAGCTTAGGATAAAGAAAGTAAAGCCTCTCTAATCTCCCCATTATTCATTTTCGAGGGAACCACCGGAACCTTATAACCTTAACCTCCATTAGGGACTGGACCTCTCGCCCATAGATTTTTCGCGAATCACACCGATTGTCAAGATGCTTCAAGAAGTGACTTGATGATACTTTTTGACTCCTCGGACAATTTTCATAACCTATGCTTTGATACCACGTTTGTCATGACCCGCATGTATACCTTAGGGGTTAGGGTACTCTTAGGTCATGGTACGACGTACTTGACCTCTCGGAGGTCTTGCACAAGAAATTTCGTAACATTTATCTCATATACATATATGTAAAGTAGTGCGGAATTAAATATTTTTAACAACATTCGAATAGTATTTAAAAAATATATTTCGTAGAAAAAACACAGAATATGTTAAGTCTCATATTATGAAAACATAGAGACAAGAATACTTGGGACACGACTCATACATAAAAATATAGTACTACTAAGTATATTACAATGGTTCAAAATAAGAAATCAAAACAAATATATTCCCTCTAGTCAAATGAGGACATAATGCAAACTTTTTTGGAATGATAAATAGAATCCAAGCTTTCCTTCTAGAGACCTTCTCACCGTCCACCTACACCTTTACACATTACAAAAATGTATGGAATTCGTACAAACACTTGTAAGAACTAATTCTTAATGCACAAAATCATGAAAATGAACATTTAATGGAAATATGCGCTTTTTTGTTTAAACTTCATAGTATAATCATAAGAACAACATTTAACACCTTAAAATAGATAAGATATTATAAGCATTTTACCACATTTTAATAAAATATTACAGTAAGCCTTGCCAATTTACTGTAAACTAATTCAACATTACAATTAACCCATTAGCATACAACCTTCTCACTAAAGGCTATCCTAAAACTAACTAACAATACACCGTAGACACAAACATGAGTTCCTCCTAACAAAGGTGATTCTAATGTTCTCTTGATTGCGTTGACAGGCGACCGTCCATACAATCCCTTTTCACAACTAAGAGATCCTTTAGATTACCTAGGATAAAATCATTCTCATTCCATAACATAACATAAATATAATATGACATTATCCTCACCAAGGTTATCAAAATACCATTCATATGTCCCCTTCACACCATAACTACACTACCTTTAACTACTCTATGTAAGTATTTACTCATTTACATGCTAACCAACATAAGTAATTATCTTTAGTAGTTTATTCAATAAACATTCATCACATAAGGACATTCAAATAATATTATCGAAGATGACATAAGAACTGACTCACTTGCATCGTAAAAGCCCAATCATGCAATATCTTGATAGCGTCCCATAACACCGCCAAAACATCATAGAACTTCTTCAACACTAGTGAGTATTTCATATGACGAGAATAGACAATAACCGACATAAACCATGGTAACTAGGCATAGAATCAAGAGTTGTAACCTACTCCGATTGAGGGTGTTATACTTCCCACTGGTAGAACTTGGACACATCCCATGAAGGCCTATGCATAAGGAATATGAAGGGTTTCTTTTTATTCTATCCTCATCCTTAACTAGAGCTACTTCCCAAATCATACTCACTCGGGGGTAGCCTTTCTTCTCATAGAATATTTCAATTAATGAGTACATGAAGATGTTCCATATCTATTTAACAACTCAATCACATTACTCCTTATCGAAAAGGTCCCCTAGACTTGCTTTACATTGGTTAAGATGATAGCTTATGATTTTCCTAATGATTATTTCATGTCATTCCAGACTATCAATCCCTAATTCCACGATTTATATAAAAAGGATACCATTACGTCTATCGACTTTATGGATATTATAACTTTACAAGGAGGTTGAAGTATTAACATAATGATCTTCTTAGAAACATTCAAGGTCACATGTCATTAAGACATTCAAGACTAAGACGATTTAGCATCCTAAGTGAAAAGACATATTCTCATTAGACATGTATCAATTATGGGACACAAGTCTACTAAAATAAGACACAATATAATTCACATAGATCATATAAAATATATTTGAAGTAGCACATAAGAAAAACCATGTAAACTTTAGGTTACTCTATACACCTAAATAGGATAATCGACATAACCATCACAAGACACATATAGTCAATTGGGAAGAATCACACATCCACTCTAAGACTACACATATAAGGACATAGTAATAATCTAAAATTATCACCTAATGCCAATAGAAGAACACATACTTTCACATTACTCACAAGTAGATAGGTATGATCTTACTCCTCATAAATCACTATACAAATCATCATAAGATATAAATTTATGCCGACAATGCCGTGATTATTATAATACATAATGTAATGCCGACGAGGCAACATAACTCAAAATTAAAACACATAGAACCGCCACCTAAATTGGAACATACCAATCACGACATAATTCAAGACCTAAATTAAATAATATAAAGAGAATTAACAGATTTCTCAATTTGATCAACATGAGTAGGAACTTCGTTATCCCTTTTTCCTTCTTCAAACCTTGTAGAAGTCATCCTTGTAGTATTCATGTCTTATAAACACAAGATAAGAAGTTAGGAATAGTGACTTACCACCTCAACTCTATACGCATGACACAAGATTAATAAAGAAAGTTAAACTTTATCGTCCTATATCCTCTCGCCCATAGATGTGTCGCGACTCTCACCCATGGTCATGAATTTACTAGACGTGACATTATGAGACTTTTGTATTCCTCAAACAACTTTCATAACATATGCTCTGATACCACGTTTTTCATGACCCTCATGAATATGTTAGGATATAGGGAGTTCTTAGTTCATGGCAAGAGGTACTTGACCTCTCGGGGGTCTTGTACAAGACCTTATGTATCATTTATCGCATATACATATATGAAAAGTAGTGCATAATTATAACTTTTCAGAACATTAGAATAGTCTTTTATTAAAAAAAACATAGGATATACTATGTCTCATATGATCAAACCTTAGACACAATAATATTTGGGACGCGGTCCATACATCAAAATATAGTTCTGCTAAGTCTATTACAATCTTTCGAAATAAGAAATCAAAACAAATCTAATGTCTTGAGTTAAATGAAGCCATATTTCAACCTTTTCTTGAACGATAACTAGAATCCAGGCTTTCCTTCAAGACACCTTCTCACCTTCCACCTACACCTTTTGATACGAAAAACGTATGGAATTAGTACAAACACTTGTACTAAGTATGACTTAATGCACAAACTCATAAAAACTAGCATTTAATGGAAATATGTTTTTTTTGGTTTAAACATTATAGTATAAGAATAACAACATTTAACACCATATAAAAAGATAAGATATCACATATGCATTTTACCACCTTTTATAAAATATTATAGTAAGCCTTGCCAATTTACGGTGACTAATTCTGTGAACCTATTAAGCATACAACCCTCTCACAAAAAGGATATCCAGAGACACACTTACAATACACCATAAGCATAAATATGAGATTCTCCTACCAAAGGTGACTCTAAATTTCCCTTGAGTAAGTTGTGAAGCGGCCGCCCATATAATCCCTTTACACAAACCTAAGATATCCTTTCGATTACCCAAGATAAGATCATTCTCATTTCATAACATAACATACATATAATATGATATTATTCTAGAAAAGGTTATCAAAAAACATAATTAAGTAAATCAAGAAGATATGATCATACATCCTCTCAAAGATTACCTAAATAATCTTGAAGACTACCTATGTTTATATCATGACTAATGTATCAACAAACTTTCCTATCTAGATTCATTCTTATGACTGACCTAGGTAATACATGAGGTGACCATTCATGTTCCCCCTTCACACCTTAACTAGACAACCCTTAACTACTTTAAGTAAATATTTATTAATTTACCTGTAGTCCTACATAAATCATTATCATTATTAGTTCATTTAAGAGTCATTCATTACATAAGGAAATTCAAGTAATTATCTTAGACATGACCTAGGGACTGCCTCACTAACATCTTCAAAGCGTAATTGTGCAATGTCTAGATATTTTCCCATAAAACTATCCAAACTTCATAGAACTTCTCAAATATTAGTCGGCATCCTATATGATGATAATAGGCAATAACCGACATAGACGATGGTAGCAAGGAATGGAATCCAGAGTTGTAACCTTGTCCGATGGAGGGTGTTCTACTTGCTAGTTGTAGAACATGGACACATCCCCTATAGGTAGATGTCTAAGGAATATGAAAGGTTGTTTTGTATTGTAGCCGCATACTTAATTAGAGCTACTACCAAAAGCATACTCAATCAGTGCTAGCCTTTGTTCTCATAGAGTATTTAAATAAAGGAGCACATGAAGAGGTTCTATATGTAGTTTACAACCAAATCACATTAGACCTTATTAAAGAAGTCCCAAAGGGTTATCTCATAATAGCTAAGTTTATAGCTTAATGATTTTCCTAAGGACGATTTCATGTCGTTCCAGCTAATCAATCTCAAAGTCCACCATTCGCACAAGAAGGATATAATGACGGTCTTGGATTTCAAGGATATCATAACCTTAAACCTAGGTTGAAGGCTCCACATAAAGGATCTTATTAGAAACATTCAAGGTTAGAAGTAATTCGTACATACAAGACTAAGAATCTCTTTCATCGTAAGTAAAGAATTCATATTCTCATTATACATGTATCAAGTAAGAGACACAAGTCTACCAAAACAAGACACAATATACTTCACATATAACATATAGCACAACTTTTAAGTATAACATAAGAAAAACAACGTCAACTTTCGCTCATCCTATACAATACTATAGGATCATCAACATAACCATCACAACAATCATAAAGTCAATTAGGAAGAATCACACATCCACTTTAAGACTACACACAAAAGGACATAGACATAGTTTAGAATTATAAACTAATGTCAATAGAAAAACACATACTTTATCATTACTCACAAGTAGATATAGATGATCTTACTCCTCATAAATCTCTACACATATCATAATATATCAATTAATGCCATAAAGTCCATGATCATTATAATACATAAAATAACACCGACGAGGTCACAAAATTCACAAGTAAAAGATATAGCAACGCCACCACTAGTAGAGCATACCAATAATAAAATAATTAAAGACCTAATTTAAATGATACAAAGATAACTATGGCAGCATACGTCCAATCTATTCTCACAACTTCAATCAATTACTTAATCATCCAATATGAAACAAAGAGGCCCTTACCAATAGTCATGATCATCAATTCAATAAAAAAATCATAATAATCAATGAATATAAATCAATTCAATATATATTTATCAATCAAATACAGACAATACATCAATGTAATACTGTTCTTTCATCATTCAATAGCCTAAGAAAAACTAAAGTAGAATTCATAAGCATTAAGACTTGATCATAACACCTATAACATAGAAAATTTTAGGAGTTTAGGTTTTTCATGGGTTGAAGAATATTTTAGGTGAAAATAATCAAATTAACATCAATTCACTAAATATTAAATGATTCAAAGCATTTTATGCAGGAACACATGGCCTGATCACAAGTTACAAATCTATCTTTTGATAAAGTCTTCAAAAATCACTTTAAAGAATGGATGCTATATGATAGAATTTTGAAGGATGAAAAAATATACTCTTACAAACTCTAATCAATGAAAAATGAGAGATATTGGTGGAGAAATCAATCTTCAATCTTCAATGGAGTTCTAGAGAGTTGTTTATAGGTTATGGTTTTGATTTTAGAATAATAAATTCATCTAGGTAGTTAAGACTTATAAACCCAGTTAAATTACCTACAATTCCCCTAGGAAACCGCTAAAACATTTATTTGTACGTTGCATGAAATTTCCACTTTACCTCATACATTTAACAGTATGATGCGCAGGTTAGAGACCCAACATAGACTGCCCATCAACGGGGCATAAGTTCACAAACGGACTGTCCAGGATCCATGTCGATTTGGACAGAGGCTAGATTTTTGGAGAATATGATCCCTAGGAAAAGTCTTTAACCATGACCACCATTAACGGGGATTCGACTAGCTTCCTTGCTGTCGATTGCCTCCATCTTTTGGGGTTGGTCTTGATAGCCTTACCCTCTTGTGAAGGTTCCTTCCTCAAGGACCCTTTGTTGTTCCTCGGGCATGTTTTCTCGCATTTTTACATCCTGAATATGCTCTTATATAAGTTTAGGACCTATCACATAAATTTAATTTAAAATGAACAAAAAAACACAATTAAACATACTAAGACACACAAGGTCGTTTCGAGGCAAACATTTCGAAGGTCATACATGTTCTTTGACGTTTGACCTCCAAACTTCATGAAACATGAAACACTTACTATTAATAATATTAGTACTCATATAAGGACCACAAAAAATCTTGATACAAACATAGTAACATAAAAACACATAAGGCATATAGGTGATTGAGTCGTCGAACGTCTTGGTCGTCCATTGATGTTTAAATTCCAATTCACTTAAATATTTGGAAACATCCTCATTACCAAGTTATATACCATTTTAGTACATTAGACAGCATGAAAAAACATTTTAGGCTCTATCTCATATGGCATGAACTTTCTCTATAGCCTCATAGATAATCTCAGCACCAAGGAGTGAGGACTCACCAACCTCAAACCATCACACTGAAGACCTACATCTTCTACAATAAAGATCTTCAAAAGGGTCCATGTAGATTCTGGAATTGTAACTATAGATGTAGGAGAACTAAATTAATGGTAAGTGATCATCTCAACTTCCCTCAAAATCAATAACGTAGGATCTTACCATATCTTCTAGGGTATGTATTGTACGTTTTGCTTGCCCATCTATATGAGTATAAAAAGCGGTGCGAAGTTTCACTTGAGTACCTAATCTCTTTTTAAATGCTTTCAAAAAATTAGAAGTACATTGGGCATCTCTATCTGAAATGAAGGACAAGGGAATCCCATGAAGACTCACAATCTCATTAATGTAGTCTTTGCACGCTTTTCAGTTTTTCATATAAAGAGATACAGTGGAAAGACTTGGTCAGCCAATCCACCATAACCTATATTGAACCATTCCACTTCTAAGTAGGAAAATTCATGATTTGGGTTAAACTACCTGATTATAGATGCTCTCATTTCACTTGTTGGAAATATTAGCACTTTGCAAAAAACTCCGCAATATACCTTTTAAAATTGTCCCTCCAATAGACCTCCCAATAGTCATGATACATTTTGTTGGCACATGGATGTATAGAATAAGGGGAACCATCGGATTATACTAGAATTAAATTTCTCAAAATCCTCAACATCCGGTACACATAATCTCCCTTGGTACCTAAGAACAACATCTTCCCTTGTGAGAATGACTCATTGAGCTTACCAAGTACCGATTCCTTCAACTCCTTTAATGGAGGATAAATATGTTGCTTAGATTTAACCTCCACCACTAATGATGACTCAAAGTTATGATGGACATGAGACCACCAGTTGGAAAATCTTCTATCTGTATACCCAAACGAGCAAACTTATCAACATGTTTCACTAGTTCTTTCTTTTCTTAATCAAGATGAAACACACTACCCATAATCATACGACTTAAAGAATCAGCACCTACATTTTCCTAGTTGGCGTATTAAAGGACACTCACGTCGTAATCCTTCAAAAGTTCTAACAATCTTCTCTGTCAAAAATTCAAATTCTTTAAGACTCTTATGGTCACTAAGCACATCAACATGCACACCATACAAGTAATGTCTACATATCTACAAGGAAAAAACTACGGCCGCTAACTCAAGGTCACGAGTTTGATATCTTATGATGAACTTTGAGTGGCCTAGAGGCTTAGGCTATTAGTTTGCCATTCTGCACGAGGACACATCCCAAGCCCACTCGGGAAGCATCAAAATACATCACAAAGCCTTCATTACCTTCTGGTAAGGTCAAAACCGGAGTGGAGGTAACCTTATCATTAAACTCTTGAAAACCTTTTTCACAAGCTTCCGGCCAATGAAACTTCACCTTCTTTTGAGTCAATGTTGTCAAAGGAGAGGCAATAGATTCAAATCCGTCAACAAAAGCTACTAACATCTTTCTAAATACATTTTTCTTCTTTGGATCGTTGTCTACACCTTTATGAGAGATAACATGGGCAACAAAAGAAACTAACCTCAACAAAATTTCACACTTACTAAAATTGGCATAAAGTTGGTGTTCTTTGAGAACTTGAAAGGCCACATTCAAATGACTCTCATGCTCTTTTTCATTCTTGAAGTATATCGAAATATCATAAATGAACACAATCACAAATAATTTGAGGTAATCTCGGAAAACTCTATTCACTATGTCCATAATTGTTGTCGGAGATTATCTTAACCCAAAGGACGTCACTAGAAATTCATAGTAACCATATGTAGTTAAGAAAGATGTTTTGGGAAAGTCTTCTCCTCTCACCCTAAGTTGGTGATATCCCGACCTTAAGTTAATCTTTGAAAAGTAGCTAGCACTATGGAGTTGATCAAATATATTATCAATCAGAAGGAGAGGATACATGTTCTTTATGGTGACTACATTGATTTGACGATAATCAATGCACATCCTAAGGGACCCATCCTTCTCCTTTCCAAAAAAGACCGGACCACCGCATGGAGAAATAGTAGGTTTATTGAAACCCTTGTCTAGTAAATCTTTGAGTTGGAGCTTCAACTCTTTTAATTCAGCTGGAGCCATCCGACATGGAGGAATTTAATTGGGATTTGTATCTGGTAACAATAATGATACCAAAAATCAAACATTTCAAGTTCTATGAAGTCAACAAAAGCAACACTATTGGGCAACATTACAGGACATTTCCTCTAGACTCTCTTTGCAATAACAGAAGCACCCATGAGGGTACAAACCGCAAAGGGTTCAATGAAAAAATGGGGAAGTATATCAAATTTCAAAGCTACGAAAGGTGTAACAAAATAAAGTGTAGAATCTGGATCAAGCAAAGCAAAACATTATTTGAGAAGACTTGTAACATACAATTCACTACATTAGGAGATCTCCTTTGTTCACCCCTAGCCTTGAGTGTATAAAAATGGTTTCGTTTTGGAGCTTCGATTCTAGGACATCTTTATTCGACCTGGCTATTACACTTTTCTTGACTCTTTACACTAGGAAAATCTTTTATCGTATGAACACTTTTGCCACAACCATAGAAACTATTTGTTCCAACAAGGGATTCACCCACATAATTCTTACCACACATTCCACAAGTTGGTCATTTTCTGGAGAATCAACATTTCTCCCATTATGAGATTTAGGGTTAGATCCCCTATGATTTTGAGTCTTGGAGAAATTTAAAAGAACATGGCTAGAAAAATTATTCTTGAACATAGGCTTGTTTTGAATGTCAAGCCTACACATAGAAAAACCAATTTCAAAAGACCTTTCTTTCTTATCTTCTCTATTCTTCTTTCTTAGATGACTCTCCTCTAGTATTTGTGCATGAACCATCTTCCTAGAAAGATACATGTTCTCATGAATTGCAGTTCATCAAGCTCTTTTGACACGCCTTTTACATAAAAGCTCATTTCATCACTACTATTCCAAACCAATGAGGAAGCATATTTGGACAATTTATTGAACATTAAGGAGTATTTCTTAACACTCATACGTGCTTTCTGAAGGTTAATGAACTCATCTACCTTGGCTCCCCGTTGCTCCCTTTGAAAAAACCTATCAAGAAAGACCTTCTTAAGTCTTTCATTTTTACTTAAGGGAACAATAGCCATAATTGACATTTGACCATATAAGCTAAACATTAAATCCGATGTCATGAAACCCCACACCGAAAGAAGGTGATCTACTTTTCAAGGTAGAACCAAAAAATGAACATAACATTCTAGGTGAAAGAAACATAAATCAAGAACTAGGAGATATATTAGAGACTTATAGTTCCACATTACATGGAAACCTCTATCTCATGAGAGTCATTGGAAACATACCTTCAAACATGAGAAGGGACACCTCTCATATCTAGTTCATTGGTTCTAAGATAAAGACCCTTTTTGAATTTCCTTAACGTTATCACTAATAATCAATCTTATAATAGGCTATAGGATAATAACTTCTTGAATAAACATGATCATTAGTTAATTAGGTTAAGGATTAGAATTTCCTTACATCTAAACCCTTCATTAGTGAAATTAAAATTTAATAGTCATATAATGTAAGGCATACAAGAGACATCATAAACTTTGCAATATCGTATGCTTAACATGATTCAACATTTAACATATTCATAGCCTGTCACGCAGGCATAGCAACATCATACATACTTAAATTGCAGTACAACATCAATTATAAGTCAATATAAACATAATAGAGTAATCATGACTTTTGAAGACTTAGTTATTGCTTCCAAGAATCTTAATATAGAACGTACACTTAATTCATCACAATAATCCAATTATATCGACAAATGATCAATAACATAACCAATGACAACCACTCTTGTCATGCACAAGACAAATTCATAGTTACAGTAAACGAAAAGATTTTATTAAAACTATAGCTCCAATCCCCACATTTACCTAACATTAAGTGATAGATATAACAGAATCAAATCAATTATTTAGGGAGAGAACGTGCTCCACACAAAAACCAACAATACCATATCAATTAATCATCCATACATACTTAATTATCCATAGAAAATCATAGTTATTCATCCTTACTCATAAATCTATAGTTTGAAAGAAAACCCACTTATAAAGTAAAAATCCTAGGAATTTAATTTATATAAAACTTTTTTTGAAGGACCTTTTTGGGAAATAAATCTCAATAGTGAAGAACACATACCTCATTGATAGTAATTCAATGAATTTTGAATAAAAACCTTAGATACTTTGTGTTCTTCCTAGAGTTTTTCCTGTTCCTCAATAGTTGTTTAATATAGTGAGAGTTTTGATAGAGATTAGAGGGATTGGTTAATTTTTATTTAGAGAGCATGAAAGTGGTTTAAAACTAAACTAAAAAAATTATAAACTCATCCCTTAAAATACAAAAAATACTCCTTACTAAATGATTCTTTTTGTGAAGTTTAATTGACTTAAAAATTATACGGACAAATATGGGTAGTGGTTTCACATCGCGGGGGAAATTCCTTTAATTTTTTTGAAAATTTATGTCAACGAGCTGTCACAACCCGGCTACCCCCGAGACAAAGACACGGAACCTAGGACCACAAGTAATCCCAAGCTAACCTTTGTGGAATGATCATGAGCATACAAATGCGGAAGATAAATGATAATTTATACTAAAAAGAAGGGGAATACCCATATTCCATATCTAAGATAAATGAAATATTGATTAGTTTCATACAAAGAACTTATTAACTCAATTCTAAGCTGAAACTACCTATGATAGAAAATAGCCTCTCAACTTATTAGAAATGTTGGGGCAGACCCTAACTAATCTAGCAAAACTTAAACTAAAAGACTAAACACTCAAAAGGAACTCATGACTATAATTAGCGGAGAATGAGGACCCACCAATAAATCTACTTAACTAGAGATCGAACATCGATCAAAACGTGATCTTGATGCTTAGAACATGAACCTAGAACACGAGAAGATGTAGCATAAATATCTGTCAGTACTTGAAGGTGCTGAGCATTTATTATAGAATAAAGCTGAAATAAAAAAAGATTGAACAAGCGCAACAGCGAGTATAAAAATTTGACCATTATATACTGAATTCTGAGCTAACTATACGCAATAAAAAATTTATAACATGCTAAAATATAATACTGAATATATTGAAAAATGGTCAATAAAGAGTATGGCAGAACTTTGTAAGCCACTAATAACCAATAATAAAACACATGAGCTAAATGTAGAGTTCGATGTATACGCCCCATTGAGAGGACCCAATATAGCCTCCAAAAGATATAAAGGCATCCTAGCTTGATCACTAAGCTTATTGCCAACAGAGAGGACTTTCAACCTATATGGCTAGTAGTTCTGGGACTAATCAGGTTCACTGAGCCTTAGTCCAACTTAGTATTATGCTACTCCTAATGAATTATTTAAAATAAATGATTATGACAGTGTTTCTGTAAATAATGGATAGCCCAAAACTGAACATGCAAACTGAGAATGCAACATTCAATCTAATAATGATGCATTAAAAACTTAGCATCTATAATTAACAAACAAAAATACTTGACCTAGTATGTGTAATTCAAGAACTAAGGTAATACAAAGCTAGGATTCTGAAATTTATGAGATAATCTGAGAAATAACATGATAATCGTATCTGGAACATCTATTTTAACTAAATCATAAAGTTTTTCTGAAATCGTAATAACCCTAGGTTTAATCATGATAATTGAATCAAGAATTGACTAAGAACTACGGACCCAATGGGTAAAAGCAACCCGTTAGTAAAATCCCACCTACATGGTGATGAGATTCACATAGAAACACTTAGATTTCTTTGCTAGAACTATGGAAAACATGCTTCGTTCATGACAAGGGTTTTGGAGCTTATTCTCCTTTATTTCTTCTAATATTCTAATTTTTGATCAATTATGTTGACTTAGGTAAGTTCTTATTATGTTTCTAGGCTTATAGTGACTAAATTATGATGATTTTGGGTAAAAACTACGTATCTTAAGGCTTAAACGAAGTGGAAAAGACCAAAAGACCCCTGGATTATTTTATCTCGAACAAACCGACGACCAGGAGTGACGGTGTGACATTCCATTGATGGTCCATCGTTTTTTCAGTAAGTTGGGTCTTTTCTACAAGCCTTTGCTAAAACGAGTATAACACTTTAATCGTAGGTCTGAATTTACCATGGTCGTTGACTATGGAAAGCTAATTAAGTCATGTGCATTAACCCCTCAAGTGTCTTCTAATTCACACCTAAGGTAGGACTATGGATCGTGGGTCTACCTACGAAACGTGATGGTCGTCCATGGATCTTGTCAGAGCGTGGGTAAATGAGGTATCGATCGATAGTCACAGACTACAGACCGTAGATTAGTCCGTCGATCTTCACTTAACCAAATTTTTCTTGTCTGAAATTCGGGGTTTCCTGACACCATTAACGTATGTGCAGAAAGGACTGTGGTTCAGTCTAAGTCCTTCGATGACCCCATTTGGTGCACCTGCAGATTTTTCTGAAAAGCTAATTTTTGGTCTGTTTTAGATACGGGGTATTACATTATCTCCCCCTGGGAACATTTTTCTTTGAATAAAGACTAAACTAGCTGGAATATTGGGGCAGAGGTTCAAACCCTACTACTAAACAGTAAGAGTTTAGTTTATGAATAAATTGAGTTTCGAGAACATGCAAATACGGTGAAAATGCAACTACAAACAGAGGAAACAGGATCTAAGCCTTAATTCACGCATGAATGACTTCATGGTTGCTTCTACTTTTTCTGTACGAATAGCTCCCTCTACGGACGGACTCCTCTACAAAACTTTGACTGCATCGACTTCTTTGTTTCCCAACATTCTAAAATTATATTCAAGAATCTAATATGGTACATACTTAAAAGAAAGATTATGTTTAACTTCCATACTGTCTAATGAAATTATAGACGGTGGATAACCCACACACATCTTCAAAACATATATGTGGAAGATAGGACGCAATGCTGCTAATTCTGCTGGCAACTCTACCTCATATGACACATTTTCATTCCTTTTCATAATCTTGTAAGGGCCTGCATATCTAGGACTGAGCTTCCCTTTCTTCCCAACTCTAACCATCCCTTTCATAGCTGAGACTTACAGAAAAAACTAATAATCATCTTAGAACTCTATCTATCTTCTCCTTTCATATGCATAAGATTTATGACATTTTTGGGTTGTGTTAATTCTATTTCTAACGACGTGTACTTTCTCCATAGAACAAAGGACTAAATCTATCCCTATCAAAGCCATTTCACCTGCTTCAAACTAACCAACAACAGATCTATATCTACGCCCATACAAAGCTTCATAAGCGGTAATCTGAATGTTGGAATTGTAGGTATTAGAGAAAGGTGATCATTTATCACGACCCAATTTAGAATTCTGAACGGCGTTAAGAAGAAGAGTTCCAAACCAAGCGTTAACAAGAAATCTATAGTAAATCGGATTGAGTTTCCTGTATTTTTGTTCCTATACTTAAATTTTTTTGTAAGAAAAATCAATAACGAAGCCAACAAATCTCATCTTTTTGCCACCTTATTCATCAATAAACTATTCGAAGAGTAAATTACTGATTCCAACTCCAAACATAACTCTCATACTAGGCACGCGTTTCCATTACTAAAGGATACTCATAACTTCTAATAAAAAATTTCTATGGAGTGACTCTTAGAATATCAAAAAATGTCTATATTAGCTAAGCTTGTTATCGACGCGAACAATTGCGGGCCTCACAAGAAATTATAAAATCGAAAACTCCAAACAATACAAAGTCATCTGTATTCTCTTTAAAAAGATATAGCAAGGAGTAAGACTCTAGCTCAGTGAGTAATAATACTTAACTACAACCATTTTAAAGAGGGACAAGTCAGAAATCATGTTAGTACAATAATAAAAACGATGAAATAATGTTCTTTCATAAATCATAGCTATATTCGATCTATTGTGCTTTATATGAGAAAAATCAATATATCTACTTAATAGTGAACTCAGAGAAACCTTTCCATATAAAATCACATAGTTGTAAACTCAGAAATACACTTCTGTATCAAATCTTATATCTGGGAGATCTCCAGGGATAAATCGTGTAATCGCAGTGTCCTTATCTTTGAGAAGTAACCAGTAACAGTGAACTCCTTGTCAAGGAGTTAAATATTCACAGGTATATCCCTACTTGAGGAATATCAATAACGGTATACTAGGTGCACCATATCTAACGATCCCGCCGTTTGATATGGGATTCATCAAGGTCTATTCCCATTTATATCCTTTTTTGTAATAAGTAAAACATTTCAAAATCAAACAAAGTATTTAAATTTTATCAAATCATATCATTTCAAAGATCAACATTCACCTGTTAAAATACTATTTCTCAAATAAGTGTAAAACCTTTACAATAACACTAATCATATTTTGTATGAATGAGAAAGTCTGTAATATTCTTTTCATTATTATATCCATAAAAAATTTGTCCCACATGCAAGTTCAAACTATTCAGTAACACGTTTACATTACAAACCATGTGAAAATCATGAAGGTTAAAAAATATCAATTATGGTAAGATTACTACTCACCGTAATTGTTCTGAAAACATTAGGCTCCCCACTCAAGTATTTGTATAAATCCCTTTGGTCAATCTATAATCACATTCATATAAATTTCGTATTAAGCTCTTCATACATGCTATTTCATACTAAATTAAAACAGCCAACCCTAGAAGTTTCATGAACGACCCAAAATCTGCCCAATCACCTAATTGGGTCTTTAATAACGTAAAACAACCTCTTTTTGGTCAACTTCACATTTTAATAAACCAACAAAACAATGTTGCCCATCAACTTTTTTTTCATATTGCCAAATAACAAGGTTTATAGTACAAATAATTAGTGTACGCCTTCAAATCAAGAGATTCTGGCAATTCTCTCTATTTCTTTTAACTCGTGATTTCATTAACTCTCAACATCATTCTATAGCTAGGGAAAATCTAGAGCAAATACATAACTAAGTTCAGAAATTCACCTTCATCTTCTGCTTTTCTCTTTAGTTAAGAATCAATGCTTACTAATTATCTTCCTCAATCCTTCGCTGTTCCAAATCTATTTAAATTGCCATGGTGGAAACAAATTTCCCCACTGATATGGAACTTGAGGATGCTGGCTTGTTCTTGGATATACTTTTACTTTTTCTCCATTGCTACTCAGAAAATTAACTGACAAGTAAGAACCAATGACAATGATGAAAGTTGGAAGGAAATTTTTGTTTTCTTCGTTTCTCACTACTGAAAATTGCAGCATGGCTTCCTAGGGCTTTTAGCCCAATTTTTTTTTTATAAAAAACTTATTTACCCTTATCCTTTCGTAGTGCAAACTGGTGTCTAGTATGTGAGTTACGTTTTGTTGATAGATGAAGTAATTTACTCTTCGAATAGTTTATTGATGAAGAAGGTGGAATCAAGAAGAGATTGGTTAGCTACGTTATTAATTTCTGTTACATGAAATTTCAGTATAGGGCTAAAAGCAGATGAAAATCTTTCCGATTTTAAATCTTATACTTGTAAACTCAGAAAAAAACTTTCATATCAAATCTTATATCTCGTAGATTTCAAAAGATGAATCATATATTCAGAGTTGCCTTATCTTTGAGAAGTAACCAGTAACAGTGAACTCCTCATAAAGGACTTAAATATTCATATCAGTAGATCCCTAAACAAGGGATATCAGTAACGGTATACTAGTTTCACATCCCACTAGCAAAGGCTTTATCAGAAATTAGTAATTACAAGGTGCACCAGTTCTAGAAATCCCACCGTTATCTATGGGATTCATCAAGGTCTAATCCCATTTATATCCTTTTTGTAATCAGCAAAATATTTCAAAATCAAACAAAGCATTTAAATTTTATCAAATCATATCATTTAAAAGTTCAACAATCACTTTTCAAAAATACTATTTCTCAAATAAGGGTAAAACTTATTCTATAACAGTATTCATATTTTGTAAGAATGAGACCGTCTCAAATAATTCTTTCACTATTATATCCAGTAAAAGATTTGTCCCACATGCAAGTTCAATACATTCAGCAAAACGTTTACATTATAAACAATGTGAAAGTCATGCAACTTATAAAACATCAATCGTGGTAAGATTACTAAGTCACCATAGTTGTGCTGAAAATAAAAAAGCTCGCCACTCGAGTATCTGTATAAATCCCTTCGGTGAATCTATATGCACAATCATATCGATTTCTTATTAGCCTCTTCATACATGCTATTTCATAACAACTTAAAACACCCAACCCTAGAAGTTTCATTAATGACTCAATATTTGTTCAATCACCTAATTGGGCTTATAATACCATAAAAAAAATTCCCTTTGATTAACTTCACATTGTAATAATCCAAAACAACCTTGCACTCCTTCAAATCATGTGAATTCGACAATTCTCTCAATTTCTTTTAACTTTTGATTTCTTAAACACCCAACACCAGTTCTATTGCTATGGAAAATCAGAGCAAATATATAACTAAGTTCAGAAATTTACCTTCATCTTCTGCTTCTCTATTTATTTAAGAATCAACACTAATTAATTATCTTCCTCGCTCATCCTCTATTAAAAATCAATTAAAATTGCCATAGTTGAAACAAATTTCTCCACTAACATGGAACTTGAGGATGCTTGCTTTTTTTTGCATCTACTTTTCTTTTTTCTCCATTGCTACTCACACAAATATCTTACAAGTGAGAACCGATTACAATGATGAACGTTGGATGGAAATTTTTTTCTTCTGCGCTTCTCTCTGCTAAAAATTGCATAGTGGCTTTCTATGGTTTTTATCCAAATCTTTTTTTTTTTAAACTAAAGACCTATTTAACCTTATCTAAAATTATGGGGTATTACATTCTCCACACCTTAAGAAATTAAGTTCATGAATTTTAAAGTAAGTATGTACTTGTAGGATGAAACAAGAGAGGATACTTGACTTGCATATCAGTTTTAACCTCTCAAGTAGCTCTTCTATAGTATGATGTCTCTTAACACTTTCACGAACATAATTTCGTTGACCTTAACTTTTGTACTTATTTGATAAATATAGCAATAAGTTCCTTTTAATATGTTAAGGTCTCATCAATTAGTAAGGTTAGTGTTTCAAGTACATGAGAGCAGTATAAGAAACATTTTATTTGTAGACAAAGAACCTTGAATGAGTAAAATATATCTCAGAGAAAGTGTCAAACTATAAATCACTACTATCACCTTATCTAGGATCATATATGACCTTACATAACTCAAGATCAATATACCTTTCTTGTTTCTCCCCTTTTCATAAAGGGACTCTTAGGATTTGACTTTGTACTCTAAATATTTTCTCCTCTTATCTGCATAAGACTCGACTTCTTTGAGTTTTTGAGTAAATTCACTCAATGTTAATATTTGCATATCAGATGTTTGATCTAAGAACTTTAGCCTCTCCAACTTTAAACCATCCTTTAGGTGAGTGTCCTTGACTAAAAAACAAGACTCCATATGAATGCTTGATCTAGAATATATGATTAGGAGTGCAAACTGTTAACATATACTCTAGAGTTAGTATAGTACACTCGTACTAAATGTTCACTGCAAATCAAATATAATACTATAAGATTTAATAAAAATGTGCATTATCTGGTGGCGCTTGTTAGATACAAACCAATGGAGCAGCCTTGGCCAAATTATGAAGTCCAACAAATTCAAACAGAGCAAAAACTGTCTTTCTTAATCTATTCCTTTCAATATTATTGGCCCATTACACGATTTATCTTAGTGGATTCGAGGTGCCATATATATCTAGAGTTGTGAGCTTCCTAAATTATTGGAACATCACAATCTATTTAGACCTGCTAAACATATAGGATGCCCCCCAGTGAGTCATGGGAGTTGATGTTGTCTGGTTTATCTAACATGTCAATTAAGCTAGCTATGACTCTTTGCATAGTCATAAACATCTCAACGATAACACCCTTCTCTCTTGTACAAGTATTATTTCCACCCTTGTAATGAGTTTAACTACCTTAGAGCGGACCCTTCCATGAGACTGCTTAATACTTGTTATTGTCATAAATTGGTAGAGACTATTACATGGATAATGCGCATTTTTATGAACCCTGTCTAGAATATTCCTGATATCTCAATATAAAGTCTAAATCAAATGGTAAAAATATAAATAACTTCGATACAACTAAAACAATCCTAATTGCTTCACACATGCAGAAGAGTAAGAAAAAAGAGACAAGACACATCCTATCACATACTCGCAGAATCATGATTATAGAAATGGATGACAACATAACCACAATTTAGATTCTACTACTAACGTGTGATCCATAAATCACAAGAATATCCTAGGGATATGATACCAACATTGTCACGAACCAATTTAGAATCATGAACGACACTAAGGAGAAGAGTTCCAAAGCAACCCTTAACAAGAAATCTACACAAAATCAGATAGAGTTTCCTATGATTTTGGGCCTATCATGAAATTTCCTGTATCAAAATTCAATAACGCAGCCAGCCAATCTCATCTTTCTCCATCTTATACATCAATAAATATTCAAAGAGTAAATTACTAACTCCAACTCCAAAACATAACACTCATACAAGACATCTGTTAGCAATACGAAAAGCTACTCATAACTTCGAAGAAAAAATGATTATGGAGTAACTCTAAGAATACCAAAAAATATCTATAACAACTACTGAACTTGTTTTCCACGCGAACAAGTGTGGGGCTTACTAGAAAATTATTAACTCGAAAGCTCTAGACCATACAAAAGTCACTTTTATTCTCTGTAAAAAAAAATAAAGCGAGGAGTGAGTCGTTAGATCAGTGAGTAATAATAGTTTACCACAACAATTGTAACGAGGGACAAGTTATAAAATAGGCTAGTTCAATAATCATAACGATGTTATAATCTTCATTCATAAATCATAACAATATTCAATCTTTTGTTCTTTATATAATCAAAATAAATAAAAATACTTAATAGTGAACTTAGAGAAACCTTTCCATATCAAATCTTATAGTTGTAAACTCAGAAAATACTTTCACATCAAATCTTATATTTGGGAGATTTTGAAGGATGAATGGTCTAGTCAGATTGGCCTTCTCTTTGAGAAGTAACTATTAAGTGTGAACTCCTCGTAAAGGAGTTAAATATTCATATATGTAGAAGGCTATATCAGAAATAATTAATGACAAGGTGCCCCAGGTCTAACAATCCCTCCGTTAGCTACGGGATTCATCAAGGTATATACCCATTTCTATCCTTTTTGTAATCAGTAAATCATTTAGAAATCAAACAAAGCATTTAAATTTCATAAGATCATATCATTTAAAATTTCAAGAATCACCTGTCAATCTACTATTTCTCAAGTAAGTCTAAAACCTTTTAAACAACAGTAATCATATTTTGTAAAAATGAGACCGTCTCAAATATCCTTTCTGTATTTTATCTAGTAAAAGAATTGTACCATGTGCAATTTCAAAAAATTTAGTAACACGTTTACTTTATAAACTATTTGAAAATCATGCAAGTTATAAAACATCAAGTGAGAACCAATAACAATGATGAACGTTGGATGGAAATTTTTTTCTTCTTTGTTTCTCTCTGCTGAAAATTTCAGTGTGACTTCCTAGGGCTTTTAGCCTAAATTCATTTTTTTAAACTAAAGACTTATTTACCCTTATCTAAAATTATGGGGTATTACATACTCCAAACCTTTAGAAATTGAGTCCATGAATTTTAAAGAAAGTATGTCCTTGTAGGATTAAAAAAGAGAGGATACTTGACTTGAATTACAGTTTTCAACTCTCAAGTATCTTCTTCAATAGTATGATGTCACCGTAACACTTTCACAAACATAATTTCTTTTGACCTTATCTTTCTTACTTTTTTGGAAACTATATCCATAGGTTCCTCTTCATATGTTAACTTCTCATCAATTAGTAAGGTTAGTGTTTCAAGTACATGAAAGGAGTATGAGATAAATTTTCTTTGGAGACATAGAACCTTGAACGAGTAAAATATATCTTAGAGAATGTTTCAAACTATATATTACTACTATCACCAGGTCTAGGATCATATATGACCTTACATATCTCAAGTTCAATATACCATTGTTGCTTCTCACCTTTTCATAAAAGGACTCTTAGGAATTTGCTTGTGTACTCTAAATCATTTCTCCTCTTATCCGCAGAACGCTCGACTTCATTGAGTTTTTTATTAAATTCACTCAAAATCTCTCTCATTAAATGGACTTGTTAATATTTGCTTATCAAATGTTTGATCTAAGAACTTAAGCCTCTCCAACTTTAAACCATCCTTTAGGTGAGTGACCTCGCCTAAAATACAAGACTTCATATGAAGCCATATGAATGCTTGATCAATAAAATATGTTTTAGCAAAACTTAGTTAGAGATAGGTAAGCATCCTAACTATCCCAAAATCAGGAGTGCAAACTCTTAACATATACTCTAGAGTTAGTAAAGTACACTCGTACTAAATGTTCACCACAAATGAAATATAGTACTAATATAGTACTATAAGATTTAATCATATGATCAAGGTTTCTTGAAAAAATTTCCAAGAAATGATTTGAACAATAATCTTTTCTCAGATATGGTTAACAAAGGTGATAAATTTCATAGTAACTCCTTTACAATTTCCAATATGGATGTTTTGTGGCGCCAGTTAGCTACAAGCAAAAGAAGCAGCCTTGGCCAACTGATGAGGTCCAACAACTTCAATAAGAGCCAACACCGTCTTTCTTAATCTATTCCTTTCAATATAATTGACCCATTACACGATTTATCTTAGTGGATTTGAGGTGCTAGATATATCTAGAGTTGTGAGCTTCGTAAATTATAGGAAAATCACAATCTATTTTGACCTGCTAAACATATAGGATGCCCTCCGGTTAGTCATGGGCCTTTATGTTGTTTGGTTTTTTCCAACATGTCAATTAAGCTAGGTATGACTCTTTGCATAGTGATAAACATCTCAACGATAACTCCCTTGTATCTTGTACTACTATTATTTCCACCATTGTAATGAGTTTAACAACCTTATAGTGGACCCTTCCATGAGACTGCTTGTTACATCTTATTTGTCATAAATTGGGAGAGACTATTACATGGAAAATGCGCATTTTATGTACCCTGTCTAGAATATTCCTGATATCTCAATATCAAGACTAAATAAAATGGTAATAAGCTAAATAACTTAGATACAACTAAAAATATCCTAATTGCTTCACACATGCATAAGAGTTAGAAAAAAGAGACTAGACACATTTTATCACGTACTCGTAGGACAACAATTATTGAAATGGATGGAAGCATAACCATAATTGAGATTCTACACTACCGTGTAATCCATAAATCACAAGAATATCCTAGAAATCCTATACCAACTTTTTCCCGGCCCAATTCTGAATCATGATCGGCACTAAGGAGAAGAGTTCCAAAGCAACCCTTAACCGAAAATCTACAGAATATCAGACAGAGTTTCCTATGTTTTTGGGCCTATCTTGAAATTTCCTGTATAAGAAATCAATAACGCAGCCAGCCAATCTCATCTTTTTCCCACCTTATTCATCAATAAACTATTCGAAAAGTAAATTATTGATTCCAACTCCAAAACCTAACTCTCATTCTAGACACCTGTTTGCAATACGAAAGGCTACTCATAAAGTCTAATAGAAAATAACAATGGAGTGACTCTATGAATACAAAAAAAAATATCTATAACAACTAATAAGCTTGTTGTCCAAGCGAACAAGTGTAGGGTTCACCAGAAATTATCAACTCGAAAGCTCTAGACCTTACAAAAGCCAGTTTTATTCTCTGTAAAAAAATAAAGCGAGGAGTGAGACGCTAGATGAGTAAGTAATAATACTTAACCACAATAATTTTAACGATGGACAAGTCATAAAACAGGCTAGTTCAATAATTATAACGATGTAATAATCTTTATTCATAAATCATAGCAATATTAAATAATTTGTGGTTTATATAATTAAAAAAATATAAATACTTAATATTGAACTTATATAAACCTTTACATATCAAATCTTATAGTTGTAAACTCAGAAACACACTTTCATATCAAATCTTATATTTGAGCGATTTCGATGTATGAATGGTCTAGTAAGAATGGCCTTTTCTTTGAGAAGTAACCATTAACATTGAATTCCTCGTAAAATAGTTTAATATTCATATATGTAGATCCATGCTCGAGGGATATCAGTAATGCTATACTACTTTCACATTCCACTTGCAAAGGCTATATAAGAAATTATTAATTATAAGGTGCACCAGGTCTAACAATCCCGCCGTTAGCTACGGGATTCATCAAGGTCTACACCCTTTTATATCCTTTTTGTAATCAGTAAAACATTTCAAATTCAATCAAAGCATTTATATTTTATCAAATCATATCATTTCAATGTTAGAAAATTACTCTTCAAACTACTATTTCTCAAATATGTCTAAAACCTTTTGAATAATAGTAATCATATTTTGTAAGAATGAGACCGTCTCAAATAATCTTTTCAGTATATTTTCTAGTAAAAACATGTCCCACGTGCAAGTTCAAAACATTTAGTAACACGTTTACTCTATAAACCATGTGAAAATCATGCAAGTTATAAAATAACAATGGTGGTAAGATTACTACTCATCGTATTTGTGCTGAAAATACCGAGCTCACCACTCGAGTATCTTTATGAATCCCTTTGGTTAATCGATAATCACATTCATATCAATTTTGTATTACCCTCTTCATACATTCTATTTCATAATAAATTAAAAACCGAAGCCCTAGAGGTTTCATGAATGACGCAAAATCTATCCAATTACTTAAATGGGCCTTTTATAACTTAAAACAACCTCCCATTGATTAACTTCACGTATTAGTAAACAAACACAACCTTGCAGCCCATAAACTTTTACTCCATATTTGCCAAATAACAAGGTTTTTAGTTCAAATCATTACTGCACTCCTTCAAATCAAGAAAATCTGACAATTCTCACTATTTCTTTTAACTCGTGATTTCTGAAACTCTAACTCCAGTTCTATTGCTATGGAAAACTCGGATCAAATATGTAAATAAGTTCAGAAACTTACCTTCATCTTCTGCTTCTCCCGTTAGTTAAGAATGAACGCTTACTAATTGTCTTCTTCGCTCCTTCTCTCTTCCAAATATATTAAAATTGCCACGGTGGAAACAAATTTCTCCATGGATATGGAATTTGAGAATGCTGGCTTGTTCTTGCATCTACACTAACACAAATAACTGACAAGTGAGAACCGATGACAATGATGAACGTTGGATGGAAATTTTTTTTTCTTTGTTTCTCTCTAATGAAAATTGCGGTGTGGCTTACTAGGGCTTTTAGCCTAATCTCCTTCTTTTTTAAGACTAAAGACTTATTTACCCTTAACTAAAATTATGTGGTATAACATTCTTCAAACCTTAAGAAATTTAGTCCATGAATTTTAATGTAAGTATGTACTTGTAGGATGAAACAAGAGAGGATACTTGACTTGCATATCAGTTTTCAACACTCAAGTAGCTTATTTAATAGTATGATGTCACTATAACACTTTCACGGACATAATTTCATTTGACCTTAACTTTCTTACTTGTTTTGAAACTATTGTCATAGGTTCCCCTTCATATGTTATGTTCTCGTCAATTAGTAAGGTTAGTGTTTCAAGAACATGTAAAAAGTATGTGATACATTTTGTTTGCAGAGATAGAACCTTGAACGAGTAAAATATATCTCAAAGAAAGTTTCAAACTATACAACACCTGGTATAGGATCATATATGACCATACATATCTCAAGCTCAATATACCTTTGTTGCTTCTCGCCTTTTAATAAAGGAACTTTTAGAAATTTGAGTGTGTATTTCAATTATTTTCTCCTCTAATCTGCATAAGACTCAACTTATTTGAGTTTTTGAGTAAATTAACTCAAAATAAATCTCATCAAATGGACTTGTTAATAGTTTCTTATCACAAGTTTGATCTAAGAATTTTAGCCTTTCCAACATTAAACAATCCTTTAGGTAAGTGACCTCGCCCACAATACCAGACTTCATATGAAGCCATATGAATGCTTGATCGAGACTATATGTTTTAGCAAAACTCAGCTAGAGATAGGTAAGCATCCTAACTACCCCAAAATCAGGATTCCAAACTCATAACATATACTCTAGAGTTACTATAGTACACTCGTACTAAATATTCACAGCAAATGAAATATAGTACTATAATATTTAATCATCTGCTCAAGGATTCTTGAAAAAATTTACAAAAGATTATTTCAACAACAATCTTTTCTCAGATATGGTTAAGAAAGATGATAAATTTAATAGTAACTCTTTTACAATTTCCAATTTGAATGTCTGGTGGCGCCAGTTAGATGCAAGCCAATGGAGAATCCTTTGCCAACTGATGAGGTGCAACAACTTCAAACAGAGCCAACATCGTCTTTCTTAATCTATTCCTTTCAATATAATTGACCCATTACATGATTCGTCTTAGTGGACTCGAGGTACCTGATATATCTAGATTTGTGAGCTTCCTTAAATATTGGAACAAAACAATCTATTTAGACCTACTAAGCATATAGGATGCCCCCTTGTTAGTCATGGGCCTTTATGTTGTCTAGTTTTATCCAATATGTCCATTAAGCTCGCTATGACTCTTTGCATAGTGATAAACATCTCTACGATAACACCCTTGTCTCTTGTACCAGTATTATTTCCGCCCTTGTAATGATTGTATCTACCTTATAGTGGACCCTTCCATGAACCTGCTTGTTACTTGTTATTTGTCATAAATTGGGAGAGACTATTACATAGAAAATGCGCATTTTATGTACCCTGTCTAGTATATTCATCATATCTCAGTATCAAGTCTAATCAAATGGTAATAAGATAAACAACTTAGATACAACTAAAACAATCCTAATTGCTTCACACATGCAGAAGAGTAACTAAAAAGAGACAAGACACATCCTATCACGTACTCGCACAATGACGATTATAGAAATGGATGGCAACATAACCATAATTGAGATTCTACTTCTAACGGGTGATCCATAAATCACAAGAATATCCTAGGGGTTTGATAACTACTTTGTCATGACCCAATTTAGAATTATGACCGGCACTAAGGACAACAGTTCCGACGCAACCCTTAACTTGAAATTTACAAAAAATCAGATAGAGTTTCCTATGTTTTTGGGCCTATCCTGAAATATCCTGTATCAGAAATCAAAAACGCAGACAGCCAATCTCAAATTTTTCCCACATTATTCATCAACAAATTATTTAAAGAGTAAATTATTGATTCCAACTACAAAACATATCTCTCATACAAGACACCTGTTTGAAATACGAAAGGCTACTCATAACTTCAAATATAAAATGACTATGGAGTGACTCTAAGAATACCAAAAAATATCTATAACAACTAATAAGCTTGTTGTTCACGCGAACATGTATGGGGCTCACCAGAAATTATCAACTCGAAAGCTCTAGACCTTACAAAAGTCACTTTTATTCTCTGTAAAAAAAAATATAGCGAGGATTGAGACGCTAGATCAATGAGTAATAATACTTAACCAGAACAATTTTAACAAGGGACAAGTCATAAAACATGCTAGATTCAATAGTCATAATGATGTAATAATCTTCTTTCATAAATCATAGCAATGTTCAATATTTTGTGCTTTATATATTCAAAATAAATATAAATACTTAATAGTGAACTTAGAGAAACCATTTCATATCAAATCTTATAGTTGTAAACTCAGAAAAACACTTTCACATCAAATCTTATATTTGGGATATTTCTAAGGATGAATGGTCTTGTCAGATTGACCTTTTTTTTGAGAAGTTACCATTAACAGTGAACTCCTTGTAAAGTTTCACATCCCACTAGCAAAGGCTATATAAGATATCAATAATTACAAGGTTCACCAGGTCTAACGATCCCGCCGTTAGCTACGGGATTCATCAAGGTCTACACCCATTTATATCCTTTTTGTAATCAGTAAAACATTTCAAATTCAGACAAAGCATTTAAATTTATCAAATCATATCATTTCAAAGTTCAACAATCACCTGTCAAACTACTATTTCTCTAATATGTCTACAATCATTTAAACAATAGTAATCATATTTTGTAAGAATGAGACCGTCTCAAATAATCTTTTCAGTATATTTTCTAGTAAAAACATGTCCCACGTGCAAGTTCAAAACATTTAGTAACACGTTTACTCTATAAACCATGTGAAAATCATGCAAGTTATAAAATAACAATGGTGGTAAGATTACTACTCACCGTACTTGTGCTGAAAAAATCGAGCTCACCACTCGAGTATCTTTATGAATCCCTTCGGTTAATCGATAATCACATTCATATCAATTTTTTATTACCCTCTTCATACATGCTATTTCATAATAAATTAAAAACCCAAGCCCTAGAAGATTCATGAATGATGCAAAATCTGTCCAATAACTTAAATGGCCCTTAAATAACGTAAAAAAACCTCCCATTGATTAACTTCACATATTAGTAAACCAACACAACCTTGCTGGCCATCAACTTTTACTTCATATTTGCCGAATAACAAGGTTTATAGGTCAAATCATTTGTGCACTCCTTCAAATCATGAAAATCTGACTGTTCTAACTATTTCTTTTAAGTCGTGATTTCTGAAACTCCCAAATCCAGTTCTATTGCTATGGGAAATTCAGATCAAATATGTAAATAAGTTCAGAAACATACCTTCATCTTCCGCTTCTCTCGTTAGTTAAGAATCAGCGCTTACTTTTTCTCTTCTTTGCTCCTTCGCTCTTCCAAATCTATTAAAATTCCAATGGTGGAAACAAATTCCCCACCGATATGGAACTTGAGGATGTGGGCTTGTTCTTGCATCTACACTCACACAAATAATTGAAAAGTGACAACCGATGCAAAGGATGAACGTTGGATGAAATTTTATTTCTTTTTCGTTTCTCTCTTCTTAAAATTGTTGTGTGGCTTCCTAGGGCTTTTAGCCTAACCTCCTTTTTTAAAAACTAAACACTTATTCACCCTTATCTAAAATTATGGTGTATTACATTCTCCACACCTTTCGAAATTCAATCAATGAATTTTAAAGTAAGTATGTACTTGTAGGATGAAACAAGAAAGGATACTTGACTTGCATATTTGTTTTCAACTCTCAAGTAGCTTCTTCAATAGTATGATGTCATCGTAACACTTTCACAAACATAATTTATTTTGACCATAACTTCCTTTCATATTTGGAAACTATAGCCATAGGTTCCTCTTCATATAATAAGTTCTCATCAATTAGTAAGGTTAGTGTATCAAGTACATGAAAGGAGTATGGGATACATTTTCTTCGAAGACATAAAACCTTGAACGAGTAAAATATATCTCAAAGAAAGTTTCAAACTATATAACACCACTATCACCTGGTCTAGGATCATATATGACCTTACATATCTAAAGTTCAATATACCTTTGTTACTTCTCGCCTTTTAATAAAGGGACTCTTAGGAATTTCCCTGTGTACTCTAAATCTTTTCTCCTCTTATCTGCTTAAGACTCGACTTCTTTGAGTTTTTGAGTAAATTCACTCAAAATCTCTCTCTTTAAATGGAATTGTTAATATTTTTTTATCACAAGTTTGATCTAAGAACTGTAGCCTCTCCAACTTTAAACCATCCTTTAGGTGAGTGACCTCGCCTACAATACCAGACTTCATATGAAGCCATATGAATGCATGATCGAGAATATATGTTTTATCAAAACATAGTTAGAGATAGGTAAGCATTCTAAACACCTTAAAATAAGGAGTGAAAACTCTTAACATATATTCTAGAGTTAGTATAGTACACTGGTACTAAATGTTCACCGCAAATGAAATATTGTAATATAAGATTTAGTCATATGCTCAAGGTTTCTTGAAAAAATTCCAAGAGATGATTTGAACAGTAATCTTTTCTCAGATATGGTTAAGAAAGGTGATAAATTTCATTGTAACTCTTTTACAATTTCTAATTTGGATGTTTGGTGGCGCCAGTTAGATACAAGACAATGAAGCAGCCTTTGCCAATTGATGAAGTTTAACAACTTCAAACATAGCCAACACCGTCTTTCTTAATCTATTCCTTTCAATATAATTGACCCATTATACGATTCATCTTAGTGGATTCGAGGTGCCTAATATATCTAGAGTTGTGAGCTTCCTTACATATTGGAACATCACAATCTATTTAGACATGCTAAACATATAGGATTCCCCGCGCTTAGTCATGGGCCTTTATGTTGTCTTGTTTTATCCAACATGTCAAAAAAGCTAGCTATGACTCTTTGCATAGTGACAAACATCTTAACGTTAACACACTTGTCTCTTGTACAGGTATTATATCCACCCTTGTAATGAGTTTAACAACCTTATAGTGGACCCTTCCATGAACCTTCTTGTTACTCTTTATTTGTCATAAATTGGGAAAGATTATTACTTGGAAAATACGCATTTTATGTACCTTGTATGGACTATGTCTTGACTATTCCTTGTATCTCAATATCAAGTCTAAATGAAATGGTAATAAGATAAATAAGTTAGATATGGAAAATATAATCCTAATACCTACACACATTAGGAAGAATATGAAATAAGAGACAAGACACATCCTATCATTTACTCGCAGAATAACGATTATAGAAATGGTCGCCAACATAACAATAATTGATATTCTAGTAATAACGTGTGCTCCATAAGTCACAAGAACAACGTATGGCTCTTTTATAAACTCTGTCACGACCCAATTTATAATCGTGTTCGGCAATAAGGAGAAGATTTCCAAAGAAAGCCTTAACCCGAAATCTGCAGAAAATTGGACAGAGTTTCTTCTGTTTTTCGGCCTATCATAAAATTTCCTGTAACAAAAATCAATAATGTAGCCAACAAATCTCATCTTTTTTTCCATCTTTTTCATCAATACAATATTCAAAGAGTAAATTACTGATTCCAACTCCAAAACATAACTCTCATACAAGATACTTGTTTGCAATAGAAAGGATACACATAACATCGAATAAAAAAATTACTATGGAGCGGCTCTAAGAATACCAACAAATATCTATAACATCTAATAATCTTTTTATCCATGCGAACAAGTGGGGGGTTACAAAAAATTATCTACTCAAAAGCTCTAGAATTCACCAAAGTCACCTCTATTCTGTGTAAAAAATATATAGCGAAGAGTGAGAATACTTAACCACAATAATCATAATGATGAAATAATGTTCTTTCAAATATCATAGCAATGTTAAATATTTTGTGCATTGTATAAGCAAAATAAATATAAATACTAAATAGTACACTCAAAGAAACCTTTCCATATCAAATCTTATAGTTTTAAACTAACAAAAACACTTTCATATCAAATATTATAGCTGAAAGATTTTCAGAGGATGAATCGTATGATAAAGTGGCCTTCTCTTTTAGAAGTAACCAGTAACAGTGAACTCCTTGTAAAGGAGATTAATAATCATATTGGTAAATAACAACTCGAGCGAGATTAGTGATTGTCTAACGATCCCGCCGTTATCTAAGGGATCAAGATCTACTTCCATTTTTATATTTTTTTTTAATTAGTAAAACATTTCAGAATCAAACAGGGCCTTTAAATCTTATCAAACCATATCCTTTCAAAGTTCAACAATTTCCTATCAAAACATAATTTCTGAAAAATTAAGTGTAAAACTTTTCAATAGCAGTAATCATATTTTTTAAGAATGAGACAATATCAAATAATCTTTTAAGTTTTATATCCGGTAAAAGGCTTCTCCCACATGCAAGTTCAAAGCATTCAGTAACACGTTTACTTTATAAACCAAGTGAAAATCATGCAAGTTATAAAACACCAATTGTGGTAAGACTACTCACCGTACTTGTGCTGAAAATACCAAACTCGCCATTCGAGTATCTGTATGAATCCCTTTGGTCAATATATAATCACATTCATATCAATTTCGTATTAACCTCTTAATACATGCTATTGTATAATAAATTAAAACACACAACGCTAGAAGTTCCATGAATGACTTAAAATTTGTCCAATCACCTAATTGGGGCATTAATCACATAAAACAACCCCCTGTGATTATTTTTACAATGTTATAAACCAACAAAACCTTGCTGCCCATCAACTTTTTCTTCATATTTGTTGAATAACAAGGTTTATAGTTTAAATCATTAGTGCACTCCTTCAAATCATGAGAATCTGAAAATTCTCTCTTTTTATTTTAACTCGTGATTTCTTAAATTATCAACCCCAGTTGTATAGCTATGGGAAATTCAGATCAAATATATAACTATGTTCAGAAACTTACGTTCATTTTCCGCTTCTCTCTTTAGTTAAGAATAAACGCTTACTAATTCTTTTCCTTGCTCTTTCTCTCTTCCAAATCTATTAAAATTTCCATGGTGGAAACAAGTCTCTGCACTGATATGGAACTTGAGGATGATGTCTTGTTCATGCATCTAGTTTTACTTTTTTTTATTTCTACTCACACAAATAACTTACAAGTGAGAATCGATGAAATGATGAATGTTGGAAGGAAATTTATTTTTTCTTCGTTCTCTCTACTAAAAATTGCAGCGTGGCTTGCTAGGGCTTTTAGACCAATCTCTTTTTTTAACTAAAGACTTATTTACCCTTAAGTTAAATTATGGGGCATTACATAATTTCTTTTGACCTTAACTAGCTTTGAAATTGATCACACAATCTCTCGACATATCCTCTAAGGTCTGAATGAAATGTTGTACTAAGGTTAACTTGAGTTCCAAAACCCTTCTAAAATGACTATCCGAAATTAGACATAAACTTAGGACCTCTATCTGAGTGATCGACAAGGGACCTCGTGATACCTCACAATTTCATTAATTATAAATCATGGCATAGTTCTCTACCAAATATTTAGTCTTTACCGCTAAGAAGAGAGAAGACTTAGTCATCCAATCAATCATCACCCAAATGGAGTCATGCTGTCTGCGAGTACGATGTAGTTCTTTTATGAAATTCATTTTTATCACTTCCCGCTTCCAAGTAAGAATATCGATCTCTTGAGTCATACCTCGTGGTTTTTGATGTTTGACCTTGACTTGCAAGCAATTTTGGCACTTGCTCACATAGTTTATTTTATCCCTCTTCGTGCCATTCCACAAATAGACTTCCTGAAGATCGTGGTATATCTTAGTGGCACCAGGATGAGTATAATATCTAAAGTTATGGGCTTCTGCAAGAATATACTTTATCAAGTCACCCACATTAGGAACATAGAATCTACCCTTGTAGCAATGTACACCATATCCCCCTTGGGAGAAAAACTCCACTCTCTGATTGTAGATTGCACTCTTAAGTTCAAGCAAGATTGATTCATTTTCTTTCTTTTCCTTTACCTCCACTACAAAAGAAGATTTTGCCCCATTCTGAACTATAACAGCACTGTCTGATATGCCCATATAGCGAATTCCTAAGCAAGCAAGCCTGTGAATATCCTTCACTAGCACATTCCTTTCTTCCTCACCATGGGCTAAACTACCCATAGATAGTCTACTATGAGCCTCTGCTAATACGTGTTCCTTACCAGGATTATAATGTACACCCATATCATCATTCTTAAAGAACTCAAGCCATCTTCTCTAACTAAGATTCAACTCTTTCTGGGTAAACACATACTGAAGGCTGTTACGATCAGTGAACACATCTACATGAACACTTTACAAGTAGTGTGTCCATATATTTAGTGCAAACACCACTGCTGCACCATAAGTTTCCTAGAGGCATACATTATATCCTTATCTCATTGCATCAACACATAACCAAGTCCAACTCTGGATGCATCACAATAGATCACATAACAATCTAAACCCTCTAATACAGTCTAGACATGAGTTATAGTCAATCTAGTTTTGAATTCTGCAAAACTTTTCTCACAATAATCTGACCGTTGAAACTTGACCGTCTTCTTAGTCAACCTAGTCAATAGTGAGGCTATGGATGAATATATTTCTACGAACCTTTTGTAATAAACCACTAAACCTAACAAACTTATTATATCTATAGCAGAAATAGGTCAGGACCACTGTTTTAGTGCTTCTATCTTTTGTGATTCCACCTGCATCCGTTCACTAGACACAATTTGACCAAGAAAAGCAACGGATTGCACCAGAACTCACATTTTGTAAACTTTTCAAATAACTGGTAATCTTTGGAAGTTTTCAAAAGAACTCTCAAATGACTTGCATGGTCTTCTTCACTCCTACAGTAAATGGGGATATCATCAATTAAGACAATAACAAAAAAGTTTCAAGTACTATTTGAACAATTTTTTCATCAAATCCATGAAAGTTGCAGGGGCATTAGTTAGTCCAAATGACATAACTAAAAATTCATAATGACCATACTTTGTTCTAAACGTTGTTTTCTGAAAGTCACTATCTCTAACTTTTAACTAATGATAACCCGATCTGTGCTTTATCTTTGATAAGTGACTAGCACCCTGAAGTTGGTCAAAAAAGCCATCTATTTTGGGGATGGGATACTTATTCTTTATTGTGAGCTTGTTCAAATGACTATAGTTAATGAACATTATTAGAGAACCATCTTTCTTCTTTACAAACAACATTGGTTCACCCCATGGTGAAGTACTCGGTCTAATGAAGACCTTATCTAGAAGGTCTTTCAACTGTTCTTTTATTTCCTTAAGCTCTGCAGGTGCCATTCAGTACGGAGGAATAGAAATATGATGGATACTGGAAGGAGATCAATTCCCTTTCGGGAGAAACTCCGGGAAGATCTTCTCAAAACACATCTGGAAACTCACAAACTACTGGAACTGTATCAAGAGTTTGGGTTTCAAAGCTAAAATCCATTACTTGAACTAGATTATAGAGATAACCCGTCGAGATCATCTTTCTAGCCTTACGGAATGAAATTAAGCAATCCATAGGCGCAAAGCTACTATCCTTCCATTCTAATATTGGTTCATCTAGAAACTCAGAACGAACAATTCTAGTTCTACAATCGACTAAGGCATAACAGGAATGTAGCAATCCAGTCCTATTATAACATCAAAGTCTACAATTTCTATCCCTACAATATGTGCTGACGTGACAAACTAAGTGACTTTGATATGCAATTTATGCATACCCGTTTATCTATAACTGGGTCACCGATTTGAGTAGAGACTGAGAAATGTTTTAAAAGAGTTTCTGGACTAACACTTAATTAGAATACTATGTAAGGAGTTACAAAAGATAGAGTAGCCCGTGGATCTAATAATGCATAAATATGAAGGTCAATGACATGTAACATACTAGTGACTACATCACGAAAACCATCCTGATCTCGGCGAGCCTGAACAGCATAAAACCATTTCTGACGCTGACCGTCACCTATACCAGATTAGTTACTTTGCTGGTGCTGCTGATGTCGAAGAATGAGCTCTATCATTTCCACTTCCTTGATATGTGACCATACTCACCACACCCAAATAATCCTTATTTTCCTGCGAGACACTCGCCTAGGTGGTGTAAGTCTTTGTTCATGAAATATTTCGCTGAGACTTACAGGCTGGTGCTCTACTCTTCTGCTCAGACTTGTTCTTGGAGGATGGAACATTAGTTGATGAAGGGTGTTGGGATGGAAACTTCTGCTGACTCTGCGAGTGGTTTTTGCCACCCAATTTATGTTGGTAGTGGTCATAGTTCCCAGTTCTACCCTACTTACTGTTCTAAGCTTGTTCCATAAGATTATCACCCTCAACCTTTTGTGCATGAGAAATAAGCCTTGAGATATTCATATATCCCAATAACATAGATGTTCTGCACTAAGTTTTCACAAAATCTTACACACCACACAAGAACATATTCATTTAAGCCCTGGAGTCAGCAACCATGTAAGGGGTATACCTGGAGAGGTTGTTAAACTTCATCCCATACTCTTTGACCGTCATGATTCCATTACTTAAGTTCATGAATTCCAGAGCCTTTGCTTCTCTAAACTATATTGGGAAAACCCTGTCGAGAAAAGTCTAACTAAAGTAATCCCAAGTGATAGGAGCTGCATTTGCACCCCTATCCTCCTTCCACTGAGTTTACCAGATTTAAGCAACGTCCTTCAACTGGTATGATTCAAATCAAAGATCTTCCTTATCTCATCCAAGAAATTATAAGTATCCTCATTAGTATGTGATCCTAAGAACTCAGGCAGATTCAACCTAACAAAGTCACTAAATTTTTCTGCTGCTGATCCACCATTTTTATTCACAGGAGCATAAACAGGATTCTTCTGGTTGGTCATAGTGTAAGCCAACATATGTATGGCATTTTTGAACTTAGCATTGGAGACTTCTTGATCTGGGACTGGAGGATCTGCGTTTGCATTCTTGTCATTCGCAGTTCTAGCTTTAGCTCTACGAGGAGGCATGATCTTAAATGTAGAATGTCAAGTTAGAATGGAATATGATCATATCTTACGTACGATAAAAGTAACAAGAAGTGATGTTTTCCTAAAAAACTTTATAGCCTTCTTCTCCTTAAATTTTGTGTACTTTACACCCGTAAAAAGGACTCTACTTAGTGCAGCTTTTCTGACATCCTAGGATTCTTGAACCTAGTACTTTGATACCATCTTTTGTCACGCCTCGAGCTACCCCCTACATGCGGACATGGAAAGTAGGACCACAAGTGATCCCAAGCTAACCCTACAAGCATGATCATGAGAATACTAAACATAATAAATTTAATGCAGAAGCTAAATCTTAATTTACACTAAAAAGAGGGGGAATACCAATATTCTATAACTGCGATGAATGAAATACTAATGATTTTAATACAAAGAAGTTATTAAGTCAATACGAATATGAAACTATGTCTTAAAATAGCCTCTAAACTGACTAGAAATTCATGGACAGACCCCAACAAAGTCTAGCAAAACTGAAAGTTAAAGAATAAATACTGAAAAGTAATTCATGACTATTGTCCTCGAAGTATGAGAAATCACCACCGAATCTACTGAACAGCAGATCAAAGAACAATGTAAGAGCGATCTGTATGATGAGAACCTCAACCTATATCACGAGAAGATGTAGTGCACGTATGCATTAGAAATTAATGGTACTAAGCATGTAGTATAATATAAAGCTTAAATAATACATAACAAAATATACAGAATTATGAGCTAACTGGATGCAATGACTAATTTATAACATGTTGAAACTGAATATTCAATATACTGATAAATAGTCAAAGTACAGAGTTTGACTAAACTGTTGGAGCCACTAATAACCGATAATAAAACCACATGAGCTAAATGTTATGTCTGATTTATATGTGTTATCGAGAGGACCCAATATATCCTACCAAAGGTATAACAGCATGATGTCGTGATCACTAAACCAATTTTCCACAGAGGGGACTTACAACCTACTTGGCTAGTAGTTGTGTGACTAATCAGGTAAGTAGTACCCTAGTCAAACTCGATATTATGCTACTTCCAATGAATTATGTAAATTAACTGATAATGACAGTGTTTTTTGTAAATAATGGATAGCTCAAAACTAAACATGCAAACTTAGAGTGGAACATTTAATCTAAATATAATGCATTAAAAACTATGAATGTTTAATTGTATAACTGAATTACCTGACCAAGCATGTGAATTCAAGAATTTAAGAAATACAAAGTTGTGTTCTTAAATTTATGCGATAATCTTAGTAATAAAATTTTAATTTTATTTGGAAAATATATTTTAACTATATCATGAAGTTTTGCTGAAATTCTACAATACCTAGGTTAAATAATGATAAGAGAATCAAGAACTGACTGAAAACTATGGACCCAATGGGTGAAAGGAACCCACTAGTTAAATCCCACATACATGCTGATGAGATTCATGGAGAAACACTTTGATTTCGTGGCTGGAACTACTTGAAACTTGCTTCATTTTAAACTAAGGTTCTTGAGTTGTTTTTCCTTTCTAGCTTCTAATTTTCTAACTTTTGATATAGGATTTTGACTTAGGTAAGATCTTGATATGTTTCTATGCTTAGAGTGACTAAAATCTGATGATTTAGGGTCAAAATTATGTATCTAATGTTTCACACAAAGTGGGAGAAGACCAAAACACCCCAGGGTTATTACTATTGGACAAACGGACGACCATCATTCTATCGACAGTCCGTCGTACCATCGATGGTCCATCATTTGATCCGTAGGTCTGATCTTTTCGACAGACCATTACTAAAATAGGCATATCTTTTTACTCGCATGTCTGATTTTAGTATAGTCGGTGACAATATAAAGCTAATTTAGTAATCTATCTATGAATAGGTCATGCAACACCCTTATAAGTTTGTGCTAAGAGTTATGAACATTTGAATTTGACCCAACCGTATTTCCCCCTGAACTTTCTGCTAATTCCCACCTACATTTAGATCTACAGACTATGGGTCCACCTACGGAGTGTGCTGGTAATTTGTGGCTCATGTCATAGAGTCGATAAATGTGATAACGATCAACGGTAATAGACTACAAACCGTAGTCAGACCTAACGACCATAGGTTCGTCCATCGATCATGATTTTGGGGGTTTCTGACCCTATTGAAAGATGTGCAGCACAAAATATCGGTCAGTCTAAGGTCCGTCCATGGCCCCGTTGGTTGTACTTATAGATATTTCTAAAAATCTTGTTTTTGGTGTGTTTTTTATACAGAGTGTTAAAGGCAGTGAGTGTGACAAGTCCTCATATTGTGAGGCCAAATTTTCCTAGAAAATGGTGGATGGCGACACGCAAGGGGCTTCACATCTTCGCTGTTGCAAGCTTCTTTGGAAGCTTGCTCGCCAATGTATGGGTCCTCCTCAACGACCCTTCGGGCGGTCCTTGGAGAGTCGTGACTAGACGTTCAGAACATTTTTACTATTCTACCTATTCAAAGTACTTCTAGAAGTTTTGGACTTCATTTGAGACACCCAAACCTTCACCAACATAGGGAGGTCTACTATTTCGATTTTGTTAGTTTTCGGACGTCAATGTATTTTTTTGGCGCTTAGGATCTAACATTTTATAATTGAGTTTAATACGTAAATATAGGTCTGGAAAAATCAATTTAACCATTATTTTATTGTAGAAGATCTTTTTAAACTCATGTAACTTTTGGAGTATTAATGTAGCTCTAACCGTTCCGTAAAAATTTAGCAGCATAAATTCTTAAGATATTCTAAACATAAAGACTCAACAAAGACTACAATAAGATATAAACATCTACTAGTTCATGGACCAGTATGACATGCATTTCAAGATATTTTAAAACATGCCTTTATAAATATTCATCCCCTTAAACATTCCAGCTATTTTATTTAGATACTCCAACTAACCATTTTTATAATTTAACATTGTGACTTCTATAATTGTTTCAAATAGACACATTCGATATAAATTTTGAAAATCTTTTATGTGTGAGTTCCCATATATCTTAAGGTACTTAAGTTAACTACATAAAATATATCTCATATCCTTTAATTCTATGCATTTGCCTTAATAAGTAACAATAACTTAATATTTATTAAACTTGAGGTTGATGAATATAATTAAAGGAAAACATATATTATATATTTAACTTAATTACATAATAGACAAATGAAAAAAACATCAATTTTTTTACAAAAAGTGAATAGAAAGTGTGATATATTGGAATACATTATTAGGCTTTAAAGTGTTCAATTGAAATATGGCTTAGTTAGAGTTTCTAAATAGAATATGCTGAGAGTTTTAAGGGTGTGGCTATGTGTGAGGTGTTAAAACAAAATACTCAGCAAGGACTTCCTTAAAATACATATTCATGTACTCTATTGGTAAAAAATATTTTTATTATTTAATAAAACAACCTAAGATTTCAGATTTTTTTTACCACAATTTGTTTTTCAACTCAACAAAATTTGATGGTTACTCCTCTAATGTTTATCACTGATGAAATTTTTTCATAGTCTTGTTTCTATTACTATCTATTGTTTCGGGTATTACCTATTGTTTCTTGTTCTTATATAATTTTTTTTTTCAAACTGTTTTTCTCTTGGGTCGGGGATCTAATTCACTTTTGGGGTAGTGCCATGGAATGCATACACTCTACCTTTCCTCGACCCACTTTGTTGGAATATACTTGGTATGTTATTTTTGTTGTAGTGTATTTTGTGGCTAACACAATCTTCATCTTCCCTTTCATTTTCTTGCTTTCTTTATACCTTTTCTTCCATATATGGTTTTGCTGGGTTTGATGATGACTTTGTCAATGTTAATGCAACTACAAAGAACTATTTAAATAAATTTTTATATGAGATTCTAATAAAAATTACTAAATTCTGTCGAACTTGTACCTTAGCCTCAGAATAAATGGGTTGTTGTAGGGTAACTTATCCAACTCACAAAATCAAAGTGATAATATGCACAGATCTCAGACTCGTCCAATTAACATGGTACATTTGGTCTAACTTGACATCTGTAAGTCAAGTTGTACTATTTTTGCCATGGATATTTGTTAATATAATTGATGTCAACTGGGAACACCATATAATATTAACAAGCATGGAATCTTAAGATATTATAATTTAAAGACTTCATTAAGGAATATATTAATTCTACAAGCTCATTAAAAGTAGGGGAATGAGGAGTAACTCCAAAAATTGTTGTCATGTAATCGGGATGTTACGGGTTCAAATACATGGAAACATGCCATGTAAATAGTGTAAGGGCTGCACACAATAGACCCTTGTGGTTCGGCGCATTCTCGAACCCCTTAGAAAGACATGCATTTAAAGATATTTTAATACAACTAGTCATCAAAGGGCTTTTTCATCAAAGGGCTTTGATTAAGATACACATACTTCAACATGTTCATGGACCAACCTTCCATTTAAAGATATTCTAATGGGAAGACATAGGTAAATGGAGTTCATCAACATATATATACTCCATCCATAAGGTTACATTTACTTTTTTTTACATGGAAACCATCTTATTTGGAGAACACAAATTTTGTATTTTGTGCAATTCATTTTTAATTGAGACCACAAAAGATTGTTAATTACTATATTATTCCTCACCTTCATCACATTTAATGTTTTTTTTGTTCTTTTTCAATAATAATAACACACAATATAATCTTACAACTGAGGTTTGGAGGTAGGATTTATGCAGATTTTATCTCTAACTTTACTGGGTAAAGATATTATTTCCAATAGAACCTCTGCTCAAAAGGAATGTTATCAAAGTAAGAGTGCAAGAACTACATAAAAACCAAATAGCACGACACAAAGAAAATAAAACAACAAATAGTGTGACACATAGAAGAATAGGATACTACAAAATTACTGAATACTATTGCAATGATAAGAAGAGGAAAAGGAGGAAACACCCCACCCCACCCACACACACACTCCACTCTCCCACATAAAGTGCGACAACACCCAAAAACCTTAAAATTTTCTACCTTGTAATCATTGTCGGCTCTTGCCTTACAATGTTTTGTCCAATGCCTTAGGCTCCCAATATTTGGGGGAGCTCAAATTTCAATAAATAAAAAATAATATTTATTTATTTCATAAAAAAATTATTTATGATAAAAAATGTGTGTATGTATGTGTATGTGTATATATATATGTGTGTGTGTGTGTGTGTGTATATATATATATTATGTTTTCTTTGCTAATACACATGTTATTTATCTTTTTCTTATCTCTTTATTCACTCCATTTCTTTAAATCATTGATAACTAGAGTACAATTGTTTTAAAAACATGAACAATTAGCCGAAAGTATTGAACAATGTAAATTACAATTATTCTTTCATTTCTTTGTAACTTTTCATATTAAAGTAGGATATACTAAGTTATCAACTTCTTGAATCATATGCTATGATTCTATCTCCTAGATAACATTACATAAAATTTATCAATTTATTACGTATAGATGTTTATCATCAATTCATATAATAATTTACTCAATAAAATTATGTTTTTAATGGTCAATTGATAAAATTTTGCTTCAAAATAATAATTAAAAAAAAAGAATTAGAATTTTTTTTTATAAAAAAGATATTAACTAATATGTTACATCTACAATTTTATGAAAATAAATAAATACAAATAAAATTTATATGAATTTTAGACCTTTAATTAAAATTTCAATTTAGGCCTCGAATTACGTTGAATCACCCCTACCTTTATTACTTCACTATCATACCTTCCTATCTAATATTATTTCCTTGGTATGTTGGATCTATGCTAAGTCATATGTAATCACCTCGACACAGTTTTTTTCAAGTATACCTCTACCTCTCTTAACTCTTTCTACAACCAACCTCTCCCATCTCCTAATTTGCTTATGGTCGCACCTACTCTTAATATGATTGAACCACGCTAGTCTTATTTTTCTCATCTTGTCCAGCATGAATCCACTCTCACCTTGTACCAAACAACTTTATTGTTATTCACATCTCTCTTGGTGTTCTCTCACATCCCTTTGAGCATCCTGATCTCAATTATCTTCATCTTCTGGATGTGAGCTTTCTTGAGTTACCATCACTCTGCCTGTACATCTCGACCTAATAAGTTTTACGTAATTAAAATTCTTATTAATCCTATTATTAAACAAATACATTGTACGAAAAAAATTCTCATATGGGTTGATGAAGGGACTCTCAATGTCAATATAATTATAATAGTAGTATTTAATTTGGCCTCCACGTGCCAGTCAACAACTTCTAATAATGTAAGCTAAATGGCACACCATGTGAAAAGGTTGAAACCTGAGACTTACTTCAATGTTTTATATTCTATTCTAAACTAAAAATAAACGCTCAGCAGAGGCTTCACTATAAACATAGGGGTGTCAATTATCACCCCTTTGCATATGGTGGCTCCGTCTTTGCTTCGGAGAGGGAAAAAAAAAATAAAGAACGCCCTAATATAGAGAAGGTTTGTGGTAAAACATTGTTGCATATTTAGAGACAAATTTATCGGAATAATATCAAACACATTGCTAGCTCTGTTCATGTTTCATGTAGGACTTTTTACGTGAAGAAGAAGCATAGACAAGTATAAAACAATGAAAGAGTTGCAGCCAATGAAACAGACAGAAATAGTGAGACCAAGTAAATGTTATAACGTAACATGCATACCAGTTGAATATGCAACTACAACGGCTGCCATTGCGTAAATTTGCAATGCATTTGTCATATTATAAAGCTGGATAATAACCGTTAACTCTATGAAAGCATATATTGTATTTGCTGCCATGGCAAAATAGGCAAATACAGCACCAGAGGAGCATGTAAAGGCAATGGTATCTGAAACAACAAGTACAAGGAATGTTGTTCTCCTTAATAGAATTGATATCCCTTTAACCTCTTGACAGTGTAAAACCAGTTGTGAAGGTCACTGTCATTAATAGAGTTGCCAAAACTAAATGCATTTGAGTTGTCTTAAAAATAATTTTTTACTACTTTTTCATCTCCCCTTGCGCTGTCTTCATGACCATTACCTTTCAACTCAGGCTATAGTGGTACCAAAAAAATAATCCCGCTTGTTGAAGAGAATAAGCGCGATACGACTATATTTGCAACCTCATACATGACCATTCATTTTTGGTTAGGCTATTATATATCTATATTTGTGATCTTGGTAATTCCAATGCTTTCTCTGGAAGAAACATTATATAGAAAAACAATATCAGTCTTTGTAGTTAAGTCTCTACTAAGTCATTTCTTCATAGTATTATTTGAGAATACAGGAAATATACAAGTATTTATTTGGATTCTAAGACTAACTCTAAGATGTTAGTTTTGAATAATGAATTGTGAAAACCAATCAATAACATCAATAAACATTAGAAGACATTCAATTAATGAAGAGACATGTAATACTATTAATTAAAAGATGCTACTTTCGAATTATGAATTTCACAAACTAATCAATAATATCAATAAACAGTAAAAACACTCAATTATTGAAGAGAGAAGTAATAGGTTTTTCTTAATGGCTTGACAAAATAGTCCGTGAGAAAAAAAAATTATCATCAAGAGGTATGTAAATTTAAAGAGAATTATTTGTTTTGATTATAATCATAGTAAACCGAAAGAACAAGTAAAATATGTTAGTCGGTTGAATTCTACCAACTAACCTCTGTTAGGACCGGAAATAAGCAGGTGTTAATGCGGAAGCTAGCAAAGGGAACCTCAAAAGACCACGAGTAAGAAGACAACGAGAAATATACCAAAAGACACAAAGATTTAACGTGATTCGGTCAATCGACTTACGTCCACAAAGGAGATGAGCAATCCACTATAAATATGAGATTACAAAATACAGAGGGAAACAACCTCAACCAATTCACTCGGAATACATGGGAGGTTAACACAAGTGATAACGTATCAAGCTTGTGACCCACAAATTCTCCCTCTAACCAAAACTCTCAAAGCCCTTAAGACTACATTGTGAATGCTAATTAAGTTAGAAGGAACATATCTCTATTTATAGAGTACTAAACCTTTTCCCACTAGAAAAAAGATTAGTCAATTCAAAACCTATTCCTAAAAGGAAAACCTATTTATGGTAAGAATTCAAGGCAAATAAAACCCAACAAATCTCCCCCTTGGCCTGAATTTCTGACAAAATAAATTTGTCCTTCTTTTTCACTTAATCTTCAACAACTTGCTTCTCCTCTACATAATCTCCTTTGAAAAATTTATGTCTCAACACATAAAACCTATCTAAAACAATTTCTCCAACAAAATCTTCATTACTGTCAAAAAGGATACTGCTAGAACTACACCGCCAAGATGAACAAATCTTTCTAACCTGGTTCAATCATCGATTATCGAACCACTGCACCTGACTCTGTCATTGAATCTGACTTTGATACCACCTGTTAGGACCGAAAATAAGCACATGTATATGCGAAAGCTAGCAACACAAACCTCGAAAGACCATGAGTAAGAAGACAACGAGAAATATACCAAAAGACACAAAGATTTAACGTAGTTCGGTCAATCGACCTACGTCCACAAAGGAGATGAGAAATCCACAATATAAATGAGAGTACAAAATACAGACGGAAACAACCTCAACCAATTCACTCAGAATACATGGGAGGTTCGCACAAGTGATAATGTATCAAGCTTGTGACCCACAAATTCTCCCTCTAACCAAAACTCTCAAAGCCCTTAAGACTACATTGTGAATGTTAATTAAGATAGAAGGAACATGTTTCTATTTACAGAGTCCTAAACCTTTTCCTACAAGAAAAGGATTAGTCAATCCAAAACCTTTTCCTACAAGGAAAACCTATTTATGGTAAGAAACTTAGGGCAAATAAAACCCAATAAATCTCCCCCTTGGCCTGAATTTCTGACAAAATAAATTTGTCCACCTTCTTGATTTAATCTTCATCAACTTGCTTCTCCTCTCCATAATCTCCTTTGAAAAATTTATGTCTCAACACAGAGAACATCTCTGAATCAATTTCTCCAACAAAATCTTCATTACTGTCAAAAAGGTTGCGACTAGAGCTATACCCGTCAAGATGAACACCTCTTTCTAACTCTGGTTCAATCATCGATTATCGAACCACTAAACCTGACTCCGTCATTATATCTGGCTCTGATACCACTTGTTAGGATCGGAAATAAGCAGGTGTAAACGCGGAAGATAGCAATGTAAACATCAAATGACCACGAGTAAGAAGTCAACGAGAAATATACCAAAAGACACAGAGATTTAACGTAGTTCGGTCAATCGACCTACCTCCACAAAGGAGATGAGCAATCCACTATAAATATGAGAGTACAAAATACAGGAAGAAACAACCTCAACCAATTTACTCAGAATACATGTGAAGTTCACACAAGTGATAACGTATCAAGCTTGTGACCCAAAAATTCTCCCCCTAACAAAAACTCTCAAAGCCCTTAAGACTACATTGTGAATGCTGATTAAGTTAGAAGGAACATGCCTCTATTTATAGTGTCCTAAACCTTTTCCTACAAGAAAAGGATTAGTCAATCCAAAACTTTTCCCACAAGGAAAACATATTAATCGTAGGAAATTTAGGGTAAATAAAACCAAACAAATCTCCTCCTTGGCCTCAATTTCTTAAAAATAAATTTGTCCACCTTGTTGACTTAATCTTAAACAACGTGCTTCTCCTCTCCATAATCTCCTTTGCAAAATTTATGTCTCAACACAATGAATCTCTATAAAACAATTTCTCCAACAAAATCTTCATTACTGTCAAAAAGGTTACTGCTAGAACTACACCGCCAAGATTAACCCCTCTTTCTAACCTGGTTCAATCATCGAATATCGAACCACTGAACCTGACTCCGTCATTGAATCTGGCTCTGATACCACTTGTTAGGACCGGAAATAAGCAGGTGTAAATGCGGAAGCTAGCAAAGCAAACCTCAAAAGACCACGAGTAAGAAGACAACGAGAAATATACCAAAAGACACAAAGATTTAACGTGGTTCTGTCAATCGACCTACGTCCACAAAGGAGATGAGCAATCCACTATAAATATGAGAGTACAAAATACAGAGGGAAACAACCTCAACCAATTCACTCGGAATACATGGGAGGTTCACACAAGCAATAACGTATCAAGCTTGTGACCCACAAATTCAGCCTCTAACCAAAACTCTCAAAGCCCTTAAGACAACATTGTAAATGCTAATTAAGTTAGAAGGAACATGTCTTTATTTATAGAGTCCTAAACCTTTTCCTAATAGAAAAAGGATTAGTCAATTCAAAACCTTTTTCCCAAAAGGAAAACATATTTATGGTAAGTATTCAGGGCAAATAAAACCCAACAACCTCCTCCCCCGCCCCTTCCTTCTTGATAAACTCCATTTATATTTCAATGGATAACAAAGCCTGACAAGCTCATGAGGCTATATGAGATAGGAAGTTAAAAGGATTTAATTGGGTTTGGGGTAGGTATGTTCAAACTTTTTTGTATTGTTATCTTGTTGCATGCAACATATAATATTGCTTTATTCGGACATTCAATTTTTTTTTAATTTGTAATCTAATAATCCTTTGTTTATTATTTCTCCACAATCTGTTCATGTCCTCATAAGCATTGTAGGAGCAAGAAATTTCATCAATGATGTTCAGGAATATTTAGAAAAATAAGTGAGTTATTATTCATTTAACCTAGTGATTCTACCATGAACGATCTCAACATTTGTCATATTCCTTTTGATGTATGAATTTTATATGATAAAAATATATGATTATTAATTTTAAAATAAAATATTGATAGAACAAATGTGTCTAGCTTTACGAAACATAAATCACACCAGCAGAAAATATAAAAAGATGAAGATAAAACACATGTATTGATTTTAGCTTTGGGTTTATAGTTGTTAACATTTATAAACACAATTTTTTAATGTAAAAAGTTGGCTTTTTTGTTTTCAGCATTTGATGTGTATTATATCCTACTTAAAAATTTGGAACACTTGATTTCTAAAAATTCAAAATTAAATAATTTATTCATACATGTTACTCTATATTAATAAATTTTAATATTAATAAAGAAGAAATGATCTCCATGGGATTCGAACCTGCACACCAATGATGAAAATGAACAAGATTTACAACTATGCCATGGAGGAGTTTATGTGAAGTCTTTTAAAGATTAATTATTTATCCGTTAAACTCAGAACTTGACCTCTGTATATCGTGTAATTTTTTGGTGAAAGACGGTCAGCATACCACATTTTGTTAGTTGTAGCTCCGCCCTAACTCATAAGTCATATATAGTCTGTGACAGTGAGTCTTCAATCATAAGAACTACAGAAGGAGACATTTAGTTGTAATTGACTTGATGTCGTTGCATCCAATCTCACTAAAACCCTCAAGTGACATTTATGTAGATTATTTGTTATAAATACTCATATATATTACGTTTTTCTATCAAAAAAAAATTTAGCACAAATTATATTATTCTCACTTAATCATTTGTTTATTATAGTGAGCTTGTTTATAAGGACTTATGTTTGTGTATTAGCTATTACATGAAACTCATCACTAAGTATTATCTTTTAGTGAAAAAGTTTTCTTTTCGTGCATAAATATATGAGAAAGATTCTTTTAGTAACGAAACATATAAATTCCTAGCAATGTTTTGTTCACTAATGTTTTGCCCCAAAAAGTTAATTGGTGTCATTTTGTTAAGTAGTGTTAGTCACAAATTTAAACTTACTGGTGACACATTATTTCATCACTAATAATGTATCTAATTTATGAAAAACTATGACATCTACTTCATGACTTAATATTTACATTTAAAGATAAAATTTACTTTTCGTTTTTAAATATGAGACACATACCTTTAGAAACAAAATATAAAAATTCGTAGCAATGTTTTGTCCACTATAGTTTGCCATCAAAAAATTAATTGGCGTCATTTGTTAGTAATGTTAGTGAAGAATATAAAGTTATCAGTGAGATATTATATCGTCACTATTAATATTTAAATTCATGAAAAAATATTATTTGTCTTATAATTTTTTAAATTTTTGAAACAAAAAATTTTTATCGGAAAAAATTTGTTTTACAATATCGACAAATTATAGTTTTTTGTTACCTATTATAAATATTAGCTATGAAAATTTAGATTTAATTATGACATTTATTTTTTCCCTAATAATATAAATAATTGATGAGAAATATTTTATTGTCTTTAATTTATCTTTGATCTGGTGACAACAAAAAAATTGACAGAAAATATATAAGATGTTAAATAACGACAACTTAAAATTTGTAGTGAATAATTCAATTATTTGTTACGAAAAAAATTGCATAACTTAATAAATTGTTTTTATACAATTGTTTATAATTAAAAGTTACAACATCCAAAATGAATAGTACAAGTGCTTCGAAAGATATAGACAAAGTCAATTCGTTAATGGACAAGTGAAAATATTAAAACTTACAAATTTGGTAGATTTTATGAAAAAGAATAAGTTCAATACATCAATTTACTTAAATTACGCCACTATAAAATGCATCATTTGAAAATACAATCCATGTTATAAGAATTATGAGCTGGCACAGTTCTACAACTAGATTACTAATATTTGTTGGTGTAGCACTTTTGTTGTTTATTTGATATACATTCATTGATAAGCAAGATAAAAAATAATTTTCAAGTATTCATTTAAATTTATTTGCGTGTCTATTAATTGTGATTGGTAAACTCATAAACTAAGTCAATCTATTTTCTCATATCCATAAATAGGTTGATATTTAATAGTATTTCCATATACATGTTGTTTATTTTGTATTCCTAAGATACTTAGAACAAAACTTTGAAGAACATGGTAATACACAACAAAGTTTAAGAACATTTCATGAACTATAAAATTAGAACTATTAAAGAAACTAGAATAAAAAAATAGATTAGAAAATATACACGAAATATTTTCATAAAGATGAATTATTTTCAATCTTTTGTGAAAGAATCTTACTAATTTCAACAAACAGTGCAGAAACGCGAAGTTACATAATTTAATTAACGAGTGAAGAACAAAACAACATAACTTAATTCACAAATCGAAAATCTTTAGCACATACCAAGATATGGAAAAAAAAGATCGATCAATCCTACTGAATGCACAATATACCATTAATGAAATTATTTCCTCAATGAAATTATTCCCCTCTAGTATTAAGGTTTTATTTGGAATAAGTCCTCCCAGGATAGAATAATCTCAATCACCAGTATTTTGATACCTAAGATTCTGTTGTGAACAAGCCACTCAACCGCAGTAAAGTACACTTAGAATACTAAATTTATTATTATTAGAAGTCCAGAAAAAATTCTAACTATAAAATGAGAGGAAATCCGTAATATTGCGAAAAGATTCTTAATGTGACTTACCTTAATGATCACAAACCTTTGGAAAAGTCACAATCTTTTGATAAGGTCGTCATTTTTCATTAAAGTCACATTTGTTCATAAAAGTAACAAGTTTTCTTAAAAGTCGCAACTTTTTATAAAAGCCGCACCTTTTCGTAAAAGTCATAACTTTTCAAGAATGTCGCAACATTTCATAAAAGTCGCAGCTCTTCATACTATTTGCAAATGTTCATTTTCCATTGAAGCCTTTTGAAACCCAACAATCCCCTGATTGAATGGGGAATTACTCCAAGAAAAAGAAATGGACAAGTATGTGTACTATTATAAGAAAGAATTAATTGTATCAGGATAAGTAGGTTTCTCCTTAAACTTTTCATATTGAACATATGTCGGATATACTTGGTCAATCGGTACATACGATATCTTTGAAGCTTTGATATTTGGTGTATACCTAGTCAACCATATGTAAGACAATTAACCCTTTATCATATATGGTTCTTAAGGTTGTTTTCGTTTCATCCATGAATACCTCTTGGTTTCATGAGTTTATAGAGAGATAGTCTTTTGACAATCATCTTCTTCGTAGCGGCTTACACTTCATACTCACATAGGTGATTTGTAATCGTGTTATCGTGTAAATATACTATTTGGTCAACTCTGACAATCTTTGAAAATATTTAAAACCATTAAGCTTTAATAACTTATTAACAAGTCTTAATGTTGTATCTTTATTCATGAGCATGTTCATCATTGTGAGAATTGATTGTGTTGGTTGACAATGTCCAACCGACGTTCACAACTTTATTTTTCTCCTTGAATGTAGCTCTTGAGATCTCCAGTCTGCTAGATATAGTTACCATCATAATGACTTGTCCTAAGCGTAAAATTTCCTTAGATGATCTTTTAACTTTATCTGTATTTACGTGTTTATGGAATTGGATCTAACACATTATCCTTTGACTTTACATAGTCAATTATGATAAGTTTTCTAACCGTATCATGTCTATGTCCTATATAACGAGACTTTTCGTCATACATCATGCTCCATGCCATACCTATTGCATCTTGACTATCAAACTGTATGTATACTAATGCCAATGGTTTGGGACAAAAAATAATATATATTAAGAAATTTGAAATCCTTTAAACTTATTCACTCACCTTTTCTAGAGAACCTAGATCAGAGATCATTGTAGAGCTATATACATGTCAGCTTTGAAATATTTTCAACTGACTGCACCTCTTTGAAGAGTTAATAGATATCCACTCCTTGATTTTACTTGATTCGTCTGGTGATTCAATTTGCTTTACTATATCATTTTAATACTGCTTAATACTGTTATAATACAAGAGATAGTTTTATATATTTCTCAAATACTCCAAAACACATTTTATCGTCATCTAAAGAGTTCTATGGGGATCACTTTTGAACTAGCAAAGTCAATTAATAGCAAATGTTATATGTGATTGCAAACACTTTATGACATACATCATACTTTCCAATACTCTAGCACAACCCAATTGTGAGTCACTTTCACTATCAATCTTTTGAAATGCAAACTCACATTTATTGGAGAATTGACACTATTGAAATCCAAAAATATTCACTAGTCAAGTACCTTTTAAATGCAATTAGACCGTGAAGATGCCAAACATTTTGGAGGGATAAAGACTCTTATAGCTAAGATCGCATCAACAACTCCAATATTTTATTCATAACATTCATTCTATCATATGTTTAGTAGCATTGATGTCATTAATATCTCTATTGATGATCAACATATCATCAATGTAAAAACAAACAATGAATTTTTGATTTTAATGTTATCACATTTATCAGTTCCATCATTCTTAAAGTCATTAGAAAACATGGTTTGGTTAAATTTATTATGTCATTGTTTGGGTGTTTTTTTTAGTCTATAATGTGACTTAACAAGTTCGCACACTTTCTTTTATTTACCAGGAACCATAAAACCCTCGAATTATTTCATGTAAATTTCTTTCTCCGGTTCTCCATTTTAGAGATTTATTTTTACATCCATATGATGAATTTGGACGTATATACCACATAAAGCACAGTTAATGTCAAAATGAATGTAATTTTTTTTACTGGCGAGTATGTGTCGAAAAGATCAAGATATTTTTTTTTCTAGAAACTTGACAAAAAGTCTTGCTTTATATTTTTAAAAAGTTTCATTGAATTTTTATTCCTTTTGTTGATTCACATTGAACCCAACGGTTTATTTTCTTGAGGAAGATCAACAAACTTCAAATAAGATTACTTAAGATTGAACCAATCTCACTACTCACACTATCTGTCTAAAAGGATGAGTCTACATAATACACAATAGATGTTACAAAATCATATTTGAAGTAACTATATGTCCCTTGACATTTACTACACTTTTGAATAACATTATTTAGTACATTCATTTTTTTTCTTTACAACGTTGTTAAGACCATTCACTAGACTACTCAAGTCTAATTTTGCAGGCCATGGTCTTAAGTCCTATCTCAATCTTTTAGGAATAGGAACTTAAACTTTGGTTAGACACGCCCACACTTTGAAATATCAAAAATAGATTTCCTTCATTTCAATTTTTCATATGGAATAAATTATGTCCTGAACAAGCAAAATTGCTTTATTTCTAAAAATACAAAACTTTTTGTTGATCCCTTTTGATGTAGGGATAGTTCTTCTACACAAGCTTTGTGGTAATACGAACTTACAAATAATGCATCAATCATTTCTTTCAATATTTAGTTTTCTTTAAATTGTGGTGAATCGGACAAAAAATTGATGGATAATTCCACTTTTCTAAACATATTTTTTGAAAAATGAGATTTATGCTCTCCATCTCTATCACTTCTATCTTTTCCAAACTAAATTTTAACTTCTTTATTATATTGTATAGACGTTTCTATTGCTTTATCCTTACCATTAAGCATATAGATATAGTCCTTTATAATACAATTGTCAATAAAAGTAACGAGATACTTTTTTCCACCAATAGACGGTGTTCACCTCATATCACAAAGGGTAGTGTAAATCAATTGTAGGGGAGTAGAATTAATTTTAACAGATTTATAAGAATGCTCTGCATACATAGATTACGCACAAACTTGACATTTTTATTTATTGCACCCGAAGTTTGATAAAAAATGTAGACTGATCAATTTTTCTTACAAGGTTTTGTAATTCACATGCCCCAAATTTTCATGTCACAAACATTAACTCAAGCAAGTAAGAACAAATAAAAATGTTGAGTTTGAAGAGCTCTTTGCAAGGTAGATTTTTACTCACTAATATTATGTGTCTAGTTCGTACAATTTTGTGGGATAAAAGCATTATTTCTAGTCATCAACTTGTCAAATGTCATTTCTAAAAGAGCCTTTGAATAGCATTCAATTTGATTATTATAGAACTACCCATTGAACGAATTTTTTTCGGGCCTAATAAAGACATTATAATCCAAATGCTTCTATTACAAAACATGACATATACCCATTAACCAATATTCATGTGTATAAGAATAGTTATATTAAATAGACATATAATTTTCTGAAAAATCACATCACTTCATGTGACTTTTTTTCATAAGGGAACTCAATCATTTTAAACAAGTATACGTATAATTTGGTAGTTTCATACTAGGAACACCATATACTAGTATTAGAGAAACTAAACAACCAAAATACCAAACATACTACAAGAATTTTACGTGTCTAACATTTTTCATAATTATCATTGAATTTAATATCTTTTTCTCTAAAATTAAATTAGACACCAAGTCTAATTGTATTTTTATCATAAGCAACGAACCCAAAATATTAAATGTGATCTCAAAATTATTGTTCAACTAATTGAAAATAGTTTTTAACATAATATTCACAATCTATCATATTTTCATTTGATGTATGAAACCTCTTTTTGAAAATATTGTTCTACGAAATTATTATAGAGTTTAAATTCTTTTTGACAATCTTAGCATAGTGTAAATGTTCTTCTACAAACTCATCAACTCTAAGTCACAGGTCTTTTTCCTCTATTATAAATAGACATATAACATAGTATTTACTAGCATTGTATATAACATAGACTATAAAACTACAAAAGTTTTTAATCTATAGCAATCCGACTTAATCAAATTCACAAGGAGAACAAAACTGCAAAAGTTTTTTTTGTTTTAATATCCAAACGGAATAAAATTATTCTTTATCAAATACAAATGTTTTTTTTTCGAGTACTCTTCCAAATTGTAAAACCTCATATCCAAATCTGACCAAAAGCAAGCTTTTCAGAAAAAATTGCATGTGTAACAAAGGGTGGACATCAACAAGCCATAGACTGACCAGAGGACCGTCCTGCACATCCATCAATTGGATCAAAAACTCCCAAAATCTCACCCTAGAAAATTTGGTTAAGTAATGATGGACGAACGTACCTATAGTCCTTATGTAAGCCTACACTCTGTGGTCCGTGACCGTCGATCGACACCCCATTCAACGACTCTCTGACAAGAACCATGCATGACCAGCACGCTGCGCAGGTGGACCCATGGTACATAGGTCTTACCGAAAGGTGGGAACTAGGAGACAGTTAAGGGGGAAAAATAATTCGGTAAATTTCAAATGGTAATAAATCACAGCTCAAAAAAAGTTAGGTTTGCCATTACATACCAAGACATAGATAATTGAATATTCTTTTCATAGACACCAACCTTCATAAAATAAGTCTTCCGAGTAAAAAGTTATGCCCATTTTAGTAAAGGCTTGTCGAATAGGCCCAACCTATGGACCAAACGACGTGGCATGCAACAAATGACAGACCGTTTGTTCTTGTCATCGTTTGATCCGACAGCAACTTACCCAGCGGTCATTTGGTCCTTTCCCACTTTGTTTAAACCCTAAGTTATGTCGTTTCGGACCTAAATCATCATATTTTTATTAGTTTAAGTCTACAAACATAAATAAAATATAGCGAAGTCAATTTGTTAAATCAAAGCATAGAAAATTAGAAGCAAGAGAGGAGAAAAAGCTCAAGAACCCTAGTTCAAGAACCAGGTCTGTGGGATTTCACTAGTGTGTTCCTTTCACCCATTGGGTCCCTAGTTTTCAGTCAGTTCTTGATTCTCTTATCATGATTATACAAAGGGTTTTTAGAACTTTTATGGAACTTTATGACTTTATTAATTATATGTTCAAAATTAGATTATCACGTTATCACTCAGATTATCAAATGAATTTCAGAACCCTAGATTTGTATTTCTTTGGTTCTTGAATTACTCATGCTAGGTCAGATACATCAATTATGCAGTTATTCATGCTTCAGATTTTAATGCATCATTATCAAACTAAATGTTGCATTCTTCATTTGCATGTTCAGTTTCAAGCACTCAGTATTTACAAACACTCAGACATAATCACTTAATTTGCATAATTCATCGGGAGTAGAATAATATCGAGTTGGACAATAGTTCAACGTACTTAAATAGTCACAGAATAACTAGCCATGTAGGTTGTAAGTCCCATCTGTGGGAAATCAGTTAAGTGATCACGCTAACATTCCTTTATAACTCTGGTAGGGCATATTTAATGCGAATCCCATGAATGCACTGCAACTCTTCCAGTACCAGTTCAAGAAGTCTCCAACTTTGAGCTTAGGAATGCCATAGAAATGTCTTCTTACTGTATGAACAACTAGAATAATCAGGTTCATTCTCTTGTTAATGAAAATGGTGGATCAGCAGCAGCAAGGGTCCGTGACTTTGTTACGATAAATCCGTTTAAGTTTTTTGGATCATAGGCTAATGAAGATCCTCAAAATTTTTTGGATGAGAACAAGATCATCTTTGAGGTAACAATAGTCACTAGGAATAATTGGATTTTGATCGCATCATACTAGTTTAAAGATGTGCCTTATATATAGTACACTCAGCGGAAGGAGAATAGGGGTGCAAAGGCATCTACTATCACTTGGGATGCTTTAGTGAGACTTTTCTCGATAGATTTTTCCGAATAGAGTTGAGAGAGGCAAAGGTTTAGAAATTCATGAACTTAAGGCAGGGTAACATGACAGTTTAAGAGTATGTGTTTAAGTTTACATAACTCTCCAGGTATACTCCTCACATTATTGCTGACTGCATAGCCCAGATGAATATGTTCTTGTATGGAGTCTCGAATTTAGTGAAAACTGAGTGCAGGAATACTATGTTACTTCGAGATATGAACATCTCTAAACTTATGAATCATGCTCATCAGGTTGACGGTGATAAGCTTAGGGAACAAGCTAAGGAGAATAAGAAGGCTTGGACTTGAAACTATGACTATTTCCTACAGAAATCGGGTGGTTAAAATCGCTCGCAGAGTCAGCAAAAGATTTCATCCCTAGTTCCTTAATTAGATGTTGCTCGATCCTCCAAGAACAGGTATGACCAGAAGGGTAGAGAACTAGGCTATAAGTCTCACAGAAGTGTTTCAGGAAGCAAGACATACCCCGCTTGACCTAAGTGTGGTAAGAATCACCCGGGCTATTGTATCGAAGGAAAATAAGGATGTTTTGGGTGCAAACAGTCTAGTCACATGTTGAGAGATTGTCCTTCTAAATAGGGTCGGGGAGGTGGTAATGGTAGAGCTAAGTCTGCGACATAAGAAACACTAATAGTCGCCTAACTCAGTAGGATAAGTCATCAGGTACAGGTGGCCGTCAACGCCTAAACTAGTTGTATGCTGTCCAGGCTCGCCAGGATCAGTAAGGTTCTCCTGATGTAGTTACTGGTACGTTACGTGTCTTTGACCTTGATGTTTATGCATTGTTAGATCTAGTGGATACTCTTTACTTTGTAACTCCTTACATAGAGGTCCAATTCAGTGTTAGTCCATATACTCACTTAGAACCTTTCTTAGTCTCTACTCTAATCGCTGCTCCTGTTATAGCTAGACGAGCATACAGAAATTTCCCTATCACAGTCTCTTAGAATGTCACCTCAGCAGTTCTACTAGAGTTTGAAATTGTAGACATTAATGTCATTCTAAGCATGGATTAATTACATACATGTTATGCCTCAGTTGATAGCTGAACTAGGACTGTTCATTTTAAGTTTACAAACGAACCAAACTTAGAATTGAAAAGTAGTATCATAGCACATATGGCTCAATTTATTTCGTACCTTACAGCAATAAATATGGTATCTAAGGGTTATTTATATCATCTAGTTCTAGTAGTTAATGAGTTTAAAGAACTATTTTCAAAAAGATCTTCTCGGTGTCCCTCCCGATAGGAAAATCGACTTAGGAATTGATCTCCTTCAAAATACCCATCCTATTTCTATTCCTCCTTACAAAATTACCCCAACAGAGATTAAGAAATTGAAAGATCATTTGAATGACCTTCTATAAAAGGGTTTCATCAAAACTAGTATTTTACCATGGGGTGCACCAGTGTTGTTCGTAAAGAAGAAAGACGGTTCTCTTAAAATGTGGATTAACTATAGATAGTTGAACAAGGTCACAATCAGTAATACGTATCCCATCCCCAGGATTGATGAATTGTTTGACAACCTTTAGGGTGCTAGCTATTTCTAAAATATAGACCTCTTATCGGGTTATCATCGTGTTATAGTCAGAGATAGTGATATTCGCAAAAGAGCCTTCGGAACTCGGTATGGTCATTATAAATTTGTGTTAGGTCATTTGGACTAACTAATGCGCCTGCAACTTTCATGGATTTGATGAACAGACTGTTAAAATAGTATTTGGACGTGTTCATTATCGTGTTCGTTAATGATATCCTCATTTACTCTAGGAATGAGGAAGAAAACGTGAGTCATTTGAGAATTTTAATTCGCTAAGTTTAGAAAATTTTAATTTTGGTTGCAATCTGTTGATTTTCTTGGTCACATTGTATCTAGAGAAGAAATCCAAGTAGATTCACAAAAGATAAATGCAGTGAAATAATGTCCCAGACATACCTCTTCTACACATATAAGAATTTTCTTAGGTCTAGCGGGTTATTAAAGAAGGTTTGTGGAAGGATTTTCATCCATAGTCTCGCTATTGGCTAGACTGACTCAGAAGATTGTTAAGTTTAAATGTTTAGATGATTGTGAGAAAAGCTTTGTAGAATTTGAAATCTAGATTGACAATAGCTCTTGTCGTGGCTTTACCAGAGGGTTCAGATGGTTGTGTGATCTACTGTGATGCATACAAAATTGGCCTAGGTTATGTGTTGATGCAACGAGATTAGGTTATAGTGTATGCCTCTAGACAACTAAAGGTGCTTGTGAAGAAATATCCAACTCATGACATTGAACTTTAAGTAGTGGTATTTGCACTAAAGATATTGAGACACTACTTCTATGGTGTTCATGTAGACGTGTTAACCTATCAAAATAGTCTTCAGTATGTTTTCACCCCGAAAGAGTAGAATCTTCGCCAGAGAAGTTGGCTTGGGTTCTTTAAGGATTATGATTTGAGTGTGCATTACTATCCTTGTAAGGGGAATGTAGTAGAAGATGCAATTAGTAGATTATTTATGGGTAGTGTAGACCATGTTGGGACTAAATGAGGAGCTAGTGAAGGGCGTTCATAGGATTGCTCCCTTGGGAGTTCGCCTTATGATTAGATGAGACAATGGTGAAACAGTTCATAATGGGGCCGAATCTTCTTTTGTAGTTCAGGTTAAGAAAAAGCAAGACAGTGACCCAATATTTCTTAAACTAAAAGTTACAATCCACATTCATAGAGTGAATGTTTTCATCCTAAGGGGAGATGTTGTACGTCGCTACCAGGGTAAATTTTGTGTTCCTAATGTGGGCGAGTTTAGATAGCATATTATTGCATAATCCCAAAACTCTAGGTATTATATTCATCCAGGTGCCACTAAGATGTACCGCAATTTGTGGGAAGTCAATTAATGGAATGACATGAAGAGGGACATAGCAGACTTTGTGAGTAATTTCCCCAATTACAAGAAAGTCAAGGTGGAACATCAGAAACCTTGAAGTATGTATGACTCAATAGATCGACATTCCTGCTGGGAAGTGGGAAGTTATCAATATTGATTTCATCATACGATTACCTCGTACTCGCATACATAATTATTCCATTTGGGTGGTATTTGATAAAATGACTAAGTCTTCTCACTTTTTGGTGGTCAAGACTACATATTTGACAAAGGACTATGCCAAACTTTACATTAATGGGATTGTGAGGCTACGTGGGGTTCCTTTATATATTATCTCATATAGAGGTCTTTAATTTACCTGTCATTTCTGGAAGCCATTTCAAAAGGGTCTTGATAATCAAGTTAACCTTAGCACAACATTTCATTCGCAGACAAATGGTTAGGCAGAACATAGCATTCATACCCTAGAGGATATGTTGAGATCTTGTGTGATCGGTTACAATGGCAGTTGGCATAATAATCTTCTTCTTATTGAGTTTTCCTACAACAATAGCTACCATTTCAAGCATTCACATTGCCCTTTTGAGGCTTTATTTTGGCGTAGATGCAGATCTCCCATTAGTTCGTTTGAAGTAGGTGAAACAACTCTAATAGTGACAAAATTAGTCCTCTATTCTATGGATAAAGTGAAACTCATTAGAGATAGACTTAAGACAGTCCAAAGTCGTCAGAAATCTTATGCAGATGTGAGGAGAAGGGAAGTAGAGTTTAAAGATGATGATTGTGTTTTTCAGAAAGTCTCACCTATGAAAGGGGTGATGAGATTTGGCAAGAAAAGGAAGCTCAGTCCTAGATATGTACGCCCTTACAAGATTATGGAACACTAGCTGATGAAGGGGCGGGAATTGAAACCTTTTGTCTCTGCGAGAGATTTTCACCACCCGATTTCTTCTGAGAATAATCATAGATCCCCATCCTAGCCTTTTCATTCTCCTTAGCATGTTCCCTAATCTTATCACCCTCAACCTGTTTAGCATGAGTCATAAGCCTAAAGATAATTATATCTCCAAGTAACATAGAATTTCTACACTCATTTTTCACCAAATCCTACACTCCATACAAGAAAATTTTCTTCTAAGCACTGGAGTAAGCAATTATATGAGTAGGATACCAGGAGAGTTGGTTAAACATCAGCCCATACCGTTGTACTGTCATGTTACCCTGCCTCAAGTTAACGAATTCCTGAGCCTTTGCCTCTGTAACATCTATTGGGAAAAATCTATCGAGAAAAGTCTCATTAAAGCAATCCCAAGTTGCACCCCTATTATCCTTCAACTGAGTGTACTAGATATGAACCACATCTTTCAAGTGGTATGATAGCAGGTCAACCCGATCATTACTACTGACTTGAAATACCTTAAGGATCTTCTTAATATCAACGAAGAAATTATGATGATCCTTATTAGTCTATGATCTTAAGAAGTCAGGAAGATTCATCCTAACAAAGTCATGGATCCTTTCTACTACTTATCCACAATTTTCATCCACGTGATCATGAACCCTATAGTTCTTGTTAGTCATACTCAGGGCAAAGATCTGTATGGCATTCTTGAACTCCGCATTGGAGACTTTTTTATCTAGGATTTGAGGAGTTGTATTTGAATTTTTGGAATTCGCGTTCCTAGCGTTAGCTGTACGAGGATGCATGAACTGAAATGTGGAAGGTCAAGTTATAATTGAATAAGACCATACCATAAGCACAATAAGAGTAACAATGAAGTGAAGTTATTTTTTTCCTAGAACACTTCATAGCATCCCACTCATTAGTTGTGGTAAACTTCACACCCATGAAAAGTACTTTATTTATTACAGATTTTCAAACATCCTAGGACTTTTGAACCTATTGCTCTGATAGTAAGTTTTTTCACGCCGCGAGCTACCCTTGAGACGTGGACACGGAACCTAGAAACAGAAGTGTGTCCAAGCTAACCATGCTGGCATGATCATGACTATACTAAAAAAATACAAACTATTGCGGAAGCTAAGTCATACATAAAATGATTTGATGGATAAATACCCATATGTTAAATTTGAGATATATTAAAAACTTATAAGTTTATTACAAGAACATATAAACTCAATAATAAATTGAATCTATGCCTTAAAATAGCTTCTATACTGGATTAGAAATACTAGGACAAACACCAACTAAGTTAAGACAATGTTGAAACTAAAAGACTAAATATTTAAAAGAAACTCATGAATATTGTCCTCAGAGGATGAGGACTCATCAGAATCTGCTAAACTTGAGATCAGTAATCGATCTATCAGTGATATGGATGTTGACAACATGAAGCTACATATAGAGAAGATCTAGCGCACGTATGCGTCAGTACTTGAATGTATTGATCATGGAGGATAGAGTAAAGCTGAGTTAACATAACTGAATAAGCACCAAAGAAAGTATTATAATCAGAACATGATGTACGGAATTCCAAGCTAAGTGGATGCAAAGACAAATTTATAACATTCTAAGACAAAATACTAAATATACTTATAAATAGTAAATGCATGAGAGTCTGACTGAACTGTGTGAGGTACTAATAACCGTAAAATAAACCACATGAGCTAAATGAGGAGTCCGATGTATACTCCCCATTAAGAGGACCCAATACACCCTATCAACGGTAGAAAGACATGATGGGATAATGACTAAACTTAATGCCCACTGAGGTGACTTACAACCTACTTGGCTTGTTTATCTGGGACAATTTGTACGCTGAACCCTAGTCCATCTCGGTAATATGCTACTCCCATTGATTTATGTAGTTAACTGATTATGTCTGGATTTTGTATAAATACAGTAAAGATCAAATCTGAACATGAAAACTGAGAATGCAACGTTTAATATGATAATGAAGCATTAAAACTGAAGCGTATAACTGAAATATCTGACATAGAATGTCTAATTCTAGATCTAAAGATATACGAAGCTTGGGTTCTAAAATTTATGAAATAACATTATATTTAGAGTTGGAACATATATTTTAACTACATCATGAAGTTCTATTGAAATTCTAGGAACCCTAGTTTTAATCATTATAAGAGAATCAAGAACTGACTGAAAACTACGTACCTATTGAGTTAAAGGAACAAAATAGTGAAATGCCACATATCTGGTGATAAAATCCATAGAGAAATATTTAGATTTTAGGGCTGGAACTTCTGGAAACTTGTTGCATAATAGAACTAGGGTTCTTGACATTTTTATCCTTGTTATTCTAATTGTCTAAGTTTTGATTTAATGATTTTACATAGATACAAGACTTCTGAGTGAATTTATGTCAGACCAAACGACGGCCAGGACTGACGGTCCATCTTTTGATCTACCAACCTTCATTGGGTCCGTAGTATGGGCCTGTTCGATAGTTTTTACTAAAACGGGCATAACATTTTACTTGGTGGTTTGATTTTAGCAAGGTCGGTGGCTATGGAAATATAATTTATTTATCTATCTGTGGGTATTTCATGGGACACCTAATTTTTTTTGTGATATGAGTTATGACCATTTGAAGTTGATCCAACTACATTTCCCCTTTAATTTTCTCCTAATTCCCACCTTTGTTCACACCTACAAACTGTGGGTCCATCTACGGACCGTGCTGGTCATCCATGGTTCTTTTCAGAGAGTGGTTGAATGGGTTGTCGATCGACGAACACGGATTATGCAACAGAGGGTGACCTAAGAACTATTGGTTCATCAGTCCATCATGACTTAACAAAATTTTCTAGGCTGATATTTTTGGGGTTTCTGACCCTATTGACGGATGTGCAGGACGGTTCGTATATGGTCACATCTTTTTGTACGTTCAGATTTTTCTGAAAATCTTATTTTTGGTATGTTTTGTATATGAGATGTTACATGGATCATACGATCTTTTAAAAAAGTTTAAATAAGTCCTCATTTGACTTGAAGGCATAGATGTCATTCGTTTCATGTATTGAAGTACTGTAATAGACTTATTAGTGATATATATTTATTGTATGGACGTGTCCTATGTACTCTTTCATGAAGGATTTGATGAAAGGATACTTAGAATTTCTTATGGTTTTTAAATAAAAGACTTTTTGAAAGTATATTCGAATATTGTAAAATGTTTTAATTTTGCACTATTTTTCATCTGTGTATATGCAATGAACGATGTTAAAGGGATTGTACAAGACCTACAAGAGGTCAAGTACGCCGTGTTGCACTCTAATAGTTCCATATTTTTGAGGGTGTGATGTCGGTATGTGACACCTAGTTCAATAACGTAGAAAAGTTCCATCAGTTCTAGACCCGTAATGTAACGATTTTTCTGTGGAATTCATTACCATGTATGTAGAATTTCACTAGTGGGTTCCTTTCACCCATTAGATCCCTATTTTTCAGTCAATTTCTTTATTCCATATCTTGATTAGACTTATGATTTTTGAATGTTAGAATTATTTGGTTCTTAGATATTAGAGTGTTCCAAATCAAATTATTAAATTAATATTCAATTTACCATATGAATTTCAGAACCGTAGCTACGTATTTCTTTAGTTCTTGAATCATATACGCTAGGTCATATATTTAAGTTATTGAAATATATATTACACACATGTGAATGCATCATTATCACATTAAGTATTTCATTCCCTATTTGGATGTTCAGTTTGAGCTATCCAATATTTACATAAACTCAATTGTATTTAATTAAACACTTAATTCGTTGAGAGTAGTATAATGCCGAGTTAGATGAGGGTTCAATTTGATGCAAAGCGCAAAATCTTACAAGGGCTTGACATGCCGCGAATCCTCTTAAAAGAGAGGGGTGCCTTCGAGAATGCTGACATAGGTGGTGCATGGCTATCGTCAACTAGTGCTGTAAGGTGTTGGGTTTAATCCCACACGAGCACAACTCTCATATTTAGTTGCCATTGTTGAGTTTGGAACCCTGAACAGACTGTCGACGATAAGACAGAAGAAGGTGAGGATGACATCAAGTCATCATGCCCCTTATGGCCTAGGCGAAACACGTGCTACAATGGCGGGAGAAAACAGTCGCGACCCCGCACGGTGAGCTACCCAAAAAATCAATCCTCAGTTGGGATTGCAGGCTACAACTCGCTTGGATGAAGCCGAAATCATTAGTAATCGCCAATCATATATACAAAGGTTAATTTGTTTCCCCTATATGGGCAAAAGTTTAAAGATCATGCCAGCTTGCCTTTATACTTCAGCCAGGGTATATTGGGTCTTCTTGATGGCTCATATACATCAAACTCTACATTTAGAGCATGTTTTTTTATTTTCATTTTTAAGTATCTCTCATGGTTCAGTCAGATTCAGTTGCATTCACCATTTTTTCATTGTATCCGATATTGAGTTTTGAAATTTTATAGATTTGTCACTGTATTTAGTTATCCCAACATTAAAAATCTATAGCATGTTCAAATTATAAAATTGCTCTATTGCTTTGTTCAGTGATGTATTAGTTTAGCCTTATTCTATCCTACTTGTTTAGTACATTTCAAGTACTGAAACATACTTGCACAACATCTTCTCATTTATATATGTTTCGGATCTAAGCATACATATCAAACATAGCTCAATTTCCGTCTCCACTTCAGCAAAATTAGAGGTGAGTCCTTATTCTTTGAGGACAACAATCATAAGTTTCTTTCAAATATATTTAGTCCTTTAATTAGAGGCTATTTTGAATCATATTTCTTTTCATCTTTGTATTGAGTTTATATCTTCTTTATATTAATCTACTCAATCTTAGTTATAGTATGTGTGTATTCGCAACCCCCCCGCCCCCCGTATTTTCATTTTAATTATGATTTAGCTTCTGACCCAGTTTGTTTTCTCTATTATGCCAAGATCATTCGACAAGGTTTAGCTTGGAATAACTTGTAGTTCTAGGTCCCGTGTTCTCGTATTGTGGGTAGGTAGGGGTGGGACAAACATGGTATCAGAGCACTAGTTTTAAGTGTCCTAGGTTGTATGAAAAGCCGCACTACTGAGAGTCATTTTCACTTATGTGAAGTACACCACTCTAATTATACGGATGCTATGAAGTGTTTTAGGTAACTTCACTTTGTAGTTACTATTATCGTGAGTGAGGTAGGATCTTATTCGTGTCTAACATGAATTTCTTTGTTTCATATCATGACTCTTCATAGAGCTAACGTTAGGAATAAAAATACAACTCCTTCAATCCCAAATCAGAAAATATGCAATGCTTAATACATGAATGCGATTCAGAGTTTTGCTTTGAGTGTCGCCAACCTAAAAATTCAAAGGGCTAAAGTTCACGCGAAAGCAAACGGGGGATCAATAGTATCTAGGGTGTTTCACTTTGTTAGTATGATCGACCTGAGTTCTTAAGATTGCAGACTAGTGAGGATCCCCATAATTTCTTAGATAAGATAAAAAAAATCTTTGAGGTGATGTGGGTCACTAGGAATGATCGGGTTGAGTTTGCATTACACCAGTTGAAAGATGATGTTCATATTTGGTACACTTAGTTGAAAAGGAAAATAAGGGTACGTATGCAACTCTTATTTTTTGGCATTGTTTTAGTGAGGCATTTTTTGGCAAGCTTTTCTTGATAGAGTTGAAAGAAGAAAATTCCCACGAACATAAAACAAGGTAACAGGATGGTCCAAGTGTATGGGATCAAGTTTAACCAACTCTCCAGGTATGCTACTCACATGATTGCTGACTCTAGGACTCAAAAGAATAATTTAATGTGTGAAGAGTAATTTTTTTTGAAAATATAGTGCAAAAATTCTATGTTACTAGAGATATGAAAATCTCTAGGCTTATGGCTCATGCTCAGCAGGTTGAGTGTGACAAGTTTGGGGAACATGCCAAGGAGAATAATAAAGCTCTGACTGGAAACTATTACTACCTTCAGCAGAATTCGAGTTGTGGAAATCACTCACATTTTAAGCAAAGGTCGTCGACCCTAGCCCCTTCGTCAGCTAATATTCAATCCTCAAAGAACAAGTATGATCAGAATTTTAGGGAACCAGGCACTATGTCTCAGGGAAGTATTTCAGGCATAAAGACTTAGCCCACTTGGTGTTACTGTGGTAAGAAGCATCCAGGCGGTTGTATCTAAGGAAAGGATGAATGTTTTGGATGAGTTTGTTCTGGTCATAGATTGAGGGATTGTCCTTCTTGACAAGGTCTAGGAGGTAGTAATGGTAGAGCTGAGTCTACAACATCCGGAGCACCAGCTGCTCCCCAACTTAGCAGGATAACTTCTCTAGTACAGGTGGAGGTCAACCTCAGAACAGGTTGTATGCTCTTAAGACTCACCACTATTAGGAAGGTTCTCCTGATGTATCACTTGTACGTTACAAGTCTTTGAACTTGATATTAATGCATTGTTAGATCCAGGGGATACTCTCTCCTTTGTAATTCCTAACAAAGCAGTTAAAGTAAGTGTTAGTCTAGAATCTTTGTAAGAGCTTTTGTTAGTCTCTAGTACAGTTGATGACCAGTTATAGCTAGACGGGTATATAAAAATTACCCTTTAATAGTCTCTCATAAAGTCACCTCGGCAGGTAATGTAGATTTATAAATGGTAGGCATCAATTGCATTCTAATAATGGATTTGTTAAATTCCTTATATGCTTAAGTCGATTCTAGTACTCACATTGTTCATTTTCAATTTGTAGACAAACTAATCATTGAATGGAGGCTTCACTTCCCAAAACCATACCTTAAAAGTTAGTGCACAATATTGGATTATAACCGGCGTATTCGAGCTCTTGGAGGTCTTATATAAGACCTTTCATATCATTTATTGCATATACATAGTGAAAAGTATTGCGTAAAACATAATATAGTCTTCAAAATCTCTTTCATATAAAATTAATTGGAAATACTAAGTCTCAATATCATCATCTTAGACACAAGAATAATTGGGACATGGCCCATATTTCAAAATATACAAATACTTAGTCTATTAAAAAACTTCAAAGAAAACATAAAAGACACATATTCCCCCATGTAAAATGAAGACATACTTCAACTTCTCTTGAACGATCTTCTAAGTCCAAGTCTTCACTTCTCAAAGGTCATCACCTACCAAGAACTAAAGATATATAATAGCATGGAATTAGTACACCCAAATGTTCTAATAATGACATTATGCATAAAATCATGAAAATGAACAATTATTGGGAATATGAATATTTTAATCACAAGAATTTAACAACTTAAAATCACATAAGGAAACACTTAACCAAATATCACAACTTTAGAACCCAATTAAAGCTATCCCAAGTATCACTTAAGCAACACAAAGAGAGACCGCCATACAACCTCCCTATACATACCTAAATGACCCTAAAGACTTCTCGTAATGTGTTACATATATACTTTAAAATATCATAAACATCCAAGTAAGATTACTCTACCCAAGGTGATCCTAGCTGTACCTTAAATAATTTATGAAGCGACCTCCCATAAATTCCTTTACACTCAGACTCAAGAGAAACTATGGACTCTCTAGGATAGAATAATTCTCACTAAAACACTAACACTTAGATGATATGACATTCTCTCCCCAAAGGCTATCAAAAGACCTACTTAAGTATATCAAGAAGAGAACATCCATAGTGACCTCCCCAACATTACCTAAAGAGTCCTTAAGACAACCTAAGGCTTAGATCATGTCAACAAGATAAACCAACTTCCCTAAGTAGAGTGATCCTCAAGACTTCAGAGCTAAGACATGAAGAGATCATCTTTCCATGCCCTCCTCACACTTTTGGTAAGGAATGCTAAAGCCACTTTAGATAAGGTAGTCATTCATTTACATAATTATTAAAATAAGTCATTAGTTCATTAAGACTCATAAATCTCATAAGTCACTCAAGTAATGGCCTTGGATAAGACCTAGGAACTCCACATAACAACTTCAAAGTCTATTGTGCAATGTCTAGATAGAGTCCCATACCACAAATTAAACGTCATAAACTTCTATAATGCTAATATGTATCCCACTTTACGAGAATAGACAATAACCGACATAGATCATGAAAGCCAGACATGGAATCGGGAATTCTATCCTACTCTAACGATGTTGTTATACTTGCAAATAATAGAACTTAGACACATCCCATATAGTCACATGGTTAAGAAATATGAGGGGCTTCTTTGTATTCTGGTCTCATACTTAACTAGAGCTAATCCCCTTACTGTTCTCACTCAGTTCTAGCCTTCTTTCTCATAGATTAATTCACACCTTAGGCTTACATAACAGGGTTCCATGGCTAGTTAGTTCATAAACGAATCACATCTACCCTACCAAGTAAAGTCCACTAGGGCCACCTCACAATGGCGATAAGAAGCTCATGATGGATTTTGTATTGATTAATATGATTCCATTCCATTCAACTAACCTTAAGTCCATCATTCCTTTACTTTGAAGGATACCATTACGCCTAACTACTTCAACAATCTTAACCTTAACCATAAGTCAAGTTTTTCATATAAAATACTCTCATAACATCGTTTAATGTCTCACGTCATACATATATTAAATAGTAAGATTTCTAACACATTATATTAAGACATCACATATTCATAACTCTATATACATAAAGCAAGAAATACAACTCATCAAAGACAAGACATCACATACTTTACCTTTAATTCATACGACAGGTCATTCTTGAAACACCTATAAAACAACCTAACATCTTCAAGTCATCCTATATAACATCCTAGCATCATTAATGTACTCCACATAGACTCATAAAGCCAAGAAGGAATAGAAAAGACTTAACCCTAACACTATACACATAATGCAAAGACAAAGTCTAACATGATCACTTAAGGCAACATAAATAGAAGATTACATGTATGACATTACATGTAGATAGATATTGTAATGCTTGACATAATAATCCTACACAAATAGCCACATAACTTCAAGTAGTTGCAAATAAGGCCATGCTCATAATATTGCATAAAGTAACGCCTACAAGGCCACGTCAATTGCAAGTAAAACACATAACACCTCCACCATAAGTGGACCATACAAATCACAATAGAATAGAAGTATAAGTAATAACAAATTAAAGAAAAAAGGGCAGCATACCTTCATCCCCTAATCCACACTTGAATTCAATGCTAAATCGACCAATTAAACATCACAAGTCCCTTACGCACCGCCATGACCATTAATTCAAAGCAATAACCATAAAAGTCAATGAATCTCAATCAATTCAATCTTTGTTTAACAATCTAAGATAAATTATATAACAATTCAATATAATTGTTATATCATTAGAAAATCACATAAGAAACTACATAACAATTCAACTATATTGTCTTAATATCAAGTAACCCATAAAGTAGTCAAAAACTAGGGTTCATCGATTTACATGGGTTCAAAGGTAATTTATGTTTAAAACATAAATACAATATTAATTAGATCATAATTAAATATTTAGAAATCATTTAAGCAAGAACCCATGGTAGAATCCCGAAATTAGACAATTCAATTTAGAAAACTTTTAAAAACATCTTGAGAATTTGCCTCCTTGATGCAATAAGTTTAAAGGATCAGAAGTCATACCTCAAGGATAATAATTTCTCACTTTGATGAAGAATTTACACTCAAAAACAACGGACCAAGCTGCTTCTTCAATTTGGACTCCAATGGAGACTTTGGGAATTTTCTAAGGGATATGGGTTTTCAATTTTGAAGAATAAAGTCTTCAAGGTTTTTACCACTTGTATATTTAATAAAATAACCAATAAACCCTTCAAAAAATGGTACATGACTTAATTTTCATGAGGGGTGAATTTACAATTCACCCCTTGACTGGGCAGCAGACCTGCGCCCAGAAGACATCTTCCACTGACGACCCCATCGACTCGGCGTCATCCCACTAACGGGCCATGCTTGAAGACATCGGTGGGTTAACAGATCTTTGAAGGCTTCCCTAATCACCCAAGTAAAAGTACACAACCATTACCCCCATAGAAGGGGCGTCGATAGGCCCACGAACCATCGCTTGCAGCGTTGTTAGGGGTCTACCTGGGACAGTTTTGTCAACCAAGTTGGGTCCTTCCTCAAGGAGCCTTGGATGGTCCTTGGGGAAAATATTCCGGACGTTTCAAAACCAAACATGATAATATATAAGTTTATCACCTCTCACATGAATTTTATCCAAAACGAAAACGTAAAACTCGACGAAACACATCTATATGTACAAGGTCAATTCGAGGCATATCATTTGAACGCCTTGGATGTTCTTTGTCGTTTGACCTCAAAACTTCATGAAAATTTAAACACTGCCTATTTGTTCTATATAAACTCATTTAAGATAAAAAAATCATGAAACACATGTAAACACATAGAACCACATAAGAGACATTTAGTGACTTAGTCATCCCATGAGGTTTGACTTCCAACACCTCTTATATTTTATCTACCTCCTCATTACTATATTTTAGACTTCTTTAGAAACTTAGAACATCAAGAACAACATGTTAGGCTCTACTTAACCTAATTTATTTTCAAGGTCTTACAATCTCCCCCACTTGGACAACATTCGTTGGCGAATGACACTTGCCACTCTCCCAAACATCCAAGATTAGATAATCAACTAGAAGCACATAACCAAACCATAAAACACATATATAAATACTAAAAAATCAACTTCACATAGTCAAAATATTCACAACACAACAAGAAACTAGAAACAACACTATAACTCATTATTCTACAAAACTCAAATGCTTCATTCCAAATAGTAAAATCTCATTTCATATTAATATTATACTTATATACATCTCTTCTGATGACATTACAACTTTTTTAGGCGAAAGAATTAATTAGTCATTTTATTAAAAAAAATTACAGAAAGAAGTCCTAACCTAACACTAGGTTTTAAGAATGTTTTTTAAAAAAAAATCCACATTTTTTACAATTCATGAGATAAAAATGTTAATATGCAAAGTAACATCATGTAAACAACTCTTACAATTTAATCAAGTCTTCATAAAATACGCAATGTAAGAAGCAAATGAAATTCAATCACAACAAATCTCCTTAATATCATGCACAAGTAAAAAATTAAAGGACTTCTTTCTCATCTACAACAAGACTCCTCAACTTAAGAAGACCTCATACCTTAAAAAAACAAAGAGAACATACCAACATAATCATCACTCTCATCCTGCTTCTCACCTCTAGTATAGAGTGCATCAAATAGCCTCTTTGTTGGAGCATCCTCCTTAGGAACACTAGGAGTAACTTTTTTACCCTCTCTACATGTTGTAGCAATCATTGGGAAATCTCTCACTTTATGTCCTTCCTTACCACAACCAAAGAAATTGTCCGTACCCAATAGACACTCACCATAATGTTTGTTGCCACATTTTGCGAAAGTAGTCTTTCCATCCTTTGAACTACCTCCTTTCTCAACCTTTAACTTGGCATTCCTAGATTCTCCTTGAGATTGAACACTTTTCTTAAACCTTTTTTGCTCTTGATCACTAACACCACTCCTTTTGAAACTTCTAGCCATCCTAATAATATTAGAATCATAGATTGTTCGTACACCATAAGTCTAGCTAAGGTCATATCATTATGTAGCATAGTCGTACAACATTCTTCCATAACTAAGTTGTCTACCCCGGTAACAAAGCGACTCATTTCATCTCTTGGATTGGACACAAGAGAAGGGACATACCTAGACATTGTGGAGAATTTGAAAGAGTATTCCTCAACACTAATATTTTCTTTCTTGATATTGATAAAATCCTCTACATTTACTTCTCTCCTCTGTCGAGGAAAGTACTTACAAAGAAAAGATTCCTTAAATTCTTCAAACTCAATAGGACCCGACCCTTCAAACCTATTTTTCTTCTATTGAGCATACAAAATTTGAGAAACATCCCTCAATTGGTATGAAGCTAGATCCGCCTTCACTCTTGATGTAATCCCATAGCACTCAATACCTTGTACACTCAATCAAAGAACTCTTGGGGATCCACATTTACCTTAGACCAAAGAAATATAAGAGTATTCATCCTCACAATATCTCTCAACCTAGATGTCATAGTGCTCTCCACAGCCCTAGGAACAATTCTCAAATTTATTTGAGTAGTTAGGACTTCAGCTAAATCCATCAAAGCCTCTCCAATCTCTTGAATAGTCAATTAAGGGGTAAGCACCGGAACCTTATTATCTCCCCCTACATTAGGAACTTGATCACCTTAGAGAGGCACTTTAGCGCCTTGAGCACCTTTAATACCTTGCCCACCTTCAGGAACTTTCTCAACTTGAGGAATATCCTTATTCACCCTCTCCTCTTCCAACCTTCTAATGGCTATTCTTCAAGTATTCATCTTCTAGAAAACACAAGGAAATTCATACGAAACATGATCATTGTATTTACTCCACCGCACCACATAGGAGTAGAAAAAAAGGATAACTCTCTCGTCCTGCAACCTCTCGCTCATAGATGTGTCGCGATACACAAAAATGGTCAAGACTCTACTAGACGTGACGTGATGAGACTCTTGATTCATAAAACTACTTTCACCATCATATGATCTGACAACAAGCTTGTCACATCCCGACACCATACCCTAGAAGTTAGGGTACAATATTTGATTGTAACTGGTGTATTCGACCTCTTGGAGGTCCTATACAAGCCCTTTCATATCATTCATCACATATATATACTGAAAAGTAGTGCGAAATTAATACTTCTCACAAAATGTAATATACTCTTGAAAATATCTTTCATATAAAAGTAATATGCAATACTATGTCTCAATCTCATCATCTTAGAAAAAGGAATACTTGGGACACGGACTATACTTAAAAATATTGAAATACTTTGTATATTTCAACACTTCAAAGAAGACATAAAAGACATATATGCCCTCAAGTCAAATAAGGAAATGCTTCAACTTCTTTTGAACGGTCTTCTAAGTCGAAGTCTTCCTTTATCAAAACTCCTCACCTACCAAGAACTAAGGATAGATAAATACATGGAATTTTTACAACCACATGTACTCAATATTGCATTATGCATAAAATCATGAAAATGGACATTTATTTGAAATATGCATCTTTTCATTTAGAAATCATATTTTAATTATAAGAACATCATTTAAAAACTTAGAAACACACAAAGAAAAATTGAAGCAAAAATCATAACTTTAGAACCCAGTTAAAGCTATCCTAAAACTCACTCAAGAAACACAAAGCTAGACCTCCCGTATAACATCCCTAAGCATACCCAAATTACCCTCAAGAGTTCTCATAATTAGTTACATACATACTTTAAGACATCATAAATATAAAGGTAAGATTCGTCAACCTAAGGTGATCCTAATCCTCCCTTAAATGACTTGTGAAGCGACCACCATACACTCCCTTACACACACACACACAAGATATCCTATGGAATCCCTAGGATAGAATCATTCACACTAAAACACCAACACCTAGATGATATGAAATTCTCTCCCTAAAGGCTATAAAAATACCTACTGAAGTTAATAAAGAAGATAACATTCATAGTGACCTCTCAAAGATTACCTAATAGTCGTTAAGCCTACCTAAGGCTTAGATAATGTCAACAAGATCAACCAATTTCCCTAACTAGATTTTTCCTCAAGACTTCCAATGCTAAGACATGATGAGATCATCCTTACATTCCCTCCTCAAACTTTAGCTAAGGACTGCTTAAGACACTTTAGACTAGGTACTCTTTATTTGCATAATTATTAACATAAGTCATTGGTTTATTAAAACTCATATATCACATAAGACACTCATGTAATGGTCTTGGACAATACCACCGTCAAAATCTATTGTACATTGTCTAGATAGAGTCTAATACCACCACCTAAACCTCATAAACTTCTCTAATTCTAATAGGTATCACACATCATGAGAATAGGCCATTACCGACATAGACCATGATAGCAAGACATTGAATCCGGAGTTTTATTCTACTCCGATAAGGTTGTTCTACATTCCAATGGTATAACTTAGATACGTCCCATATAGGAACATGGTTAAGGAATATGAAGGGCTTCATTGTATTCCAGTGTCATACTACTTTCCTTTCCATAATAACTCGGTGGTAGCCTTCTTTCTCATATATTAATTCACACTTGAGGTTTACATAAGAGGGTTCCATAACTTGTTCATAACCCAATCACATTTACACTACAAAGGAAGGTCCACTAGGGCTACCTCACAATGAAGATAAGAAGCTCATGATGACATTCCTAAGGATTAATATGATGCCATTCGATCCATCTAAGCCTAAGTCTATCATTCCTTTACTTTGAAGGATACTATTACGGCTCACTGCTTCAACAATCTTAACCTTACCCGTAAGTCAAGGTTTTCACATAAAAGACTCTCATAACATCATTTAAAGTCATGTGTCATAATATATTCAATACTAAGTGTTCAAAAAACATAAATCAAGATATCACATATTCATTAACCTAATACATCAAGAAAGAAATACAAGTCATCATAAGACAAGTAGCTGTAGAAACACCTCTAAACAACCATCAAGTCATCCTACATACTATCATAACATTATTAATGTACTCCACATATACATATAAAGCAAAGAAGGAATAACCAAGATTTAATCCTAAACACTATAAAAATAATGTCAAAGACAAAACATGATCACTTAACGCAAGATAAATAGAAGAATACATATGACTTTACATGTATATAGATATTTTCATTATTCACATAATAAAACTACAAAAATAGACACATAACTTTAACTAGTTTCCAATAAAGACATGCTCATAATATTAGATAATGTAACATCGACAAGGCCACATCAATTATAAGTAAAACACATAACACCGCAAACATAAGTGGACCATACAAATCACAATAGAATCAAAGTCCAAATAATATTGAATTTAATAAAATGGGGCAGCATACCTTCATCCCCTCATGCACACTTCAATTCAATGCTAAATCGACCAAATCAACATCATAAGGCCCTTACCATGGCCATGACAAGTAATTCAAAGCAATAACCATAAAAATCAATGAATCTCAATCAAATCAATCTAGGTTTAACAATCTAAGATAAATTAGATATGAATTAAATATAATTCTTATGTCATTAGAAAATCTAATAGAAAATAAATAACAATTCAACAACATTGGCATTAATATCAAGTAACCCATTAAGTACTCAAAAATTAGGGTTTATCAATTTAAATGGATTCATATTTAATTTATGTTCAAATCATAATTACAATACAAATAAGTTCATAAATCAATGTTTATAAATCATTTATGAAGGAACCCATGGTATAATCTCGAAATTGGACAATTCACTTTAGAAAACATTGAAAAACATCTTGACAGTTGGGCTCCTTGATTAAGTTTAAAGGATAAAAATACATACCTCAAGGATGATAATTATTCACTTTGATGAAAAATTTGCACTAAAAAACACCATACCAAGCTGCTTCTTCAATTTGTACTTCAATGGAGTGTTTGGGATTTTTCTAAGGAATTTGGATTTTCAATTTGGAAGAATAAAGTCTTTAAGGTGTTTTCCACTTATATAGTTGATTAAAATACCCAAAAAAACCCTTAAGAAAAATTCCATGACTTAGTTTAGAAGTGGGGTGAATTAAAAATTCACCCATTGACTTTGCAGTAAGCCTACGCGCAGAAAACAACTTCCATTGACGAACCCAACGACAATGCGTCATCCCAGTGACAGGCCGTGCTGGCAACCGTCATTGGGTTCAGAGACCTCTAAAGGATCTCCTAATTTACAAAGGACAACTCCCATCGATGAAACTCATTTATGGGGCGTCGATAGGCCCAAAAGTCGTCGACTGCTCCATTGTTTGGGGTATATGTGGGACAGTTTTGTACCCTAATTTTGGTCCTTTCTCGAGGACCCTTGGATGGTCCTTGGGGATAATTTCTTGGATGTTTCCAACCTAAACACGATCATATAAAAGATCAAAGTATCTCACATGAATTTTATTCAAAAGGAACACGTAAAACTTGACGAAACATGCCTAGACGCACAAGGTCAACTAAAGGCATATCTTTCGAAAGGCTTGGAAGTTCTTTGTTTTTTGACCTCGAAACTTCACGAAAATTGAAAAACATCCTATTTATGCTATATTAACTAATTAAATAACCTTAAAACATAATTAAACACACATAAACACATAGAACAATATAACAGACATTTAGGAGACTTAGTCGTCGAACGTCTTAGTCGTCCCTTGATATTTGACTTCCGACACCTCTAATATTGTAGTTACTGTATCATTACTATATTTTTGACTTATTAGGTCCTTATAAAATTAAAACCAACATGTTAGGCTCTACTTGACCTATGTTATTTTTGGGGTCTTACATGAGAGTTGTAGCTTTGCACCTATAAGACAATCCATTTCTTACTTTAAGGCCAGAAATATGATCTCTAAGGTCCGTATATGTCATCTAGTTTGCATTAAGGATTGTAGGTTTGAAAACCTTACTTTTGAGTCAGTTGAAATAGTTACTGAATTATCTAAAGTGTTTCTACAGAATCTTCATGGAGTTCCTCCAAAAAGAAGAATGTATTTTGGAATTGATGTCCTTGTAGATACACAACCTATTTGTATTACACCTCACAAGATGGTTCCAATAGAACTTAGGAAATTTAAAGATCTATTGAAATACCTTTTAGACAAAGGTTTCATCAAAATTAGTATTTCGTTATGGGGTACAAGAGTGTTGTTCATAAAGAAGAAAGATAGTTCTCTTAGAATGTACATTGACTATAGATAGTTGAACTAGGTTACAATCAAGAATAAGTATCCAATCCCGAGGGTTGATGACTTGTTTGACCAACTTTAGGGTGCTTGCCATTTCTCAAAGATAGACCTCAGATTAGGTTATCATCAGCACAGAGTAAGAGATAGTGACATTCCAAGGACAGCCTTCAAAACTCGGCATGGTCATTATAAATTCTTATTATGTCATTGGGAGTAATTAATACTCCTGCACCTTTCACGGGTTTGATAAACAAAGTGTTCAAACAGTACTAGGACTTGTTTGTTATTTTCTTTATAGATTATATCCTCATTTACTACTCATTTACTTTAGGAATGCGGAAGAACATGCAATTATTTTATGAGTTACTCTGGAGAATCTCAACAATCGCAAGTTATTCTCTAATGTAGGGAAATATTAATTGATGTTGCGATCTGTTGTTCTCCATCATCACATTATATCTAGAGAGGGGATCTGAGTGGATTCGTAGAAGATAGAAGCAGTGAAAATGGTCAAAATCTACCTTTGCTACAAATATCAGAAGTTTATTAAGCCTAGAAGGTCATTCTAGAAGGTTCGTGGAAGGATTTTCATCAATATCATCACCATTGACTAGGTTGACTGAAAAGATTGTCAACTTGCAATGATTACATCATTGTGAGAAAAGGATGGATGAATCGAAAATTAGACTTCCTGCAGCTCATGTCTTGACTTTACTAGAGGGTTAAGATGGTTATGAGATCTATTGCGATGCATAAAGGGTTGACCTAGGTTGTGTGTTGATGCAGTGAGATAAGGTTATAAATTATTCTTCTAGAGAGCATAAGGTGCATGACAAGAAGTATCAAACACATGACCTCAAGCTTGCAGTAGTGGTGTTTGCACTCAAGATCAAAAGACACTACTTGTATGGTGTTTATGTAGATGTGTTCAAGTACCTTATGAGCCTTCAATATGTATTTATACAGAAAGAGTTGAATCTTCGCTAGAAGAGATTATTTGAGTTCCTTAAGGATTATTATATGAGTGTGTACTAACATCCTAGTAAGGCCATTGTAGTAGTAGATGCTCTTAGAAAATTATCTATGGGTAGTGTAGCCCATCTTTTTGAAGAAAGGAATGAACAGGAGAAGGATGTTCACACGTTTGCGTGCTTCAGAATTCACCTTGTGAGCATATGAGAAAGTTGTGTTATACTTCTTAATGGGGAAGAATCGTCTTTGGTAGATGAGGTTAGGGAAAATAAAGACAGTGATCCAATCCTACTTGAACATAAGGTTGTAGTCCATAATCATTGAGTAGAGGTTTTCTCCCAAAGAGGATATTGCGTACTTCGCTACTAGGGTATATTGTGTGTTCCTTATGTGGGAGAGTTTAGACAACATATTCTTGCAGAAGCCCATAACTCCAAATAAAATATTCATCTAGGTGCAAATAAGATGTAGCACGTTCTGCGAGAAGTCTATTGTTGGATGGCAAGAAGAGAGATACAGCAGATTGTGTGACTAAGTACCCCAATATACCGCAAGTCAGGGTTGAAGATCAAACACCACTGCTATGACTCAAGAGATTGACATTCCTACTTTGAAGTGGGGAGTGATCAATATGGATTTCATCGTAGGGTTAGCTCATACCCGCACATAACATGACTCTATTTGGAGGATAGTTTATTGGATGATTAAGACATCTCGCTTTTTAAAATCAAGACTACAGATTCGGCGGAAGACTATTCCAAGCTTTAAATTTATTAAATTGTAAGGCTGCATGTGGTTTATTTGTCTATCATCGCAGATAGACTTCCTCATTTTACCTTTCATTTTTGGTAGTCATTTAAGAAAGGTCTTGCTACGCAGGTTTTAAGGGTTGTTGGGATGCTTACCTTCCTATTATTGAGTTCGCCTACAATAATGGAAACCATTCCAAAATTCAAATATCCCCTTATGAGGCACTGTATAGGCATAGATGTAGATCTCTTGTTGGTTTGGTTTAAGTAGGTTAAGAAAGTTTGATAGGAACAGATTTTGTCCTTTATGATATGGAGAAAGTTCAACTCATTATCGATAGACTTAAGATAACTCAAAGTCTTCAGAATAAATCATATGAAGATGTATAGAGAAGAGAACGAGTGTTCCATGGTCCATCAAATTATTCACATTTAACTATAGAAGAAGTGTGTGGGATATCCAGCAACCGTAGTGCCTTTCTTATGATGATATATCAATTTAGATTATTGATCATCCGCTTAGAATGTTAAGGAACAAAGAAATTGATTTACTCAATGTTTCAGGGAGTAGTCACTCTATAGAGGAATCTACTTGGGAAATAGAAGCAGTCATAAAGGCAAAGTATTGTCACCTCGTTCATTCCGATTCCACTCTAGGTTAAGTTAATAATTCCTCTTAATTTATTCAGTCATCCATGCATGAATTTAGCCTTTAAATCAAGTTCCCTCAATTTGTACTTTCCTTTTAAGAGTAATTGCATGTTCCGGGAACTCAATTTAATCCAAAACTCAGTTCTCGTTGTTTAGTTGTAGGGAATGCAGATCATTCACTCTATATTGTATTGTTTAGCCATAATCTAGGGATGAATGTTTGCAAGGGTGAGATTATGTAACATCCCTTATTAAAAATATACTAGAGATAATATTTTTTGAATTTCAGGTACAATTTACAGTCACCATCTATGTATAATAGTCTGATCTATGAGTCGTACTGTGGGTACGTTTTTAAATTCTATAGCCCATTATAAAACTTAGCTCAGAAAATCGACTAAGTCTCGACCAACGGACAGACCTACAGTCCGTAAGTCAGACAACGGTCTAATGTCTCTATCCGTGGATTGATGATCCCGTTACCTAGCCTCTTGCATGAACTACGGACGACTTATACAAATTGTCATTAGATTTACAGTCCTTACGTCTAATATAAGGTGAAGGTTAGAATTTAGTTTGAGGGAAATTTCAAATTAGGTCAACTTTAATTGGTCATAACTCTTAGCACAAAATGAATTAGTTGTCCAATGACCCATAATATGATAGATAATTAAATCCTCTTTCCAACGCCGTTAGTTTTAAAAAATCCAACATCCAAGTAAAAAGTTTTGACCATTTTATTGTAGTATTATCGAGCATACTCAAATAACGGACCCAATGATGGATCTTCGTTTGAACGTCAGCCCGTCAATCCTATCCTTCGATTGCTTCAACAATAATTATTTCGAGGGTCTATTGTTATTTTCCTAGTTCTCTTAACTCCTAAGATACGTTGTTTAAACCCTAAATGATGAGATTTTTGTCATTTCAAACCTAGAAACATACTAAAAGTTGCACATGTAAAATAATTGATCAAAACATAGAAAATTAGAAAAAAGAGAGGAGAAAAAGGTCAAAACCCTAGTTCAAGAACGCATCAAGGTCCATCAGTTCTAGCCCCGTAATCTAATGATTTCTCCAAGGAATTCATAACCATGTATGTGTTATTTTACTAGTGGGTTCCTTTAACCATTAGATCCGTAGTTTTCAATCATTTTAATGATTACCATTTAATGACTACACTTCGCGTTTCTTAAATTTTAGAATTATTGGGTTTTAGCTATTAGAATGATCCAATAAAATTATTACATTGATGCTCAGTTTATTTCATGAAATTCAGAACCCTAGCTATGTATTTTCTTTAGTTCCTGAATTAGATATGCTACATTAGATATTTTAGTTATTTAATTATAAATTTCTAAGTTATTAATGCATCATTATTGGATAAATTTTTGCATTTTCACTTTCCATATTTAGTTTGAGTTATGCAGTGATTATAGGCACACACTTATAATCATTTAACTACTTAATTCAGTCATAATTATTTAACTACTGAATTCATTGGGAGTAGCATAATTCCAAGTTGAACTAGTGTTCAGCATACCCAAATAATCCCAGAACTACTAGCCAAGTAGGTTGTAAGTCCCCTCTTTGAGCAACAATTTAGTGATCATGGAAGCATGCCTTTAAACTTCTGGCTGGGTATATTAGGTTCTATTGATGGAGTGTATACATACAACCCTACATTTAGATCATGTTTTTAATTATAGGTTATGAATAACTCCCACAATTTACTTAGGTTCGATTACATAGATAATTTATCAGTATATCCAATATTTAGTTTTAGCATGTTATAATGTGTCACTACATTCAGAATTTATATCCTATTTAGATTATATCATTGCTTTATTGCTCTGTACAATTATGTACTATATAAGCTTTGCTCTATCTTACATGTACCTTTCAAGTACTAATGCATATGTGTGCTTCATCTTCTCATGTTATCATTTAAGGTTCTTAGGATCCATATACACTTTGATCGCCGATCTCTTGTTTTGCCGAATTAGTGGTGAGTCCTCATTATTAAAGGATAACAACCATGAGTTTCTTTCAAGTAGTTTTAGTCCTTGAGTTTCAGTTGTACTAGACATAGTTAGGACTTATCCCCGTATTTCTAGTCATTTAGAGTTTTCAAACATATATTCATCTTAGTTTTGTGTTAATATCATCTCTGTATGAGACTCATATGTTTCATATATCAGGTATCCCCAATCTTTTCATTTTAATTATGATTAAGCTTTCACACCAGTTTATTTTCTCTACTATGCTCGTGATCATGCAACCATTGTTAGCTTGGGATCACTTGTAGTCCTAGGTCCCGTGTCCGCATCTCGGAGGTAGCTCGAACATGACACTATCACGTTTTTAAAATTAAAATGAGTAAGAGGTATTGTATTTTTTCATGAAAAATTGTTGTTGTTGATATTCTTATGTTTATGTAATTTTTTAAGTTCTTATAAAAAAACTTCAATTTCGGTATCGTAAAATCAACTTAAGTCAAAGTTTTGATTTATTTCAGAACTTTTTCCCTAAATTATTCAACACAACTTCCATTATTTTTAATATTATTCTAGCTAGTAAAGGTAGTAAAGAGTGGAGAAATCTTAGTGTTAATCTCACAGTCAATAAAGTAAAGAATGAACCAATTATCAATAAAATGATCTCATCTATTCATTTAGAAATTAGATTGCATTAAGGAATATTGATATAGTTTTGCAGGAAAAACATGATAGAGATAAAGTGCAATGCAACAATGTATTGTTGAGAATTATTTACATCATAAAAACTCTTTGAAAAAAAATTTAGCACTTAGGGGAACAAATGAAATGATCTAGCAAGAGATTAACAATAATTTTTAAAGCCTAATTGATATGATTAATAAATTTTATGAAGCTATGCAAGAACATACTTGGAGAATAAGCATGAAAAAATTCATAGCCATTACCTTGGACATAATACAAAGAGAAAGAATAAACTTATTTGCAAGTGAAGTCAAAAGTAAAATAATTCAAGAGTTTAAATAAAGAAAATTCTTCTAAATATATTAGAGCGTCTCTTTAAGATTTAACTTTACAACCACGATCATGTTGATCGGCCCTGAGTAAACATATAGATTTTTTCAAATGAGCAAGTCTGAATGTCGACAATTCTAGAATAGTAGAAAGACATAGTCAAGAGTAAGTGAAGCCTTCTCCAATGACTATGAGGTACCTCACAAACTCTTAAAACCAAGCCTCAGACACTAATGTTATAGAAGGATCAGGATGAACAGGACCCATACAACATAAAGGTTACAAAAAGGGAGTGAGTGATGCGTGGTGAATTTTCACTCATATAGGTGTCTTTTAAAAGTTACAATGACTTGTTATAGTTTAGAATTGGTGATTTTAATGTGGTTTTTTTAATACTTGTAGGTAAATGAAATGAAGAGTTGATTAACAATATGGTTTATGAAATTAACTAGAATTGGAGCAAGAAAAGGCCAATTAAAAGAAACTGGAAATTCCAGATGTTTGGTAATCACAACCATGTGAAATAAAGGTCGTTATTGCCTGGCTCAAAGTTCAAATATCGCGATTTTGTAGTTAGAGGTCACGACACCATGTACTAGCGACACTACTCCGCACAACCGCGTGAGTTAGTTTTCGCAACCGCGTACAACAGATGCCTAGAACCTAGGAAGTAAAGATTTTCACCAAATTGATCCTAAAATATATTTGAACAGACACCAACAACCATTGTTGAACTATCAATTATGTATCCATCATTTACACAAAAATCCTACTAAGCTAGTTCCATCTTCTTAGCTTAAATGAGAAAACTACTTGTAGATTTAAATAAGGGCTGAGACTTACAAGTTTACTCACAATTCGCATTTGTCTTTGAGGATTGTATTGTTATAACTAATATCTCTTATTTATTTATTTATTTGATTTCATTAAATTTCTATAAATATGGGTGAAATTGTAAAAATCTGATTTGTGTGCGGTGCTAGAAATTCACTACTCATTTGGATTTTGATGGATCACTCTAATATTTTTATAGCATGCTTTCATGATTAGGGTTAATGTAATTTTCATGCTTTAATCTATTATTTGAGAGTGCATTCTTGAATCTAGCTTTCGGTTTTGTGGATTTCTCAAATTAGAATCCTAAAGTTTATAATTAGATTAATAGTCACATTTGAGTTTGATTCCTAAAGTTTAGACAAGGAGATAATTTGGATTTACTTTATTGAACGCATGAAATAGGGATTCAAATTAAAGTATTGGACTGGTTGTTGGTAAACATAGTTTAACCCGTATGAGATTTCGTGATAAAACAGTTTAAGACATAAAGAAGATAAGTGTTAATTGATAATGATCTAGTCAACCTTTGATTGATTTGCATGTGTTCACATGAAAATGGATTTTTGAATCAGTGTTGAGTTCTAATATCGTATTGTCAATTATTCCCCGCTTCATATTTTACCCAAATCCTTTATTTTCTTAGAAAAATGGAATTCTGTTTGATAATCTTATAGATTGGATGTTCAGATTCGAACCAATATTTAAATATCCTTTTTGTTTTCCGTTGTCAACAAACTGTTCATTTTGTGATTTGACCCTAACTCTTAGTTGGGTATTTTTATTTATGATAACTGTTTACTCTTAGAACTTGTTTTGAGGGTAATTTGAGTGTTAAAGAAAAAGGGCACAATTACCAAGAAGCAATTTGACATAAGGATTTCTAGTTAACTTATTTCTCTCTAAATTGTGATTAGTTGTCTGATAACCCAATTTTTGGCTTAAGGTAGTAAATGTAATATTAATTGGAATAAAAAGGAACTACTTCAATTCTCCTAAGAAAAGGAAAAACCTCTCAAAATTAACTTCACTCAGGGGAATGAGGTGGTCAATTTCAAGTTTGAACAATCAACTCTTAGGATCATGGTGGGAACTCGATATGAGATAGATACTGTTCCTTATCCAATATTCAAAAGGAGAGAAGATGAGTCTCATGCCTTGCACCTAGCTTCCTGCTGTGAGATAGTACCTCTCTAGTTTAAGATCTCTACTTTGGAAGCTAATGCTGAAACAACAAAAGAAACAGTTGCAGACATTGAGGATATCTTGAACCTTTGAAACAAATCCAATAAATAAAATTCAAAGAAGCTGTATAAACATTGATGATACTAAAGTTGCATAAAAAAACAAAAAATATCATTTATGACAACTTTAGTTCATTGATTCAATAGTGTCAGTTAATTGAGGGACAACAATAATGAATAACAATGCTGAGGTGTTGTAGTGACTCTCAACCCTAACCAAGAATCTGAAATGTGGTCTGATGCAAAATAGAGCAGGATGTTTATTTCCGGAAAGTCGAAACACAAAGGGTGATAAATGTACAGTGTTTAAATTGTGCGCTTGATCGGAGGCGATGGATCGATATCCAAATTAGTCAAATTTATAATTTTTGATATGTAGTTTATATTTAAATTTTTTAACTAAACCTCATTATTTCACTGTTGGTGGTTGTGTTTACATCAAATTTGATTGAATAAAATTGATTAGAATTAAAATTTAGGGTGAAACACCTTTAAAATAAGAATTGACAAATTTTTGGATGCTTAGGTGCGCCTAAAATATTGGGTGGATCTCCATGTTTGCTCTGCCATAACCCAAACTGAAAAAGTAACTTTAGAATGTCTAACACCGTGTTACTCATCACGATTACAAGAGCATCTAACTACGATCACAAGTAACCAGTGTTGCATTCATGAAAGGTAAAAAAACTTTTGTCATGATGACAAAACTTGGGTCTCCATCACTTTTAATAAGGTGATTACTACAATGTATAAGAGATATGCTTCTCTTGATAGGGCACTTTTGATTTTTCCAATCATGGATGGATTCCTGTTAATGTTGGGTGGATCATTGCACGACACAAACAATAGTTTATTAATGGATGGTACAAGAGTCTTTCCTATCCTTCTTTGAATACCTATCTATGCCTGACATATGAGGTGGAAAAACATAAGAGAGATAACAGAAGGAGTCCTAAAGGATAGATCAACCCACTTAAAAAGAAGGGTTTAAGGCATGTTCCTAAGAAGATAAAAAGTGATGTGCATGATTCATTGTTTTACACATTTATTTAGGGAGCTTATTCACCAAGTTCAACCTCTATCCCTCCTCCATCTGAATTGGTACAGATACTAATCAACTTATAAGAACAGATGCAGTTATGGATACTGCGATTCAATTGTAGATTCAAGGGCTGACTAAATATGTTCCCCTAGGGCTTTGAGATATCTCCTTGGCCTCAAGTAGTACTTATACTGTTTCCATATTAGTGAAGGATTGAGAGATTCTAAAGAACTACATGGAAAAAATTAAGACAATCCATTAAAAGATTAAGGAATAAATAAAAAAGAACAAGAACTTCTTTAATAGGACAATGAGTACACTCTAGAATTTTGTGGCTCAGGTAATAGGTCTTATAATGATGTTCTTTCAGATACAGATAGCTTCTCCCATGTGTGATGATCTTTGCAAGGAGTCACTCACAATCTCTTTTTTGATTGTAGTACTTTGAGGACGCAACTACATGTTTTAGTTAGGGGGTGGCTTCCTAGTCTTACTTTTTTCAGATTGTTTTTTCATTAGATCATTCCCTTGTTGGACTTCTATTGACTTTTTGATTATGTTTCCATGTCGGGATTGATTAATTTGATTTATGGATGATATTCTCTCATTTGGATATTTCATTTATTATGTTGGGTTGGTTTGTTTTATTTTGTTTCTTTTGAAAATTATTTGTTTTTTTATTATAAGAAATGGATTGACGATGCCCTGTGATTGATAAAGTGATAAATTTTAGAGGCAAAAACTAACGATTGGTTATAAGTGGCTGATTAGTTGTGGATGTGCCGTATTCTTAGTAGCCGACCCCAAATAGATGCATGTGTTTTGCCAATGATTTGTTGGTTGTCTACTTTATTAGGGGAAAAATAATCGTCCTATGGGAGTTTGTGTCTTGGTTGGAACTAAGAACATAGTCTTGCATGTGAAAAGTGTCAAACATATCCTCCTATTTTTGTAATTTAAGCATGTTGTTAATGATTTTGTGAAGACTCTTACATCTCATTTTATGAAATTTGATTCTCTTGAGGTTTAACTATTTGATGTGACTTTTATTTAAGCATGAATTTCAGCTATATAAATTGATTTACATACCATCTATGATGAATAGTTGTGTAATGCCATGTGATTTACTTTGTCACATAGAACATGCAAAATTGATGTTGAAATGTGGGTCTTGGTTATGTTTGGTGAGAGAAATGACCTTAGGATTGATTAGATGTTTTGAAGTCCACTTGGGCTAAAAATTCCATCTTTGCACTAAATATATTATTAGTTGTCCCCTTTGAGCCTAATTCTTTTTATCGGCAACCACATTTCAAACCTTCTCCTTTTTTTAAAAAAATAACCTTCTTTTGAATCGCCCCCCCTTAACCATGAATATTCTTAAAGCTAAATATAAAAGTTCAGGTTGGGGGTGTTATGGAAAATTCATAGATTGGATTCTTTCAACATGAGGTCTTAATAAAAAAAATTTAAAATGGGGGAGAAAGTTCTTAGTAATAAAAAGTTTTGCAAAAGAAATAAAGAAAGTGAATCAAGAGATACGGGTCCCGGTTAAAAATGGTGGAATGTGGGTCCTCTAGAGTAAAATTAAGAAATAAAAAAAAGAAACTAATGCGTGAAATGACCAGTAAGTTTTAAAATGAAGAAGAGTGGAAAAGTTGGTGAATGACCTTTTGTTTTATTATATTGAAGGAGGGTGTAATCACTTGCATATAAATGATCCTAATATTTTGCAAGCCTACATTAAAAGAGTAACAATGTAATTTGAGATCTTTTATTGAATGAAGTTTAGTCAATGTTGATCAATTATATAGATAATCCTATGGTGTGACCTTTGTGTCATGAGATGTTTTGTTATGAGAATTTGCATCTTTGTCCCTTGCCTTCTAAATACTTTTTGAGTTTGTTGGGACATTTCTTTCCTTGTGAGGGCATGCAACTTGATGAAGTGGTGATTTTGAAATTTTTTAATTAAGTCAGGTAAGCACGAAAATCAACAAATGAGTTGAGTCACTTCTTGAGTTTAAGTTGTTTTCACTTAATGATTCTTGGTTCATTGAAATGTGCAATGAGAATGAGGGGAGATATTTTGTTAAATTTTTGAATGTGGAGTATTTGTTAGTATCAACGAATGTAATTTACTTTTTTCTTGGTTGAAAATGGTGAAATTGATTTCTTGTGTGTGTTGATATGAGAGCCTCATATGTTATTTATTTTCTTCACTTGAGGAAAAAAAAAGTTTCTAATTTGGCGATGTTCATATAATTAGTAGAGTTCCACTCATTTCAGACTCTTTTTATTGGTAATTTTGACTTTATTTAGTTTCTTATTGGTTCTTTTAATGTTGTTTTCTTCATTTTTGCACCAAAATAAATGGGAAGTTGATTGAGAAGATAGTTGAAGAAACCGGGTGATATTGAAGTAAGAAAATGTCAATTGATAGGACGTGGAACTGTAAGAAATTTTCTAATCGCAAGTGTGTGAGGAAGATGTTGTGATTATGTTGCCTGAGAAATTTAGATCTCAAAATCATATGGTCAAAGGTCACGACCGCGTGACCCAATTAAACTACTCATCGCAACCGTGTAAGTTAGTTGTTGCGACATTGAAGGATACATGTGTTGAATCTAGACTTATTTAGAATTCACCAAATACTCCCTAAAATAACTTTTTATACTCAAAAGTTGTCATTTTTCAAATATTAATATTTTATATATCTTGTATGTAACAATCCTAGAGAGAAACATTCATCTTCTTATCTTACAGTAGAGAAAAAATTGTAGACTTCAATTTGGGTTTAGACTTGCATGTTGCCACACAACTCACATTTGAGTTAGAATAATATGTTATTATTAGTGAAATATGTTATTCTCTTTTTCATTTTCTTTCAATAAATTTATAGAACTGTAACTGTAATTTCGTAATTGAGATTGAGTTTCTGTGCTAGAAATGAATAAATTATTTGGGCCTAGATTTCTCAATCTAATGCTTTCGTATATATTTATTCTATTATTTGAGAGAACACACTCAATCATGCTTCCTCTATTTGTGGGTTTGTAAAAAAAAATTCGTGAAGTGGAAAATTATATGAACACTCAAGTTTGATATTGATTCCTAAAATTAAAGACTAAAAGTTGATACTTTAGCTTTAATTTGTTTAATCCTAACTTTCTATGTATAGGGGTTTAGATTAAGGTATGTGACTACTCTTTGATCAATACGATTGAGGAAGAAAGGAGATTTGGTGATAAGAAACATTGAGACCGAAATTGTATAAGTGGTTATTGATGATGATCTAACCTAGCTTGGATAGATTTTCATGTTTTGAATTGATAATAGACGGTTCAATGAGTGCTGAATTTTGAATAAATTTTAAATATATATTACTTGATATTGTCTTTGCCCAAATCGTTTCTTTGGTTACCAAAACACTGTTCTATTTGATAGTCTTGTAGATATTATCTTTAGATTACTTGTATCTAGTAATCCTTTTGTTCTTTTTTATCTCCCAAAAAATATTCCTCATGAGTGCTGTTAGTTTAAAATTTATATATAAAAAAAATACAAGATTACAACTGAAAATGGAATGAAGAAATAAATCTCTTAAGGATGAGGCGTGGATATCTCACTCTTTAAGAAGATTCAAGCACACTGCAGCAAATGTTTTCACCGTTCCATCAGTAATTCTTTTTGACAAGTCCCCTCCGTTATACAACAACTTATGCACAAAACATAACTCATAAACTTTGAACAAAAGTCATGTCTAAAGCTCCACAAAAGAACACCTCCCTTAAACTAATAAGAACTCTCTTTTTGACTAAAGTCTTTCACTCGGTTTTTTTTTATTTTGTGTTGTGTGTTCGAAACCAAATGAATACAACCACTATATATAGTTGATAATGTCTTCCTAGCAATGAAAGGAATATAATTGGGTGGTAAATAATGAATATAACTGACCTTCGGAGTTATATGTGTTACATAGGTTACAAAGAATAATGGAGGAATTAAGAATGAAATAAAGTGATGGATAACCAATGCTAATGGATGATGTAGAAGTTGTCAATTATAATGTTTATTGGAAATTTTTTTTCTTACAATGAATTGAGCCAATAAAGTAAATACTAATGGCATTACGTGGCTACCAAGACAAATATGGATAACATGATTAATTTGGTAGTTTAAGACACAATTTCCTAACAACGATCATTCTTATAACTCAAAAATAATGCAAAATAATATGTTAAATGTAAATATAAAAATTCTAATAACCTAACAATCCCCAACTCATTTTAATATTTTTATATGAGAGTATAACAACTTAAGGAAGACACTTGTGTATAATGAAGGTGTGCTCTGCATTGAACCTCCACTTAGTGAAACAGTAAATTTTACACAAGAATCGTAGTGGTCTAAGACCTGAACTATGATTTCTTAAGGGAAATAAAATATCACAACTCATACATAATAATTAAGGTGTTGACATGAGCTTTAAAGACCACCACGTTATGGCCATTTGTTATCCCGGTTTCGTGAATGCATTTGAGGATAAGCTCCAGTCTCATAGAAAGAAACCTACTTCCACACATAACATAGGTGAAATCTGTCGAGATTGATTCTATAATATTAACACACCACTCATACGGGCTACAGATATTCATTAAGAGTTTTTTCAACTCTGCCTTCACTAACTACATAAAACAATGCACTCACATCATACAAAGAGAATAATAGGATTGTTCATTTTTCACAATAAGTCATCATATGATTAGTTTTTCCCTTTGAACCTTGTTATAAGATCTCTACTCCCCAGGTTGGGTTTCCTCATATATGACTCAGCGATTTGTAGGCATCAATCCTTTCCCCCTTGACGTTATCTAGACCTTTTCTCTTGCTAAGGCCTTCGTAAGAGGATCTGCAAGATTATCACAAGATTTGACATAACTAACAATAATGGTACCATTTGTCAAATATGATCTTTTCCTCCATATAGGTCTTGATTTACTATTGCAATAACGGTTTTGAACTCCACCAATTGTAGCGGTGCTATCACAATGAATTAAAATTGGTGGAATTAGTTTTTCAAAATAAGGAATTTGAAACAAAAAATCTCTTAACAAATTCGTTTCCTCAGTAGTTGAAGCTAAAGCAACTAGTTCAGCATCCATGGTAGAGTTAGCAATTATAGTTTGTTTTATTTATTTGCAACAAACAGCCCCACTTCCTATAGTAAAAACTTAACATGTGGTAAAATATGAATCACCTGATAATGTGTTCCAATCTGCAACACAAAAGCCTTCAAGTACAGCATGATATTTTTTAATGATTAAACCACAATTTTTCGTTCCAATTATATACCTCATAACACTTGTTACAGCATACCAATGTTCAATACCTAGCATGTTTGTAAACCTTCCTAGTTTTCCTACTGCATATGTGTTAGACCCGTAAACTACTTGATCTAACTACGTGCATACATGTCAAGGACTTTAGAATTGGTCTTGAAATGAATGGGACCAAATAATGCAACAGAGGTTCAAGGTTCTTGAGTGTTGGCAAGGCAACTTGAACATGCAAATTACGTACGGGCTAGAGTCAACGACAAGGGAACGTGTTGGCTTGACAAGGCAAAGCTGTGAAGACTTGACGATGGCACGAACAAAGGCATATAACGTGAATTTCTTAAATAAAACTAAGTGTTTGAGGGAAGCTAAAATATTCTAAGTATTGCAAGCTGGCTGAAATATTCTAAGTGTTGGAATGTAGCCTGAAATATTCTATGTGTTAGAATATTAATATTTCGTGTGGATAAAGATGTAATTTAATTAGATTCTATCAGTTAGAAATATAGTTGTTCGAAACATAATTTGAATATTTCATGAAAAGTGACGGACAAGTGTCATTTGTAACTGCCGCATGTAACTTCCATGTGCAGAAATGTTATAAGTGTGGAAATTTTGTTTTAGGCTATAGAGTGTGTTTCTAGCCTTAGACAAATTCATGAAGCCTTCCTTTTGTATTAAATATAAGAATAATAAAGGTTGGGACAAGTTCATGTACGTTCTGTCTGTTGTTTAACTTTGTTTTTAAAGTATTTCTACACTTAGTAATATTTGTGGGAGTAAGATAGGCTGCGTGTTGCAGGCATTTGCAAGACTGCCTAGGGTGGTGTTCGGTAAAAAATAAATCCACCCTCTTTCAATTGTTATCAGAGCGTGGTTGAACAATGGTGAAAAAAGGAGAACTATGGGAACTGGCACGAAAACTTGAAGCATTCGTTGGGTTTATAGATGATACTCTGGGAGATCCTTCGTTTGTGGATTTGTTGACACAATTCATTGATTTAAGACTTAATGCTAAGATTGTTCAGTATGATATTGGTGTATATCGACATAATGTCGATAAATACATTACTGAGATATTGAATTTTCGTAACACAACTACACAACAACTTGAGGGACTGCAGAAGGAGAATGAAAACGTTCGTGCAAAGATCATTGTATTTTGTCGGGCTGTTGCTACATTGAGTTCAAATCGTTTTGAATCATCTAAGGCTAAAATTCCTGAACCTAAATCCTTTAGTGATGCAAGAAGTGCCTGACGCTGAAATAATATTTTACTGCTGCAAGGGTGCCTGACGCTTACAAGTTAAACATTACCACAATGTACTTGACGGGTGATGCTAAACTTTGGTGGAGAACTAGAAATGTAGATGATGTAAGTGCTGGTCTTCCGAGAATTGATACGTGGGATAAGTTAATCACAGAAATGCGCAATCAATTTCTTCCTAGTAACGCCTCTTAGCTTTCAAGGGATAAGTTGAAAAGCCTAAGGCCGACATGTTTGGTGAGGGAATACATTAAAGAATTCACCTTTGTGAAGTTAGACATTTAAAACATGTCTGATGAGGATACGTTACACAACTTCATTTTGGGTATGCAAGGCTGGGCTCAAAATGAACTTCAGAGGCATAATGTCGAAGATCTGCCTGGAGCAATTGCTGTTGCAGATTCGTTGGTTCATTTCCGGACAAACCGTCCTATAACGGATGTTTCCTCTACTTTAAAACTAAGAAAAAGAATGAAAAGAAAAGGGAATGGAAAAAGGATAGTCGTAAGGACTGTACAAATGACAAAGGAAATGCACAAATAAAGGATGGAAAAGACAAACCAAAGAACAAACTTGGTAATTCTAAGGGTTTTTGGACTTGTGGCGGTCCTCATTTGGAAAAGTCTTGTCAATAAACGGAAAAAGTAAACGCCTTGCTTGCTGGAAATATGAATCAAATGGAGGAAGATGAGGAAATCATTGTGGTAATGTCAAACCCAATGAGATTGTCCTCAAACCATATTACGTGGGTTTATAATGTTGGAGAAATGTCTAGTACTTCGAATCCTCATGCATCCTAATTCGTATAATAATGACAGTGAAAGAACATCGTGTGATGGCAATGGTTTATACAGGAGCCACTCATACGTTTTCAGGTGTGAAAGTTGCTACAAAATTGGGGCTGAAGTTGTCTAAAATCCCTTCTTACATAAAAATAGTCAATCCTAAGGCATAGGCCATTGTTGGTATGGATTATGGTATGTCTATGTCGACTAAAAATTGGGTAGGAAAACATTATTTGATTGTGATGCCTCTTAGAGAATATTAGATCATACTTGGGATTGATTTTCTAAGAAAATTCTAGTTTGTTCCTCTTCCTCACGTAGATGGAGTGATGGTTATGAATGAAAGAAATTCTTGATTTTTTAAAGGAGTTCATCCATTTGGGAACATTAATAAAGTTTCAAAAAAGAAAGACAAAGGAATGTTCTTGTCTGATATGTCAATCGACAAAGGGCTGAAGAAGGGTGATGACTTTATACATGCTGCCTTAATTGAAGTGAAATTTGATGTTAAGATGGAAGTGTCTGAGTGTGTTGCTGGATCGCCTATCCACTATGTTGATGTTATGCCGCCTTAATTACCAAAGAATTTACCATCAAGGAGGGTTAACAAATATAAAATTGAGCTGCTGCTTGGTACGTTGCTCCTACACAAGTTCCTTATCTATGGCTCCTAAGGAATTTGTTTGGATGTATTCAACCATCTAAGGCTCTATATGGTGCCCCTGTTTTATTTCAAAAGAAACAGGATGGGACGATGCAAATATGTCTAGACTACAGGGCGCTGAACAAGGCAACTGTAAAGAATATGTATCTTGATCCATTGGTGCAGGATTTGATGGAAAGGTTGAGTAAGGCATGATGGTTCACAAAACTTGATCTTAGGGCAGGCTATTGGCAGGTTAGGATAGCACAAGGTGATGAACAAAAAACAACATGTGTAACTAGATATGGTTCATAAGAATTCCTTGTAATGCCTTTTGGGCTATCTAATGCTTCGGCAACATTTTGCAACTTAATGAATAATGTTTTGTTTAACTATCTTGATGACTTTGTTGTTGTCCATCTAGATGATATTGTCATTCATAGTCGAACATTGGAGGAACATGTTAATCACATAAGTTTTGTCCTATCATAGTTGAGAAAATACACACATTATGTTAAGATGGAAAAGTGTGAGTTTGCTCAACAGGAGATAAAATTTTTGGGGCATCTTTTTAGTAAAATCCTAGCTCGAATGGATTCTAAGAAAGTGCAAGATATAGTTGATTGGCAAGCAGTTCGTCATGTGAAGGATTTGAGGTCTTTTCTTGCCTTGACTAACTATTACAGAAAATTAATTGCAGGGTACTCAAAAAGTGCAGCAATTTTTACAGACTTGTTGAAGAAGGATACCTAGTGGGTTTGGTCTGAACGATGTGATGAAGCATTTCATAATTTGAAGGAAGCTATTGCATCTGAAACAATACTTAAATTACCTGATTTTGCGTTACCATTTGAAGTGCACACTGATGTGTCAGACAAAGAAATTTGTGGCGTAGTAGTGCAGGAAGGTCATCCTGTGGTCTTTGAAAGTAGGAAATTGAATGATGCTAAAAAGAGATACTCAACACACGAAAAAGAGATGATTGCGGTGGTAAACTATTTGCAGGTTTGGAGAGTTTATCTCCTAGGTACATGATTTGTATTAAAAACTGATAATGTAGCAAATACATTTTTCAAGACACAGAAATATTTGAGTCCTAAATAAGCACGGTGTAAAGAATTCTTGGGAGAATACGATTTTGTGTGGGAACATAAGCCAAGAAAACACGACCATGTTGTTGATGCACTGAGTAGAAAAGAAGTATTTGTTGCAATATATTCAATTTCAAAACTGAAAACTGATTTCTATAATCGAATAAGGTTGTGTGTTGCAAATGATTTATTATATGTTAAATGGATGTGTTAAGTGCAAGATGGAACAATGAGACAATATTTGATCGAGGAACGATCTGATCTATTTTAAAGGGGGGAGAATCGTTGTAAAAAATAAGGGTGGATTGCGCAAACACTTAATGAAAGAGGCGCATGATTCTGCTTGGGATGGACATCCTGGTGTTGAAAGGATGTTAGCCTTATTGTCTGATGTTTATTTTTTGCCAAAAATGGAAGACGATATAAAGGCATACGTCAAGACTTGTCATGTTTGTCAAGTTGACAACACTGAACGTAAGAAGGAAGCAGGTTTGTTTCTACCTTTGCCAATTCCTGAAAGGCGTGGCTATCATTAAGCATGGATTTCTTTTCTGGATTTATTATGGTAGATGACAAAGCATCTATCATGGTGGTAGTTGACAGGTTTTCAAAATATTCTTTTTTTGTTGCTGCACTTGAACTATGTTCATCTGAAGTGGCCGCTGATTTGTTCTTCAAATATGTGGTTAAGTATTTTGGTGTTTCGGTTGACATCGTAAGTGATAGAGATACAAGGTTCACTGGTAGTTTTTAGACCACTTTTATCAATATGTTGGAACTGAATTAAAATTTTCTACTGCGAATCATCCACAAACAGATGGACAGACGGAAAGAATTAATCACTTGTTGTAATAATACTTGAGGCACTATGTGACAGCGAGTCAACGGAATTGGGTGACATTGTTAGACTGTTTTCTTCTATAATTTGCACAAGTCGTCTGCAAAAGAAATAAGCTCTTCCGAAATTGTTTTAGGTAAACAGCCTATGATACAACTACATGTTGCCAAATCAAAAAATCAGGGAATGTGTACAGTAGCATAAAGGGTTGCAAGGGACAGACTTGAAATGTTATCCGAAGCACATGATAGCTTGCTTAAGGCTTTGTGGCCCATGAAAAAATATGTTGATCAACATCGTCTCTCAGTTGAGTTCAATGTGGGTGACAAAGTCTTACTGAAACTAACTTCACAAATCTGGAACCAGATTGTAAGTAAGAATAGACATCGGGGTTTGATCCCTTAATATGATGGTCCATTCAATGTGGTGAAACGAGTGGGCGATGCTGCTTATAGATTAAAGTTGCCAGAAAGGTTGAAAATTCATCCCACTTTCCATGTGAGTTTCTTGAAATCTTACTTTGCAGATGTAGATGATACGGACAGAAACAGGTCAAAGAGGGCTCCTCCATAAGTTCCTACAAAGTATGATGCTGAAATTGAGAAGATCCTTGATCTCTGGGTTTTGGGCACAAGAAAGAAGAATACTAAGACAAAATTCTTTGTTCACTGGAAAGGCAAGAGTGCAGCTGATGCAGTTTGGAAGAAGGCAAAAAACTTATTGCAATTTAATGCTCAAACCGAGGACTATCCTAAAACAGTCTCGATGAGGACATCGAGTTCAAGTGGTGTGGGTAGTCTGTTAGATCGGTAAACTACTTGATCTAACTACGTGCAGACATGTAAAGGACTTGAGCATTGGTCTTGACATGAATGGGGGAAAAACAGTGCAACACAGGTTCAAGGTGCTTGAGTGTTGGCAAGACAACTTGAACATGCAAGGCTTACGTGCGGGCTGGAGTCATCGGCAAGGAAGCGTGTTGGCTTGACAAGGCAAAGCTGTGAAGACTTGACGATGTCAAGAACAAAGGCATTACACGTGAATTGCTGAAATAAAACTATGTGTTGGAAGGCAGCTAAAATATTCTAAGTATTGGAAGCTGACTGAAATATTCTATGTGTTGGAATGTAGCCTGAAATATTCGAAGTGTTAGAATATTAATATTTCGTGTGTATAAGGATGTAATTTAAATTAGATTCTATCTGTTAGAAATATACTTATTGGAAACTTACTTTGAATCTCTCATGACAAGTGTCGGACAGGTGTCATTTTTAAGTGCAGCATGTAACTGCCATGTGTAGAAATTTTATAAGGGTGGAAATTTCATTTAAGGCTATAGAGTGTGTTTCTGGCCTTAGAAAGATTCGTGAAACCTTCCCTTTGTATTAATTATAAGATTAATAAAGGTTGGGACAAGTTCCTGTACGTTTTTTTTGTTGGTTAACTTTTCTGTTAAAGTATTTCTATACTTGGTCAAATTTTGTGCGACTAAGATAGATTGAGTGTTGCAGGCGTTTGCAAGACCGCCTACGGTGGCGTTCGGTAAAAATAAATCGACTCTCTTTCAATATGCAATATCAAGCCTAGTGTAATCACTCACATATCTAAAACTTCTTATTATATTAGCATATTCCTCTTGATTTATTACATCATTTTCACTTTTAATAGAAAATAAGTGAACACTTGAATCAAAAGGAATAGCGACATGTTTATAATCATCAAAGTTATATTTTTTCAAAATTGTCTCAACATAATGTGATTGGTGAAGGAAAATTCCCTCACATGTTCTTGTTATTTTTATTCCAAGAATAAAATTTGCCTTACCAAGATCTTTCATATAAAAATGACGTCTAAGAACATTTTTATCTTCATCAATAACATTAATGTTAGAGCCAAAGATCAACAACTCATAAAGATATATAGGAATGAAAATTATCATCCCATTGCATTGGTGCATGTTTCACGCCATATAGGGATATAGTAAGGTTACATACTTTGCTTTCTTCGCCTGCTTCAACAAAACATTCGAGTAGATCCATATATATTTCTTCAGTTAGGTTTTCATTTAGACAATAAATTTTTACATCCATTTGACGAATTGTCAAATCAAAAAATGCAGCCATAGCAACTAAAAGTCTAATAGATGTAATTCTGTTTACCGGAGAAAAAATATAAAAAAAATCTAGGTCTTCTTGTTGTTTAAAACCTTTTGTAACTAGTCTAGCCTTGTATTTATTAATAGAACCATCCGGTTTCAACTTTTTCCTTAATACCCATTTTCAACCAATTGTTTTACAATCCGATTGTAAATCGACTAACTACCATGTTTTATATGAAATTAGAGATTTCATTACATCAGTTTCAATTATTTTTCAACTCTTGTTCTTTTACATCTTCTCATCTCAAAGTCATAAACTTCTTTATTTTTCAAAGTAGAAGTAGAAGAACTAAGTAGTGACAAAATATTTTGTTCAATTATTTGATCCCCACTATTTTTAGAATCAAATGGAAATTGATTTTCATGAAAAATAGCATCACCATATTATATTACAATATTATCTTCAAGATTAAAAAATCTATAGGTTGTACTTTTTGAAGCATAACAAAGAAAAACACAAGTAGTAACTTTCTTGCCCATCTATGTCAACTTGAGATCCATTAGCATAACAAAGGCTAGACTACCCCAAACTCTTAGATATCCCAAAATTGGCTTGTAACCTTTCCACAATTCAAAAGGTGTCAGTTTCACCCCAAAAATTTAAAGGTGCATATGACTCAATAAGAATGACATTACTCAATTAAACCAAAATTCTATTTTTCCTTTCTTCTATTCCATTAGATTAAGGAGAGTAAGGAGTATTAGTTCCATGAATTATTCCCAATGCTCCAACAAAAGAATTAAACTTATTTGATTCTTATTCACGTCCTCTATCCCTTCTAATTATTTTTATTTTTCTTCCGAACTGATTTTCAACCTAATGGAGATAAGATTTGAAATTTTAAAAAACATCACTTTTATTTTTCATCAAGTAAACATATATAAACATAGAAAAATCATGAATGAAAGTGATAAAATATATGTTACCTACGCGAGTTAGAATTCCACAAAGTTCACATATATCAGTAGTAACTAATTCTAACAAATTAGTTTTTCTTTCAATTTAAAAAAGATGTCTTTTTGTGATTTTAGCTTTACTACAAGCCACACACTTTTCAAAATTCTTTTTAATCATCGGGATTAATCTTAAACTACTCATGATTCAAACATAACGGTCATTAATATGACACAAACGAGCATGCCAAAAATTGGTTGAAGAAAGAATATAAAAAAAGTAGAAGTTTAATTAATTTTTACATTCAACTTATACATTCCATCACATGCATACCCCTTAGGTAAGAAAATACCCTTCTTCTCTATTACATATTCATCATAGTCAATAATTTGTTTAAAGCCTACTTTATTAAGAAGAAAACTACATATCAATATTTTTAGCATCAAAAAAGTATAAAGTACATCTTTCAAAGTTAATACCCTTGTAGAAATAAAAAACAATTTAACATCTCCCTTTAAAAGTACATAAGTAGTGTGAGCATCACCAAGCATGATTACTTTGGGCTTCTCAAAATGAATTAATTTTTAAACTAGTCTTTGTCATAACAGACGTGACAGTTTGCACAAGAATCATCCAACCAACCATAAACATTCTCAACCATTTTTATGTCGGTAATCACCGCAACAAAAGGTTCTTAAATAAAGTTTTACTGAGGGTTAGGACCACGTCACGGGAATCTGCAAAATCGAGCAATATATTCACTCTTGCCACAAACAAAGCATGGTCCCTCTACTTAAACTTTTTAATTTTGTGCTTGGTGATTTTCACAACTTTTTTCATGGGAGGTCAACCATTATATTTCTTGACCCTAAGAAATATTCTTGTGAGTTTCAAGAGTAGCATTATATCATGTGATTAAATTTACCTTCTACGTGATGTTGTTCTCTTCTGTTTGAAAAAGTGCATCTTGACCCCTTGCTTCTTTTTCCATGCGGATTTTCATTACCAAGTTTTCAAGAGAGGTTTCTTTTTGTTTGTGAAGGATAGTTTTTTGAATTCCTTCCAAGAAGGTGGAATCTTATCTAGTATGCCACAAACAATAAGATTATCTCCAATTTTAACCTCTTCGAACCGAATTTCTCCAAATATCATGATGAAGTCTTGAGCTTGATCTACCACTGATTTGTTGTCCACCATTTTTAAACGAAGTAATCTACTAGCTGCATATTTTTTCGCTCCCGCCTCTTTGGTATCATAGTTATTCTGCAATGCCTTCCAAATTTTCTTTGCACTAGAGTAAGTTCTAACAAAATAATCATATAAATTTTCAGAAAGACAATTAAGAAGATAATATCGACACTTATAGGAATAACCATCATACTTTTCTATTTTCTCTAGATGAGAAATAGTTTCATCAACATTCATAGAGGGGATATCTTCTTTATTTGGATTCTTCTTAGTTAACACATTAGAAACATTGAGAAGAATCAAGTAGAAAAGTTCTTTACCCTTCCATCTCTTAAAATAGTTACCATTAAATCGAAAGGGCTTGTTATAATCTCCCTCTTGACATCCGCGGTTTTTTCAATTGTAGTAATTTTGAATATTCTTAAAATTGTTAGTGAAGATTTACAATATAACAAAAAGTTACAAGATTAAAACTGAAAATGAAATGAAGTAATAAATCTTTTTAGGTTGAGGTGCGGATATCTCGTTCTCTTTAAGGAGGTTCAAGCCCACTAAAGAAAATGTTTCACAGGTCCAACAATAGTTCTCAGATACTTTTCCCGACCAGGATACAACAGCCTATTCACAAAAGTTAACTCAACAACTCTTGAAAAGAGTTGAGCCTAAAGCTCCACAAAACAACTAATCCCTTCAACTAATAAGAACTCTCTTTTTGACTAACTCTTTCACTCTATATTTTCTCTTGTGTGTTGTGTGTTCAAAACAAAATGAATAACATCACTATTTATTGTTTATAAAGTCTTCCTTACAATGAATAGGAAGATAACGGGGTGGTAAATAGTGAAGCGAAATGGCCTTATGAGTTACATATGTTACATAGGTTACAAAGACTAATGGAGGAATTAAGCATGAAATAAACAGATGGATAACCAATGCCAATGGATGATGTAGAAATTATCCATTCCAATGTTTATTGGAATGTTTTTATCTAACAATGAATTCAGCCAATAATGCCAAAAGTAATGGCATGACATGGTTACCAAGTCAAATATGAATAGCATGAATAATTTTGTAGTTTAAGATACAAATGCCTAGAAACGGTCATTCTTATAACGCCAAAATAAATAAATTTAATATGTTAAACATTAATATTAATATTCTAATAACCGAACAGTTTCTATCAAGTTGGAGGCTACCCCTTTATGTGAACGAGATCTAGGATCACGAGTGACCTGAAGCTAACCTTGATCTAGCATATCATAAGAATGTTTAAAGATTTACAGAAAGTAGAAATATTGTGCAGAAGTATTAACATGATTTAAATTGAATATAAACGACTAAGAGTTCAATAACTACTGAAATACCAAACTCAAATCTAAAACTGAATCTAACTATGTCTGAATAAAAGTCTCTAACTGACTAGAGATCATGAGATATGACCCAGCGAACTCTACCAAAACTGGAACTAAAAAGACTAAAAAATTAAAGAAAAGATGTCCATTAACCTAAAAGAATGAGGACTCACCATCGATACTGCTGACTTGGAGATCAGAAATCGATTCGTGAGTTATGTGAATGTTGGAAACCTGAACCTACATCACAAGAAGATGTAGCACATAGTATGTTTAGGTTGTTCAAGGTATTGTTTATGAAAGACAGAACAACACTGAACACCATAACATAACTTAAATAAATCATGTTCAACAATGATTTAAAATCTACATGATGAATATACTGAACATACTAAACATGAACAAAGCTGAATACGATGACCAAATTCATAATATGTAGAAACATTGAATACTTCAACAATATTTTCACTCACTCAAATAATATCGGAGCTTCTAGTGATTCCTTCTTGATATATTTAGATACTTTTGTTAATAATATTACAATGACTCTCTGGAAGATATTCCTACCAAGGATGATATTAAGAATGTTCTTTTCTTAAAGGATCCTAATAGTTCTATGGGTCTGACGGATATAAGGTATGTTTTTTCAGTATGTTGGGAACAATGTCGATCATGACATTACTAACTATGAATGTATGGTAAGTTTTTTCAGGTTTCTTCCTTGACAACATCACATAAAAAAAACATTTAAAATATGATTTTGTTTTCACATAAAAAATTAGACAAATTTCGTCTATAAAAATTTTGGGGACATCAAAGAGAGATTATTTTGTATCGTTATTTATGGTTAAAAATTAGATTAGAAAAACATGTGCATTAATAAAAAACACAAGTTTAAAATTGTATCCATGATGGGTTAAAATTGATAGCCATGATGGATTTAAAGGATTAAAAATACTGCTTGCGAGTTAAAATTAGTTTTAGAGTTCTTTCAAAGATTTAATAAATCACGTAAGATCTTTGAAGCTCTTGATACCAATATTGGTGGTTTTAAAAAATTTCTCTTGATACCAATATTGGGTTTTTTTTAAAAAATGGGGTTGCACAAAGGATTATGTTATGTTGGCTACATATAGCCCCTCAATGCTTAAGAAATTATTGAAATAAATTGAAAGTCTCTCAATAGATTGAAACGACTTTCAATTTATTTCAATAATTTCTTAAGCATTGAGGGGCTATATGTAGCCAACATAACATAATCTTCATAATTTTAAATTTTAAACAACCTAAAAATGTTAACAATTCAAACCACCAAAAAAATTTTCAAAATTCCTACTCATCTTAAACTAAATAACTTATTTTACTAAATGTTATTGTAGTAAGTAAAAGCAAATTTCAATAGGACAGACTATAATCATACTTGAGTCTTCCTTTTCAATACTTGTGGTGTAATATTTATATGGGGTTAAACAATATTAACCTATTCACTGAGTTAGACACTATGGTTATAAATAAGTTTAGTGGATGGGAAAACAACAGACAGATTCTCCAATCACAAAAACTTCATATTATACTGCTCTTGAAACCGCCAAGATTTTTCTCTAATTTATTTTTGAGTCAACTGCATTGGTGCTCTTGGAAGAATATTTGTTATTCTATTGAAGAAGGTAGTTTGGGTTACAAAATGTTGGTTAATATTTGAAAAGTTTTAATATCAAAGAGGTGGTGGAGGCTTAATACCATGAAGAATTTATGATCTAACTTAAGGAAAGGCAAATAATTCCCTAAAACCAACATGGTGGCGAAACTTATTTTCGCAAAAAACTCCAATGCTTGGAGAAATCTTCTTCATATCAGGGCTATTGTGGAAAATAGATTAAATGAGAGATTAATAAAGGCAAGATGTAATTTTGATGGGATTATTGGTCTCTAAAAGGTCCATTAGTCAATAAAGTAATATTCAACTTTAGCAGCACTATGAGGTTCTTAATTATTGATATTCAATTGGATCAAGACTCCCTTTGAGAGACATTGGTTCTGATCAACTAGTTGTACACACGATTCAAGTGTACATTTGAAATATTGAGGTGAAAGATCATTGTGTTTGCTTAATAAATTTTATGAAATTTTCTCTCAACTAAAGTAGAAGAAATGAGTATAGAATCAGCCTTTTGACAAAATCTATTAATTTGATAACATATTTGATCAGAAGGACTATACAAGACATTATAGATAGTGACATTTTGCAGAATGAACACATCAAGCCTTAGTGACCTTAAATCTTTGTGATTTAGGAAGATTTACATAAAAAGGCTTGATAAGAGTTTGAACATTCAACAAAAGGTTAAAGTCACATGCCATGTGCTCTGATGAACCAGTATCTAATATGTATATAACAAAATATGATTTTGAAAGAACTCGTCTTCTCTTGAGAATCATGTTTGACCTGTTGTATCAATTAGCAATGATGATTGTTGGTCCTTTCTCCAAAGTATAGGTAGAGTGACTACCCTCGTTTTCATTCATGGTAGCTGCGTTTCCATAAACATTACAAGGTTAAACTCTCTTTCCTTTTGTGAATATGAAGTGCGCACATAAACCTATTATCTTGTAGCCCTTGTCAAAAGAATGCCAAACCTTTTTACAGTGAGAACAACTGAGATGATTTCTCTTTACTTTAGAATCTCCTCTCATGTCTAAATTGAAAAGTTTGTGACTTTCATTTTTTTCCTTGTTTCTATAAAGGAAGATTCAATAGAGCGTTTTCAAACATGAATCTCCCTTTGCTTTACATCTTGGATCAGAAGGGAATACACATGGGTTAACACTGGGTAGTGGACAAACCATAAGGATGTTCGTCTTTACACTTGAATATTTCTCATTTAATCCCATAAGGAATTGAATGAGCCTGTGATCTTTTTGAGACTTGAATGCCTTGGCTTTACCTTTACAAGAACAGTCACAAGAGAATAATTGCAAGTATCTAGGCTATCTAATTCATCCAAGATTTTTTTTTATTTCGTGTATTATCCTGCTATGTTAGAATTTCCTTGAACTAATCACTTAGTTATTTTTGTCGTAGATAGAGAAAATCTCCATTTCTTTGACAAAATTGGTCCTCCAATCCCTTCCAATTACTTCTAGCAGTTATGGAGTACAAGACGCTCTCTAAAATATCTTTTGATATATAGTTGAGAAACCAAGAGATCACCATGTCGTTACACCTATTCAAGAGTTGATTTGTTGCATCTAAAACAAATGTCTCTATGATTGACCATCCACAAAACCCAATTTGTTCTTAGCAGAAAGACATATAAGGAATGCTCTCCTCCAACCAACATAGCTCTTCCAATCGAAAGTAGTGTTGAAAAGAATAGTTCAAGGTGATTTCGAGGAATGAAGGAATAAAAGATGAGCAAATTCTATGTTGATGGTGGTTTGAACAGTTTGACTACTAGAAGAGCCATCATCAGTTCCATCAGTGGTTGAATTAGGGTTTACCATAACGAGAGAGTATGAGAAAAGAAAATTTGAAAATTTAGGAGAAGAATAAGGGATATTAAGGATGTATGGCTTGGAAACCATAAAGAAAGATTTAGACTCATGTGTTCGGTATGTTTTGTTGAACTAGATTTACATGAATTTATACAACCGAAGTAAAGGAACGTGTGTTCCAACTACTGGAGAATTAAAATGGGTCTTGGCAGCATGGACAATACTATAACTAACAAAGAAAAACAAATTAATGAAATATGTTAATAAACAAAAACAACATCCAGAAGACTACAATATTTCATGTGACATTTGAAGTTTAGAATTTCCCAGTAGCTCTTCCACCATAAGTTCACACCATGTGAATGAAAATCAAAGAAAATAATATTCGTGATCCTTGAGGATAGATATAGACCCTTTCTGTTGATTAAGTCCAAATTTCTCATGTGTTTCGTCGACTATGTTGTCCATACCCATATCATTGATATTATTTTTTTGAAGCCATTGAATATTACCTATTCTAATAGGTCTCAAATTTACATTAATTTTCCCATTAATATATTTGAAATTATTAGTCACAGATAGAGTAAAATGTAATATTGAGTCCGACAGATCTTCAACTAGGCTTGTGCTTATTTGAGAACTAGTTTTCATCTCCCTATTGATATTGTTATGTTCTTGATTACTTGTGGTGATGCTTATAACCTTCTCATTTTCTGAGATGTCATGAACTTCTGGAATCTTAGTTATGTCTTTCATGGTTTGATAACTTTGGTATCTTTCCTTTTTCTCCCTTCTTTACTGTTGTACTGTTCTTGTTCCAAAATCTACATTAAAGTTCCTCAATTGATTTTAAACAGTAAACGGCTTCTCTTTTTTTTTTCTTCTTATAAGTGGATATCTTCTTAAGCAAATCCTTAGAGCTCTATGAAGGCACATTTCAGAAATTGGACTAGTTTGTTGTCACGCCCCGAGCTACCACCGAGACGCGGACATGAAACATACAACCATAAATGATCTCAAGCTAGCCCTGTTGGCATAATCATGAGAATACTAAATAAAATAAACTAATGCAAAAGCTAAATATAATTGAATATGAAAAGATAGGGAATAACTTTATTCTATAACTGAGATATTTGAAAACAATGAGTTTGATACAAAGAAATACTAACTCAATACTAAGCTGAATCTAACTATGTATGAAATAAGCCTAAATGACTAAAAATACTGGGACAAGTCTCACCTAAATCTAGCAAAAATTTAAAATAGAAGAACATGAGCCTACGTCACGAGAAGTGTAAAGCTGAAATAAAACATAACTGAACAAGCATAAAAACAATTATAATAATCTAAACATGATATAGTGAATTTCTGAGCTAACTTAATGCAATGAGAAATTTATGGCATGTTGAATCTGAATGTTGAATATCCTTATAAATGGTCAATGCAGAGAGTCTGCTTGGTATGTGGGAGGTACTTACAACAAGTAATAAAACTACATGAACTACATGTGGAGTCCGATGTATACGCCCTATCGAGAAGACCTAATATACCCTGTAAGTGGACTAAAGTCATGTTGGCGTGATCACTAATCGGATTGCCCACACAGGGGACTTACCATCTACTTGGCTAGTAGTTCTTGGACTATTGGGTACACTAAAAGCTAGTCTAACTCAGTATTATGCTACTCACAATGAATTATTTAAATCAACTGATTATGACTGAGTTTTTGTAATTATTGGATAGCTCAAAACTGAACATGAAAACTGACAATGCAACATTTAATCTTGTAATTATGCTTTTATAACTGAGGCATGTTTATTTGAAGCGTCTGAAGTATCTGACCTAGCATGTGTAATTCAAAAACTAAAGAAATACAAAATAGGTTTCTGAAATTCATGCGATAATCCGAGTAATAACATGATCATAAGATTTGTATCATATATTTAATAAATTCATGAAGTTCTATCAACTTTCTAGAAACCTTAGGTTAAGTCATGATAAGAGATTAAAGAACTGATGAAAAACTAGGGACCGAATTAGTGAAAGGAACCCACTAGTTAAATCTCACATGCTTGGCGATGGATTTCACGGAGAAATACTTAAGTTTCTAGGCTAGAACTGCTGGTGCTTGGGGCTTTCTTGAACTACGGTTCTTGAGCGTTTTCTCATCCCTTGCTTCTTTTCTATGTTTTAATTTAATGATTTGACTTAGATATGATTGAATTACGTTTCAAGGCTTAAACTAACTAGAATATGATCATTTAGGATCAAAACAATGTATATTAGGGTTCAAAATGAGGAGTAAAGGTCAAAAAGTCTCTTGTGAAATTTTATGTCAGACCAAACGACATCAAGGACTGACGATCCGTCGTTTGACCGACCCTCCATCATTGGGTCCATCGGTTGAGCCTGTTCGACAGTCCTTACTAAAATGGGCATAAGTTTTTACTAGGAGGTCTTATTTTATCAAGATTGGTTACTATGGAAAGATAATTAGATTATCTATCTGTGTCTAGGTTATGGGACACCTATTTCATTTAATACTAAGAGTTATGACCATTTGAAGTTTACCAACTGCATTTTCCCTTAATAGTTTTCTAATTTCCCACCTACGATCAGACCTACAGACCGTAGGTCCACCTATGGACCATGATCGTCATCCTTCGTTCTTGTGAAAGAGTAGGTGAAGGGAGCATGGATTGAAGGTCATGAACTATGGAACGTAGTCTTACCTACAGACCGTAATGTCGCCCATCGACGAACCATTTGCCTATTTTCCTAGGCTAATATTTTTTGGAGTTTCTGATCCCATCGATGGTTGTGCAGGACGGACCGTGGGTTAGGCTACGGTCCGTCGATTGTCACATCAGTTGCACCTGCAGATTTTTTTCTGAAAAACTTATTTTTGGTATGTTTTGGCTACGGTGTGTTATATCTTCTCCTCTTCTTGCACCTTTACTTTCTCTATGTTGTTTTTTTATCCTTTGTGGGTTTGTCCTCTAGTTTCATTTTTTTGGTAATAAATATTGCGATTCCTTGCTTCTCATTTCTTCGCTTTGTGCTTTTGGTGTTGGTTTTTCTTATATCCACTAAACTTAGTATTCTTAACCTTTGAAATTATCATATTTTTTGTGTAGGAGCAGTAGGAATATCAGTAGCAATTGTTAAATTAACCTTGGTTGGATTAACCTCTAACTTATCGCTTTGGCAGTAGAAATTTTGTTAACTTTTGGTATCTACACTTTTAAAGTAAAAGCCACAATATTATCTATGTTATTGGCTGAAGTATCATTAAAATCAACAACATTAATCGCTTTATCCATTTTTATCCCATAATCTGTAGAAACATTAACATTCTTCTAAATAGAATTTTTGCAGTTCTTCAACTCTTTTTTCCTCTTGAGTTGTCTACGTTGAAGGATTGAAGCCCTAAAACATTACAATCTTTTTGAAAGTTGGGTTGTTTAAGTAAGGAAAGTCCATTCTTTATTTTTGAAGGGTAGTTTGGTCTATTTCTTACCCTTTTATATTAATTCATCATTGACAATCAGACAAGGGTCTTAAATAAACTTAGTCAGTGTCGCGTTTAGCTTGTGGATTTCACCGTAGTAATCCCTAAAATGTATATAAGATGACATAGTGTTTGGTTAGTTCACCTACGTACCAATCATAATTCTATTTCAATGAATTTAATTGATTTTAAAGTAAATCCTTGAGTTGTTGATGAAATTCATTTGAATTCTTGTGGGTTCTGTTGTTGGATTTTTCTTGATATTGATTCATATTTTTAGTTGTGTTGTTCAGTATAGTCTGATGTATATTGAGGGTATAAATTATTCCAACATTTTGGGGAAGGAATCATTGAAGTGTAGAGACTTTAGAGATGAAAAGCAAGAAAGAAAAGTCATCAAACACCTGGGGATAGGGTTGGGGTGCGCGCCAACTAGAGCTCCCAAAAGGGTTTATTAAATTAGGGTTCTAGCACTTTGCGCCAGCCAGAGTGCCCCAGCAAAACCTCTGATCTTTTAGGGCTTGTGCCCTGCGCTTGAGCGCCAAGGAGGCAAGTTTTCCCCATTTTTTCCCTACCTTCTAGTACTTGTTACTTAGGAATATGCCTATGTCATCAAGTTAATTCCAACACTCTAAGGTACACCTAAATATCATATAAACATCCAGAAACATGAGATCATGAACCATTAATCCATTATCATATTCAAGGGAAGGTACAATAGAATTTATGATTCATGTCTAGAAGTTAAGAAGAAAGTCTAAGCATAGTTTAGAAGTTTTCAAAAAACGTTTTAACTTTATGTTATGTTTTAAGTTTCACGTTAAGCAAAGAGTAAAGAGTTTCATTCATTTCTCAAAAAAGTATAAGGGAAGTAAGCATTTCCAAAAAGTGTATTAATGTTTGTGTTTGAAAATAAAAAGAGAACATCGATTACAAAAGAGGTTTTAAGATAAGTTTTGAGTAATAATCTCAGACCATACAATGAATTTTGTTTTTAAAAACATATGAGTTAAGTATAATTTTAGAGTAGTATTGAGCATGGGTAATAAAAGATCATACCTGATAGATGACTCCGTAAGATGTTTTTAGAATAGACTAGTGGATCCACTAAGTTAAGCGGCCTACATAAAGGCAAAGTATAGGAAAATTAAGCTAGAGTGGGCAATGTATTGTATCACCACTTAGGCTCATAGTGGTGGTTGTCATTTAGATAAATTCTCACAAAAACTATATTACATTATTTTATGAGTAAAGTTGAGTTTGTCATTGAATTTTCATTAACAATTAAGTTGATTGTATTATTTTAGAATGTTATTAAAATATTTCATGTGTTTCATTACTTTGTTATTAGTTAAGTTATTCATGAGTTGAGAGAATACGAGGTAGTGTTTCTTTAATAATATTTACAAGCATATATTATGTTTAGCATTCCATATCGCATATTTGTACTTTCAAATTACAGATTCGAATTAACTAAATCATCTTATAATACAAACGCAGGTAACGAAGATCGCATCCAATGCCTTATTGATCAGGTTCATCATTCAGAGTCAGTTGGTGATCCTCCTTGCATACTGGAGGACTCTACTTTTTAAAATTTTATATCTAGTTTTTAGTTGTTAATATGATCTGGGGTCCTATCCCGACACATTCTTTATTTTAGAGGCTTCATAGACAATAATTTATAGTTCTTTATTCTTATTCATTTAAGTTGTATTTGTTTAAGACTTGTGCTGCTATTTTGTTAAATATATTATTTATTAAGTTATTTTATGAGTTATATATCTAATATTTAAGTCTTCCTGAGAATTTTATCCAACAAAAGGGTTTTCCTAAGCTAAAATTATTCTTTAAGTGTCTTCCATGCCCTTATTATAGGACTTACGCAAGATTCTCTAAGTGTTCAAGAATATGCTGAATTTCGCCAAAATGTCCTGTTATTCTCCGGAGATGTATGCAACCTTGAGGGGTAGGATGAGTTTGTTTATTTCTAGGTTGTCCCATCTATCGAAAAAGAGTGTAGGGCATCTATTTTTATTAAGGAAATGGACATATAAAGGTTGATGGTCTATGTGTTGTAGGTTGAGAAAGATAAGTCTAGAGATACAGATGAATTTAGAAATAAGAAATTTGAGACATGCAATGAGTTTGGGCATTAGAAAGGTATCACTTTTCGCAAAAGCAAAAGGGGTCTACTCTATCATCTTTTAGTACACAGGTACCCGGAATGAATGGTGAGTATGGTGGTAAGAATTCCAAACAACTTAATATCTAAACCAACACTGTATCAAGATGTTGTTCATCAAGGAGGTAGTTAGGTTACTCTGTCTTTTAGGTGTGGTAGAACCCACCAGATAACTGTCGTGATGGCCAGACATATTGTTCCGAGTGTGGGCAAGATGGTCACTTCATCAAAGAGTTCCCTTAGAATAGGAAGGGTAGTGAAATCAGGGAAATATAACCCAATCTTCATCAGTTACGCCACTAGGCAAGGCTTCACCTAGAGGAGCTACTTCGAGTACCAACATAGAAACAAACCGTCTTTATGCTAAAGTCTGAAAATCAAGAGAAGTCTCAAAATTTTTTCAATGATATGATCAACATATTTATTTTTAGATGTTTATTCTTATTTATACCCAATAGCTAGTTATCTTTTTGAACTCTTTATGTTGCGAATCAGTTTGATGTTATTCTTGAGAAACTCTTTGAACCCTTTTGTTTTTTTACACTTCTGTTTGTGAGTCTATTCTTGTTGATTGAGTATATGGTGATTGTGTAATTTCCATCACTCAAATTGATACCGTGGATGATTTAATTGAATTAGACATGGTAGTTTTTGATGTCTTTCTTGGTATAGAATGATTTCATTCCTATTATGCGTCAATAGATTGGAGGACTCGAGTTTTCTGGTTCCAAATACCTAATGAGTTAGTGTTATTGTAGAAAAGAAGTTCACGATTAGTCAAGGGTAATTTAATTTCATATCTTAAGGAAAGAAAGTTTCCAAGGGTTGTGTCTATCACTCAGTCCGATTTTAATGACTCTAGTTTAAAGATACATGTTATCTAGTCAGTTCCTATAGTAAAAGAGCTTCCATAAGTCTTTCAAGATCATCTACCCGGAGTCCCTCATTTTAGAGATATAGACTTTGGCTTAGATAGTCTTTTAGATACTCATGCTATCTTTATTACGACATATGGAATGGGACTCCAGAGTTGAACGGGCTTAAAGAGCAACTAAAAGGTCTTTTAGATAAGGGATTTATTCGATCAAGTGTCTCACTTTGGGGCGCTCGAGTCTTATTTGTGAGAAAGAAGCATGGTTCCCTTATGATGTGTATACATTATTGTAAGTTTAATAAAGTAGGCATCATCAAAAAGTATCGTCTTCCTAAAGTTTATTATCTTTTCGATCAGCTTTATTGTGCTTCTTGTTTTTCAAACATTGACCTCAAATTGGTTCTACTATCAGTTAAAAACTAAGGGAAGGTGATATTCATAAGGCAACATTCAGGACCTATTATGGACATTATTAGTATTTGTTCATATCATTCGATTTAAGTAATGCACCTGCAACGTCTGTAGACCATATGAGAAGAGTTGTCAAACCTTATATAGATATGTTTATTATCGTCTTCATTGATGAACTACGAATATATTAAATAAATGAAGAAGTTCATGCAAGTCACCTCATAATAGTTCTTCAGAATTTGAAGGATAAAGAGTTATACGCTATGTTCGCTAAATTTGTGTTTTGGACTGAATCTATGGAATTAGAGTTGATACCCAAAAGATAGAGGCATTGCAACATTGTCCTAGAACCATATTTCCAATTGATATTAGGAGTTTTTTTGTTTTGGCTAGATATTGTAGAAGGTTCTTAGAGAGATTCTCATCTATTTCTTCTTCTTTAAGCAAGTTAACATAGAAAGAATATAAGTTTCAATGGTTTGAATCTTGTGAGTAAAGCTTTCTAAAGTTGAAAAAGAGGTTTACTACTTCCCCACTGTTGACCTTACAAGAAGTTACGCAAGGTTTCGTGGTGTATTGTGATGTATCTAGTGTTTTTTTGTGTTGCATATTGATGCACATGACAAGGTTATAGTTTTATTCCACCAGACAACTTAAAGTTCATGAGACAAATTACCCAGCCCATGACTTAGAGTTTCGTGTAGTAGTACTTTCTTTTAAGATATGGCATCATTATTTGTGCATTGTGCATATAGATGTGTTCACAGATTTCAAGATCTATCAATATGTGTTTACTTAGACATAGTGGAATAGCAGACAAAGAATGTTAATTATGACATTAGTATTATTTACCACCTAGGTAAGGAGATTGTTGTTGTTGGTTCTTTGATTAGGTTTTGTATAGGTAGTACCTCCCATTTTGAAGAAATAAAAGAGAGTTAAAAAAGATGTGCATAGACTTACATGTTTGGGAGTCCGGCTAATGGAGTCCATAGAAGAAGGAGTAGTGGTGATGAATGGGGTTGAATCATAATTATTGTCAGAATTAAAAGAAAAGAAAGACCAAGATACAATTTTGCTTGAAGTGGAGGTAAATTTTCATAAGGTAGAATTAATAGCTTTTGAAAAATGTGGAGATCGTGTATTGAGATATCAAGGTAGGTTGTCTGTACCAATAGTTTAAGGACTCAAAGGGAGGATCATGGAGGAAGCTCATAGTTCCAGACATTTCATTCATCCAGGTTCCAATTTTTTTTTCTCTTAATTTTAGAGTAGTATGAAGAATGGCATTGCAGAATTATTAGCCAAGTGACTGAACTACCAACAAGTTAAAGAAAAGCATGAAAGACCCAGTGGTTTGTCTAATAATATATAACTTCTTGAATGGAAGTGGGAGATTACTCATATGGATTTCATCACGGGTATACCAAAGTCTCGCAGGCAACATTATTCCATTTGGGTGATTATGGATCGCATGACACAATCAACTCATATTTTCCTAGTAAAGACTACCCATTTGCTCGAAGATTTTGCAAGAGACATATCCAAGCGGCGGTAAGAACCCATGGGTTTCTGTTATCCATTATCTCACATAAAGGTGCACAATTTACTACACAGTTCTTCAAATCTTATAGAATGGATTTGGTTTAAAGGAGAACTTACGTATTGTCTTTAATCCTCGCGGAAATGGGAAAGCAACACACACAATTTATACCTTAGATAATATGTTAAGGGTGTGTGTGATTTATTTCGAAGGTAATTGGGATGATCACTAAACTCTCATTGAGTTTTTTTACAACAATAGTTACCAATAGAGCATCCAAATGTCTCTTTATAAAGTTCTTCATGAGAGAATTTACATATCTCCTATTGGATGGTGTTATATTTGTGAAATAGGTTTGTGGGACAAAAATTAGATCATCAAGCTATAAAGAAGGTGAAAGTGGTTCAAGAGAAATTAAAAAGTGTGCAGAGTTATTAGATATTCTACAATGATGTTAGTAGAAAAGAGTTAGAGTTTAAAGTAACTGATATCGTGTATTGAACAATTTCACCCATAAATGGTGTTATGAAGTTTGGTAAGAACGGCAAGCTTAGTCCTCGGTATATTAGACATTATGGAATATAAAATAGGATTTACAATGTAGCTTATGAGTATGAGATACGATAAGAGTTAGCCATGATTCATTGAAGGTTTCACATCTCCATGTTGAAGAAGTGAATGGGGAATCCATTATTGATCATACCAGCTGTAGATATTGGGGTTAAGGATAGCTTATCCTTTGAAGAGATTTTTGTGAAGCTTGTATATCACCATGTTCGCAAGTTGAGAAAAAAAGAAGTAGCATAAGTCAAAGTCCTTTGGAGAAAAAAATTTAATAAATAACCTACTTTGGAAGCTGAGGAGGTTATGGAGAAAAGGTATCCATGTCTCTTCAAATCAAGAGAAGTTCTGCATTAAGGTACTAATCTTTTCATCCTATTTTTTTATATGTTTGCATGTTTTTTTGCATTTGCTTATGTGTGCTTGAATTGAATGTAGCATATTACGCCCTTATCTTACTAAGAGTAATGTCATTCAAGGACGAATGATCCCAATGGTGGATATTGTAAGATCTCGTAAATTTAAATAACTAGGAAGAAGCTAAGAATCTGAAAGTCATTTTTAGGAAAAATAAAATCTAGAAAGTTGTAAAGTTAGGAAAATTTGTGTTTTTGATCAACTTCAAACGTGTGTAAATTATTTCTCAGAATTATTAAGGTGTACTTCAAGATATGGTTGAAAATCAGAAGGAATAATATTTTCAACGCTGTTGAAATTGTGCGATTCCAAGATTGTTTTGGCGACTTACGCCCTTTGGAAGTTGGGCTATTGGAATAAGGAAAGTCATATCCAGATTTTAAAAGGGTAGTTTGGTCTTTTCCTTACCTTTTTATTTTGATTCATTATTGGTAATTACGTAGGGGTCATAACTGAACTTAGTTTACGCCTTTAGAAAAAGAGTTAGTGCTTTGAGAGATGAGAAAAGAAGAGGAGAAAGGAGAATTGCGTTAAAAATTCATCAACATTATCGCGTTTGGTTTGTGGACTTCTTCAGCGGTGATCCCTAAAAGGTAAGCGAGTTCACATAGCATTAGGTTATTTCACCGACGCTCCAATAATGATTCTATTTCTGTGAAGTTATTACATTTGAAAGTAAATTCTTCAATTTTTGATGAAATTTTATCTGAATTCTTGTGGGTAGTGTTGTTGGTGTTTCTTGATATTGATTCACATTTTTCATTTTTTTCAAGTATAATCTGTTTTATATTGAAGTTATGAATGTTTCTAATAGTTTTGGAAAAACCCATTTAGGTTTAGAGGGTTTAAAGATGAAAAACGAGCAAGAAAAGTTGTCAAAAAACTCAAGATATGGGTGGAGCATCGCGCCAGAAAGCGCACCCCAAAAGAAGCTCTGAACTTTCATTTATGAATTGTCGTGCCAGCCAGAGCACCTCAGAAAGTGCTCGGATCATTGACGTCTAGCACCCCATGCCTCTCAGATCGAAGAGGACGCCAATTCTCCCTATTCGTTTTTACCTTCTATTACTTGTTCCTTGAAAATATACATATATATTTTTTAATAAATTAAACATTCTAAGACACATCTAATGTAACATTTGGATTTACCCCCTAGACGTAACCGGCGTTGTCATCCTCTTTAAGGACTAACAATACCCTCTTATTCTCATGTCATTACATTTATATATTGAAATTGTGAATAAATTTAAAACTTTTCGTTACTTCTACTTGGAGGCTTACATATAGCTCTATATACATATAATATAGTTATACAGAATATTCATAGACCCTTCATATAGGAAGATTACACAGCCTTCTACTTTTATCACAAACTAATATATAGAAAATATCATAGTCATAAATGTCGTCACATCTCATAACCATCTTTACGGAGTATATGAAATTTGTGCATAGACCTTACATCATTCTAACAATAACAAATATAGTTCATAAAAAATTATAGGACTCAATTGAAAAGAAAAGAATTGAAAGAGTCTTAAACTCATAACAAGTATATAAGTTAGATAGTGGCATTTACCTTTGAAAATTAGGACCTACCTTACTTGGATGAATAAGGAATCCAAGCCTTCTTCGATGTCGCCTTCCAAAACACTTCAACGACCGAAACAAAAAACTATTGGGGAAAAGGGAAGAAATGGGGTTATTACTCCACATGTACTAAGTATGAGACCATATACACATAAAAGAACAAATCATGCTAAAAAGGTACATTTAGTTAAAACATGCAATTTTAAAAGTTTAAAAGTCTCATGCATAACAAAGTATGTCATACTAATCAACTAAACATGCTTACTAACTCCAATAAGTAATAAGTATACCAACATACTTGAACCCATAACTTACTACAACCCTATAATCAAGGAATAACATGAGAAGCATGACTAAGGGTAAATCGTATCATTAGTAGCAAGAAAATTACTCATGAATCATCACCAAGACAACAAGTGCAATGAACAAATAAAGACCCATAAACTCATGAATCCTCACCAAGACAACATGTGCAATGAACAAAGAAAGCCCCATAACCTTTATTAATCAAGTAGTCCCAACAAACAACCATAAACAATCTCTAAGTTTGCATACTAACATACATTAGTAGTATAATCAAGTACATGCTCCAAAGAAATAGTCATTTTCATGTAACAACTATTCATATTATACATAAACATATTATCATCATTTACATCATTGTCTAATACGTACATAATATTGACTTCCTAAATCCCATCAACGCTAACTAGTGCAAGGCATCGGTGTAGTCCCATACCCCTACCTAAGTCAAGTTAAATATTTCAAGTCACCTTAGTGAGTTTATAATTCATTACTTCAATTTAGTTTAGGGAATAGTTTCCTTAACCGACATACACAACACAAGAGGTAAGTGTGGAATCCAGTTTCAGAAAACCATACAGCGATAGAAGGTGGTCTACGGTCCAAGGTAAGACTTAATATAAATATTGCTTCCTAGGTGGATCCACTAGCTACTGTACTATGGTAGTAACATACTTCAAGAAATAAGACATAGTTATTCCCTCTGTATACCACTTGGTAATTGGGGCCTCATTTCATGTGAATCACAGAATGATTCTCAAAGGGGTGTCAACATCACATATAAAACTATAGGGTAATATTTCCTCTATGGAAAGCCCTTACCTCCCATTGTCAAGTTCACTCGTACTAAGCTAAGTCCCTTTATAGAAATGTCCTTAAACTTTTATTAACAATCATAGCGTAATTTAGGTCATATGTTCTAGCCCTTGTATTATCGTCATCATCATAACCCAATAACAATTGCATGAGTATAGTCCTTTCCTTACAATTCATATAAGTGAGGTTAACAAATTACATAACATTTAATAATAAGGCACATTTGTACACATCACCACCCTTATAACTTTTAAATCTTAACAACCACAAAACCATAATCAAGACATTTCAATTTAACATCATACCACAGTATCAATCGTAATACAAGGAATACTCCAATATAATATCATGACTTAACCACAATTGGAAGTGAGGATAGTGATTTAAAAACCTACCAAGTCTTCCTCATAGTTCATAATCAAGTCCTTACCATGAATCCTCAATTCAATCATACATATAAGTTCAACATCAAAATTCAATATTCAACATGATAATAAGACTAGAATAAACACTATAGCACAATTCAATACTATATCATAACTCAAAATAAGATTCCTAGGTCAACCCACCTTCAAAAATAGATCATCTCGTGACGAGTAGCATAAAAGACTATAATTCAACCCAATTTGATAATGATTATCATAACTACATATTTAATAGTTATATAACCTATAAGCAAGACAATTGAATCAATCACAACCCAATTTAAATCAAGATCAAACATAGGGTTAAGGGTTATAGATAACATTCTTCAATTAGAATAAAAAAATTACAATTAATCATAATCAAGTTCAGTTACATTTTATTCTATCCATTATAACCACAAACAACTTAATTCACACCATCAATTTCGTAATTGGATGAAACTTACAAGAAAACTCAACAATTGTAATCCATTTTGAAGGAACCCTTTGAGAAAGGAGTCTCAAGGGTGAATTACATCTCATACCTTAACATTTGATGAAGGATTGATTTTAATTCGTCCTTTTCCATCCACCAAACACCTTTCCTTTCTAGTCTTCCATGTTGAGTGCAAGTAGAGAGATTATGAAGAGAGAAGAAAGAGAGTTTGTATTTGAGAGTTGAATAAGGTTAATTGGGGTTGGGAACTTTATATGGGTGTTAAGTTAGTTAATTAGTCTCCCCTTAATCCCTAACTAACCCCTGAACCAATTAATTAGTTAATTGAATTAACATTTAAAACATGCAACAACTCAAGACCCTCACAAAAAGATACCCGCCAATAGGCCGTCTCTGAGTCGACAGGATGTCTCCACTCCATCCTCCACTCCGTAAGTGAGTTCAGAGAGTGTGCAGGTGAAGGGATTCCTCCAATTGTCTAAGTGTGGTACAACGTTGGCATATGTGTCCCATCGGTCCACACACGGACCATCTCTTTTCTCGTAGATGCACACTGCTTAGGCAGTGTAACCTCAAACTGCAAGGGTCCTCCTCAAGGGCCCTTGGTTGGTCCTTAGGGAGTCTTACACGAAAATTTCGACCATACACAACTCAAACACCTATTATATACCTTTTTCACCAATTTTAATACATGTCCTACTCCTAAAGGCTAGTCAAATAGGATAAGGAACCCTAGTACCTCTTTGAACAAACTGTCGGACATCATGGACATTTTTGTTCTTAAACTTCCTAAATGACCTAAACTCATTAAAAGTGACTTAAAAAAATTACTTAGACCTAATGAAACCTATGTTAGGATCTAAGACTCCTCTTGGATTTTAAAGTGTTACATTATCCCCCCCCCCCCCCGCCCCATTGGAATATTTTTCCCCAAATGACACTAAAATTCTTTTGAAGGAAGGAATAGACACAAGTCTAGCAACCCAACCAACAACAATACATGAAAAAATAACCATAAATCATATATTTTCAACAAGGAAATTTCAAAAATCCACTTACCACACGTAAGGCTTAAAACACTTCATCATGAGGTACCTCTTTCTCACAACACAAATGAGATCAACATACATTACATGAGTGACTTAGCACAAACCTGAACTTATTAACATTCTAAGCGTAATTTATTAAACACTTATTAAAAAGAGAGACTAACCTTAATTATGAAATAATGAGGGTAATGTAACTTTATGTCGACCTCGGCCTCCAATTTTGTACCCTCAACTAGCTGATTTTTACATAACACCTTTACGGAAACCACCTCTTTGTTACTTAACTTTTTGACTTGCCTATCAAGAATTTAAACCGGAACATCCTCGTAAGAGAGGTTATACTTGAAACCTAGAACCTCAATAGGAAGAATGAACTTGGGATCTTCAATACACTTCGTAAAGATAGAAATATCGAAAATCGAATAAACTGAAGACAATTCACTATGGAGTTCCAATTCATAGGCCACCTTACCAACCCTTTGCAAAATTTCATAGGACCCACATAACGAGGACTCAATTTCTCTTTCATGGAAAATCTAACCACCCTTTTCATTAGTAAAATTTTCAAATACACCTTATAACCATTTTCAAACTCCAAATCCCTTCTCCTTTGATAGGCGTAAGACTTTTGCTGACTTTAGGCAATTTGAAACTTTTTCCTTATGATATAAACCTTCTCTAAGATCTTATAAATCAAATCGGAACTATGAAGCAAGGCTCACACACTTCACACCAACCTCTAGGAGACCTACACCTTCTAGAATACAAGGATTCGTCGGGAGCCACGGAAATGGATGAATGAATGATATTATTATAAACAAACTCCACCAAGGTAAATTCTTATCCCAATTCCCTTTAGAATCAATAATGAATGATCTAAGAATATTTTCTAGGGTTTTAATAGTGTGTTCCTCTTAATCATCCAATTGGGGATAAAAAGTGGTACTGAACTTCACCTTAGTACCCAACCCTTTTTGGAATGACCTCCAAAACCTAGATGTAAATTTCTCACCCCAATCCTATTTGATGGATAATGGAATACCATGGCGACAAAATTTTTTATTAATGAAGATCCTAGCATAACCTTTCAGCGACTAAGTAGACTTGACGGGAATAAAACGAGAAGACTTAGTCAATCTATCCATAACCACCCATATACAATCATATGACTTTTATGTCCGAGGTGAACCCACTACAAAGTCCATTTTGATGGCTTCCCCCTTCTAAGTACGAATTTGGATCATTTGTAGAAAGTCACCCGGCTTTTGATGTTTGTCCTTTATTTTTTGGCAATTTGGACACTAAGCGACATACTTTGCTATGTCCCTCTTAAAACGTTCCCACCAATACATTACCTGTAGGTCATGGTACAATTTTTTTGAACCCGGATAAATGGAGTAGCAGCACCCATGGTCTTCTTCAATGATCCGGTCCCTCAACCCATCTACTTTGGGAACAAACAATCTCCCTTGGTACCTTAACACATAATCCCCCACTAAGAAAAATGACTTATTTAACTTGCCATGAACCGATTCTTTTAACTCCATTGATGGTAATTCAAGGAGTTGTTTGGAATATACCTAAACCACTAATGATGATTCGGAGTTATGATGGACAATGATACCCCCTTTCGGAGAATTTTCATACCTCACCTCCAACCTAGCCAACCTATGAACTTCCTTCGCTAGTTCTCTCTTGTCTTCATCAATGTGGGATGCACTACGCATAGTCGTACTACCGAGGGCTTACACCACCTCATTAGCCTTGTCGTGGTGATAGATGACACTCATATCATAATCTTTCAATAACGCTAACCACCTTCATTGCCGAAGGTTCAAATATTTTTGGGTAAACACATATTGAAGACTTTTATGATCGGTAAAAACATCAACATGAACCCCATATAAGTAATGCTTCCATAATTTCAAAGCAAATACCACGGCCGCTAACTCAAGTTCATGAGTGGGATAGTTTATGTCACGTTCCATAAGTTGACTAGAAGCATAGCCTATCACTTTACTATGTTGAATAATCCCACACCCTAAATCCACACGGGATGCATCACAATACACAACAAACTAATTTGTACACTCCGGTAAGGTCAACACCCGAGCAGAAGTGAAACTCTTCTCACATTCCTCCGACCACTCCAACTTCTTAAAATTTTGGGTAAAAGTATTTAAGGGATATGCAATTTTTTAAAAGAAACCACGAACCTCCGATAATAACACCCTTAACCCAAAAAACTTCTAATGTCAGTTAAAGTCAATGGTCTAGGTCAATTTTTCACAACCTTTTTTTTTTCTTGGGTCTACCTCAACTTCCTCACTTGAGATGATGTGTCAAAGAAATGTCACCGACCTCAACCAAAACACACACTTACTATATTTGGCAAACAATTGATGTTCTTTAAGGGTTTGTGATACTACTCTTAAAAGATCCATATGATCATTATTATTTTCTGAATATATAAAAATTTCGTCAATGAAGACGATAATAAATGCATCTAGGAAATTTTGCAATACCCTATTCATTAAGTTCATAAATGTCGCCGAAGAATTAATGAGACCAAAATATACTACAAAGAACTCATAGTGCCCATACCGAGTCCCAAAGGCCATCTTTTGTACATCCTCTCCTCTAAAACTAAGTGATACCCCCACCTCAAGTCTATGAAAGTAGCTCTCCCCTAGGAGTTGATCAAACGATTCATTAACCCGAGCGAGAGGGTACTTACTCTTAATGGTGAGCTTTTTGAGTTTGTGGCAATCTATATACATTCATAAGGACCCACCCTTCTTCTTTACAAATAACAATAGAGCACCCCAAGATGAAATGTTAGGCCTTATCAAAACCCTTGTCTAACAAATCCATGAGTTTAGCCTTCAACTCCTTTGATTCGGCTGGAGCCATCCGATAAGAAGGAATTGAAATGGGATTTGCTTCAAGTAGAAAATCAGTACCAAAATTAATTTCTTGTTCGGAAGAAATACAGGGAAGGGCGTTATGAAAAACCTTAATAAACTCACTCATTACAGGTACCAACTAAATGGGGGAAATTTTTGAGTCTAAATCTTGGAATCTTACTATCTGATATAGACAACCCTTCTAGATCATTTGTCATGCTTTTAGACAAGAGATTATACAAACTCTAGCAATATAACTCACACCCTTACATTTAATAACGGGTTCATTTTGGAAATTAAGCCTCACATCCCTTGTCCTACAGCCAATAGTGGAGAAGCTAGCATGTAACCAATCCATACCCAAAATTATATCAAAATCAAGCATACATAGTTCAAATAGATCCACATTAGGAACTCTTTTGGTCAATGCACTACGACAATTTCTATATACCCTTTTTGCAACAACTGACTCACCCACTAGAGTAGACACTAAAAATAGCTCATGCAAGATATTAGATAAAGTATCAAACTTTTTAGCCACTGGAGGTGTAACGAATGACAAAATAGCACCCGGATTAAGTAAAGCATATGCATCAATAGTATTAATTTCCAACATAATGGTCACCACGTCGAGAGAGGTGTTTTGCTCACCGCTAGTACGAAGAGCATAGAAGCGGTTCTTCTTTGGAGCATCACTAGAACCACTTGGCTTCCCACTCTTCTCTTGACCCTTCATGTTTTGATAACTCTCATTTTGTGGCCACTATTTCCAGTACCGATGAAATTCTCCATTCCTACCAAGCATTCAAAAAAATCACCCTTTCCACAGCTTGCACATGTAGGCTTCTGATTAGAGAAGCTCCCACTCTTTCCCTTTTTGAATCTCGGCTTAGGTACCCTTTCGTATCGAGTCTTAGGAAATTTGTATGTACTTGATTAGAGAACCTTTTTTTGAATTTAGGTTTGTCTTGGATCTCAAGCCTATTCTTTGTAGCTCCACCCTCACAAGACCTTGCCCTTTTTTGATCCTTATCCTTCCTATTAGCTCTAGCTTCCTTCACTCTCCTAGCATGCACCATAATGCAAGAAATGTTCATATTTTCATGAGGCATCAATGAATGACAGTCTTCTTGCAAGTCATCCTATTCTTCCATCACAAAGCGACACATTTCATCTCTAGGATCGGTGACTAAGGAAGGAGCATATTTGTACAATTTAATATACTTCCATGACTATTCATGAACACTCATACACTATTAGAAAATATTAATGGACTTTACCACTTTTGCCTCCCTCATTTCCCTAAGAAAGAACCGATTAAGAAATGCCTTCATGAAGATCTCCGAAGTCAACGGACCTCCCCGAAGAGGCCTATTAACCCCCATTTCACATTCAAACTTTAACCCACATCCTTGAGTTGGTATGTTGAATACTTGACCTTCTAACTTGTAGACACCCCATATAAAATAGTATCTTGTAGACCTCATAGACGAATTCTTTGGGATCTTCAATAACCTTACACCCAATTGGGATAGTAGGGTTCATTCGAGTGAATTCCTTTAGACACGAAGCCATAGTATAAACTTGTTGATGAACCCGGGGTATAACCTCTAGATTGGCTTGGACCGTCATAGCTTGGACTTGAACTATTGCGTTTTGGGATTGAGTAGTAATGGCTTGGTCCATTTGAATAAGAATAACCATCATCTCACCCTTCTCCATAGGTGGATGATTTGCCATAGCTTGATCATTAACAACATCCTCTTCTAGTGGAGAAATTTTATCACCATGGGGAGGCACCCCCACATTGAAAATCTCCTTTTAGATTCATTGTGTCGCATTCAGTCTTGTGTTCATACTTTTTGTAAGCACAACAATAGGATTAGATTCAAAAGCACACCATAAGTATACTCTAATGGCGCGATATAAGATTTCCTAGAAGAAGAGTGACATCAGATAGATTCCAATTCATAAGTGTGATGCGCTTCATAATTATGACTACAATCCTACATAGACGTGGTAAAGAGAGATACATAACTAAATGATATTCAATCTCATGCTCTGATACAATCTTCATCACATCAAGTTTACCCTATACATAAACATGTTGCCGTCCTCTTTCAGGACTAAGAATATCCTATTAATCTAATGTCATTAAATTCATAGGTTCAAATTGCTAAAAAATTTAAAACTTTTCATTACATCTACTTGGAGGTTTACATAGACCTCTACATACACATAATATAATCGTATGGAATTTATATAGAACCTTCATATAGGGTGGTTACATAGTCTTCTACTTTTATTGCACATTGATATATCGAAAATACCATAGTCATAAAATTCTTCTAATCTCATAACCATCTATTTTGTGTATATCAATTTTAGGCATAACCCTAACATTATTCCAACAAGACTACATATGGGTCATACAAAAGTATAGTAATCAATTGATAAGGAAATAAAAGAAAGAGTGTTAAACACATAAAAGTACATAAGCTAGATAGTTGCATTACCCTTGGAAGTTGAGGACATAGCCTACTTGGATGAATAAGGAATCCAATCCTTTTTTAATGTCCCTTTCTAAAACACTTCAATGATCGGAACCAAAAAATTTTGGGAAAAAGGGAAATGCGGGTTAACCCTCCAGATGTACTAAGAATGAGACCATATACACATATAAGATCAAATCATGCTAAAAGGGACAACTAGTCAAAACCTGTCATTTTACAAGTGTAAAAGTCCCATGCATAACCAAGGAAGCCACTCTAATCAACCAAACATGCTTACTGACTCAAACAAGTAATATGTATCCCTACATACTTGAACCCATGACTTACTACAACCCTATCATCAAGGAATAACATCATAAGCATAATTAAGGGTAAATCATATCATTATAAGCAAGACAATTAGTAATGAATCCTCCCCAAGAAAACAAGTACAATAAACAAATAAAGCCCAATAGCCTTACTTAATCAAGTCGTCCAAACATGAAACCATAACCAATGCCCAACTTCACATAACAAACCTCTAAGATTGCATAGTAACATACTTTAATACTATAATCAAGTACATGCTCCTAAGAAATAGTCATCATCATATAACACAATTCATAGTATACATATATAATATTGACTTCCTAAATCTCCCATAAAGGCTAACTAGTACAAGTCATAGGTAGACACACATACCTCTGCCTCAGCCAAGTTAAACCTCTCAAGTCACTTCAGAGACTTTATACTTCATTACTTCATTTTACTTGAGGAAACACTTCCCTTAACCTACATAGACCACAAGATCTATGTGTGGAATCCGGTGTCATAAAACCTTACACCTTTGGAAGGTGGTCTACCCGCCAAGGTAAGACCTAATATAAACATAGCTTCCTAGGTGGATCTACTAGCTAGTATCGTATGGTTGCAACATATTTATAGAACTAAGAGATAGTATTTCCTCATTATACCACTTGGTAGTTGGGGCGTCATCTCATGGGAATCATTGAATGAGTATACCTAAAAAGTGAGTAAACATAACATATAGAACTATAAGGTAACACTTCCTTTATGAAAAGCTATCACCTCCAATCGTTAAGTTCACTCGGTGCTAAGTTATGTCCATTTTTTGAAATGTCTTTAAACCTTCATTAACAATCATAACTTAATTTAGGTCATAGGGTCTAGTTCTTTTATAATAATAATTATTATAGCTCAATAAAAATTGCATGAGTAGTCCTTTCATAACAATTCATATAAGTGAGGTTAACAAGTAACATTTCATAATAAGGCACATTTGTGTACATCACCACCCCTATAACCTTTACATCTTAAAAACCTCATAACCATAATAAAGACATTTCAATTTTACATCATACCACCCTATCAATCGTTTTAAAAGGCACACTCCAATATAATATCATGACTTACCCACAATTAATCACAATTTGAAGTAAAGATAGAGAAGAAAACCTACCAAGTCTTCCTCATAGTTTATCATCAAGGCCTTACCTAAAACCCTCAATTCAATCCAACTTAGATTTTCAACATCATAATTCAATATTCAACATGATAACAAGACTAGAATAGGCCTAACCTATAAGTGGCCCCTTAAAGTTGGCATGAAATTTCACTTAGACAACTTAAACAAGTGATGTTCATTATAGACACGTCATGTTACATTTTGTTGGGTCATATTGACGCTTTTTTCATACATGGCTCAATGAGTGTAATAAGCTGAATGACTTCGCGTGAGATACATATTTAATCGACTTTTTGATTTTTTTTTCTTCTTGTTCTTTACAATTTCAGCCACAATTCCTACAAACATTAACGTACAACAATGGCAAAAGTTTAGGTACAATAAAATGATGAAAAATGATGAATCACTTTTACAAATTTTATAAATATATCAATTTAAGTGTTAAATTATTCATGAGATTCTTTATTGAAAGAAATTAATTTTTAAAGAGGAGTACATTTAATATTTTTGTTCATAAACAGCTAATTAGGATATAAAAGAAAAAAAGATACATTTGAAAAAGAAAATAATAGAAAAGGAATAATGTTTTGGTGGGTGTGAGTCCAATTTTGGTAAAAAGTAATATCGTTATTCGAAGAAGGAAATCAAAGGAAATGTGGTTGATCAAAGTCTTCTGCAAATGAACGTATAATTGTAGAAGACAATGGTGGGGTGAGGGTGGGGGTATAGGGGATTTTTTGGTTTAAGTCATTTATCAAAAATATTGGGCAAAAAAAAATATGTCAATGGTTCATTGGTTACTTTTTATTTTTATTCAAAAATCATTATTTAAAAATATTTTTTATGTTATATAACTCATGTCCTCGTCTAATTTGTCATTTTACACGTCATTTAGATGTTGTTCGCAAGTGTAACACAAACACATAAAGACTCTCCGTGAGGTGTCTAATATGAACATCGTCTAGTTGAAGTGTCTAAGTTAATTTTTCTGCCAACTTTAAGGGGCCACTGATTAGTAAGGCCTATATTATTGCACAATTTAATACTATATCATAACTCAAAATAAGATGCCTAGGTCACCCACCTTCTAACCTAGATCATCTTCTCATGACTAGCATGAAAGAATACAATTCACCCCAATTTGTTAATGATTATTATATTTAAATCATTAAATAGTGATATAACACATAAGGAAGACAATTGAATCAATCACAACCCAATTTATATCAAGATAAAACATAGGGAAAAGGGTTAAAGATCACATTCTTCAATTTGAATCAAAACATGACAATTGATCATAATCAACTCCTATTACATGTTATTCTATCCATTTTACCTTAAAGAAACCATAAACAACTTAATTCAAACCATCAATTTCGTAATTGGATGAAACCCACAAGAATACTCAATTTTTGAAATCAATTTTGAACGAACCCTTTTCAGGAAAGGGTATCAAAGGTAAATTAGATCTCATACCATAAAGTTTGACAAAAGATTGATGGTGAATTCGTCTGCTTCCATCCCCCAAATATCTTTCCTTGCTAGTCTTCAATGGTGAGTTCAAGTAGCGAGAGAATGAAGATAAAAGGAAAAGAGTTTGTATTTGAGAGTTGTAATTAGGTTAATTTGAGTTGGGGACATTATATTGGAGTTACGTTAGTTAATTTTTCTCCACTTAATCCTTAACTAACACCTAAATCACTTAATTTATTAATTGACTTAATATTTAAAACGTGCAGCAACTCAAGACCCTCACTGACGGAACCCCACTAACGGGCCACCTATGAGTTGACGGGCTGTCTCCCTTCCGTCCTGCACTCCGTAGGTGAGTTCACAGAGTTTGTATATGAGGGGATTCCTCCAATTATATATGTTTGGGACGACGGTGGCATCAACTCCCATTCAGTCTGAATACATACCATTTCTTGACTCATGGATGCACATTGCTTAGACAATGTTGCCTCAAACTGCAAAGGTCCTCGTTAAAGACCCTTGTTTGGTCCTTGGGGAGTCGTAAACGGAATTTTAGACCATGAAACAACTCATACACCTATTATTTACCTTACCAATTTTCGTACATTTTCCACTCCTAAAAGCTAGTCAAATATGCTAAGGTACGCTAGTACCTCTTTGAACCATCTTTCGGAAGTCATGGACGTTCTTGGACGTTTTTGTTCTTAAACTTCCTAAATGACCTAAATTCAGTGCAATTGACCTAAAAACAGTAATTCGACCTTATGATACCCATGTTAGGCTCTAAGACTCGTCTTGGATTTTCAAAGTGTTACATCCAAACATCAACAAATCATAAATAAACACGAGATCGTGAACCTTGAATCCATAACACAATGCAGGGAAAGTTAAGATGAAAGTAAAGAGAAGTTAAGAGTCAAGTCTAAAAGTTAAGAAGCAAATCAAAGAGAAGTTGATAAAGTTTTCAAAAGCCATTACCAAACGTTTTCACTTTGTTTTAAGACATAAGTTTCAAGTTAAGTAAAGTGTAACATCTCCAAACTAGAAAGAACTAGAAGGAATATTAAAATATGAAATAGTTATTTTTTTAAAGTATTTGTACACATATGGAAAATTGTAAGCACGTTAAAGTTTAGTTTTTGCTAAAATTTAATAATTTATAGCTCCTAGATCAGTATGATTTTGGTGTAGCTCCAGATATGATTTGATATCACTTGGAAATATATTTTTAATACCTTGAAGTTTGCGTGATTTCAAGTTCGTATATGTGAGTTATGCTTTTCGGAAGTTGGGTTGTTGGATTAATAAAATGTCTAATCCTGAATATTAAGGTTTTTTTAGTCATTTAATTCTTCGATTGTTTTAATACATTTTTAGAAGCTTACTAAGCGTATAATCAGATTATAGTATGTTTTAGAATAAGGGATTTCACGCTAGGGCTATGGAGAAAGGGAAGAGAAAATGAGGGAAAAAAGGGCAAGTACATCAAGATCAATTATGAAATATGGTGTTTTCTCTAAGGGTTTAATTCTAAATCGTATGTTCGGCTCTCATAACATCTCAAAATGTGCATTGACAATAGACAGTTGAACTAAGTCACAATCAAGAATAAGTATCATATCCCCATGATTGATGACTTGTTTGACCAACTTCAGGGTGCTAGCCATTTCTCAAAGTTAGACCTCAGATCGGGTTGTCATCTTCTCAAAGTTAGAGATAGTGACATTCCGAACACAGCCTTCAGAACTTGGTATGGTCATTATGAATTTGTAGTTATGTCATTTGGACTTACTAATGCTCCTACAACTTTCATGGATTTGATGAACAAAATTTTCAAAGAGTACTTGGACTTGTTCGTTATCGTCGTTATTGATGATATCCTCATTTACTAGGAGTGATGAAGACTGTGCAAGTCATTTGAGAGTAGTTCTGCAAACTCTCAAGGATCGCTAGTTATTCGCTAAGTTTAGTAAATGTAAGTATTGGTTGCAATCCGTTGCTTTTCTTAGTCACATTCGCAGAAGATAAAATCAGTGAAACAGTTGCCCAGACCTACCTCTGCTACAGATATAAGAAGTTTATTAGGTCAAGCAGGTTATTACAAAAGGTTTTTGGAAGGATTTTCATCCATAGCCTCATTATTGACTAGGTTGACTCTGAAGATGGTCAAGTTCCATGTTATATGATTGTTAGAAAAGCTTCAAAGAATTGAAAACTAGATTGACTACAGTTCATATCTTGACTCTACCATAGGGTTCAGAAGGTTATGTGATCTAATGTGATGCATTTGGAGTCGGCCTAGGTTGTGTGTTGATGCAGCTAGGTAAGATGATAGCTTATGCCTTTAGACAACTTAAGGTTCATGATATAAACTTCCCTACTCATGACCTCGATCTTGCACCAGTGGAGTTTGCACTCAAGATATGGAGACACTACTTGTATTGTGTCAATGTTGATGTGTTCACTGAACATAATAGCCTTCAGTATGTGTTCACCCAGACATATGAGTGTGGATTATCATCCTGGTAAGGAAAATGTAGTAGACAATGCTCTTAGTGGATCATCAATGGGTAGTGTAGCCCATGTTGAGGAAAAGAGGAAGGAGCAAGTGAAGGATGTTCACAGTCTTGCTCGCTTGGGAGTTCGCCTAATGAGCATATTAGACAGCGCTGTAACAATTCAGAATGGGGCAGAATCATCATTGGTAGTGGAGGTTAAGGAAAAACAAGACAGTTACCCAATCT